>CALYLW010000263.1:0-347500 GCA_944989445.1 Ampullaceana balthica | reverse complement strand
GCAACGTTAAGTTGCCTTCACAAAGTCGACTCTCAATTGAGCTAATTAGAGAATCCAAGTATGGAATGTAAACTGTTTGTCTGAAGTACTCCTCAACACTTGTTCATTCTGGATTACTTCGATGCTTTTGTCTTCCACACTGTCTTGGGATAATCAGTTCAATATCCACCAATATCTTCTCACAGACCTTCTCACAGCACAGAGACCACCCTGTTAAAGGTAACAAATGACCTCCTACTCGCACTGGACAGTGGGAAAATTTCTATATTGGTCCTCTTAGATCTTAGTGCAGCCTTTGACACTGTCGACCATCAAACACTGCTGAAAACCCTGCAAAGTTATTTTGGAATTTCTGGCTCAGTTCTGGCTTGGTTTCAATCATACTTATCTAACAGATCACAGGTAGTATCAGTAGATGGCTGTATCTCTCACAAAACTGACTTGCTTTATGGTGTGCCTCAGGGCTCTGTTTTGGGTCCGGTACTTTTTGTGCTGTATACAAGACCACTACTTCTACTGCTCGAAAAGCATTCAGTTAAAAGCCAATCATTTGCAGATGATACTCAGCTATATACTCACACAGATCCCTCTAATTTGGACTCCGCTGTCCAATTGATGCAAGAGTGCATTGATGAGGTAAAGTCTTGGATGACGTTCAGCAAACTCAAGCTGAATGATGACAAGACTGAAGCACTTCTATTTTGCAACAATAAATCACGCAGTACTTTGTCTCTTCCGAAGTCAATTCACGTAGCCAGTTCGGATATTCTGTTCACAACATCGACTAGGAATCTTGGCTACATTATTTCTGACAACATGTCTATTAACAACTTCATCAATCACATCTGTCGCTCTGCCTACACTGCCATTCGTCAGATCAGCTCAATCCGTCATTACTTAACAGTTAGTGCAACAAAAACTCTAGTCTGTGCTCTTGTACTAGCTCGTATGGATTACTGCAATTCTCTTCTGTCAGGTGCGCCAAAACAATGCATTGAAAAACTACAGAAAGTTCAAAATTCAGCTGCCAGACTGGTGCTCAAGGCACAAAAACATGACCATGTTACTCCACTTCTTCACTCACTTCATTGGCTGCCTATACAAGCCCGTATTGATTACAAACTGGCCGTTCTCTGTCACAATTTCTTTTCGGACTCATGCCCATCGTATCTTACTGAACTTTTGTCGGTCTACTCACCCACTCGCCAGCTACGATCTTCTGCAGACACACGCGTTCTCTCTGTTCCTACGACACGCACCAAAACATTTGGTGAAAGGTCGTTCTCTTTTTGTGCAGCCAAACAATGGAATTCTCTACCATTACACATACGTAGTATTCAAACAACCAAGTCCTTCAAGACTGCACTTAAGACACATCTTTTCAACATTTATTTTCAAAATTAATGAAACAACATTTCTTGTAAATGATTAACGTAGCTTATGTATTATGTACTGTAATTTTTGTGTTTGTTATGATATGAAAGTTAATTTAATATTTATAGGTATGTTATTTCTTTCATGTAAAGGGCTGTCAGCCCAGTTTCTTACTGGGATAGAGCGCTATATAAATAATCAATTTATTATTTATTATTTATTATTATTATCTGTGCGAGTTGTACTGTTTTCTCAAAAATATCCCTGAAATAGTTATCGGAATCACCTCGGTGAAGTTTTATTACACTGAGCTGGTTTTGAACTTGCAGTTGGACTTCTGGAAGATCAACTTGAATAGCTCGAAGAGCCTGAGTAACTGGTTCCAGTATGGCAGAGTATTGCGAAATAATATTGAGACAAAAAAAAACGTGCTGGACTTTGATAAACAATATAATTGATGTGCAGCCTGTCGTGTATTTCCACTTGCATGCAATGAATATTCTTCCAGTTGACAATAAATATCTTCAAATTTACTAGACAAAATCCGAATACTTTTATACTTGCTTGTCCATCTTGTCTCACACAGAAGAGGAATATTTGGAACAGAGGACCTCCTTTTTGGACTTTCACGAAAAAAATGTAATAATTGCTTTGATAGTACCAATAGTATTTCGTATCACTGCAACATTATTAAGATCATTTACTACGAGATTCAGTATATGTCTATGCGAGGCACAGTGATGAACAAAGGCAGCCTTGGGGTAAATACTTCGAATTTTTGCCTGAACACCATTTTCTTTCCCGGCCATTGTAGAGCATCCATCATAACCTTGACCCAGCAGATTATTAAGGAGAAGACCAAATGTTTTGCAATGTTCAATAACACAATCAGATATCGTGGCGGCGTCCATATCTTTCAGCGGAGAAAATCCCAGGAATTCCTCACGAATCATAGCCTGCTCACTAGACGTATCTACAAACCGGACTCCCAGGGATAACTGTTCTGTTCCTGAGATATCTGCTGTTTCATCGGCTATGATTGAGAATCAAACAGCATTGTTGGCAGCTTTTACAATTTCTTCTCGCAGCTGCTGTCTCAATTCGGTGTATCGTAGAGTGAACACGTCCTACCAACTCGCCGAGCTAAATGAAACGTGATTAATGGATGACGTAAAAACTCCTTGAATATATCTTGGGCAATGACTCTGGGGGTGGGGTACCATGACCCACTCTGGTCTCTTTGATGTTAGCCCCTGGTCTGGTCTGGACGATCGCAATCATTTGCCCTGGTCAGTGCTTCGCACGGCTGACCTTTAGATAACAGAGTCTACATTTAGCACCTCTGGGCATCTGGACGCGGTTCGGTCTATTCATCTATCCAAGCTACCGCATGGGGCAGTTCACACATCTTGGTCAGTCCTGACCAGACTACCAGTCCTGGCCAGCAACAGGAATCTTGGATTTAAAGACCCTTTAACTGCCCTATTTCTCTACAATATAGAAAATATAAAAATAATTACCCAGTAAAACGAAATCAGCATCAGCTTAGTTACGTTCTGTTTATTTTCTCTTTACTTTAATAAATTTGTTGTCTATTATTGTAATTTTTTAAAAATCCATCAATCCGGGGGGGGGGCTAGCGCCCCCCTTACCCCCCTGCGGGCGCCCATGTAGTCGAGTGTATGGTTCCATTTGTTATATGCACTGAAAGTAAAGTGTGTGGTTCCATTGGTTATATTTACAGAAAGTAAAGTGTATGGTTCCATTGGTTATATGAAAAGAGAGTTGAATGTATGGTTCAATTGGTTATATGCATAGATATTTGAGTGGTCATATGCATAGAGTGAGCGTGCCGTTAAAAAATAACAATGGTAACGGCTGAGAATGATTATTTATATTATAGTTATTACATAACTTCACCCAAACTATTTGATTTATTTAAAGGAAACACTGTGTCCCCATTATCGATCACTTCAAAGACATTAGGTTTACTTACGTCGTTTAAATATGTCGTTTATATATGTCGTTTATATATGTCGTTTATATATGTAGTTTATATATGTCGTTTATATATGTCGTTTATATATGTCGTTTATATATGTCGTTTGTATATGTCGTTTATATATGTAGTTTATATATGTCGTTTATATATGTCGTTTATATATGTCGTTTATATATGTCGTTTATATATGTCGTTTATATATGTCGTTTGTATATGTCGTTTATATATGTAGTTTATATATGTCGTTTATATATGTCGTTTATATATGTCGTTTATATATGTCGTTTATATATGTCGTTTATATATGTCGTTTGTATATGACATTATATGTCATTTACATGTCGTTTATATATTTCGTTTATATATTTCGTTTATATATGTCGTTTATATATGTCGTTTATATATTTCGTTTATATATGTCGTTTATATATGTCGTTTTCCCCCACAAGTATTATTACCTGATTCGTATCTGATAACGCCCTGTTGTTTTTTTCAAAAAGAAACCGTTTTCCCACATCAACGATCAGCTACTAGTGCGGTTGTTTGTGTCCTCTTAAGTCTAATTCAATGATTCACACTCCACAATCTTGGAACCGGTAAACACACACTGAGAAAAATAACTGCCGCCTCGTTCACTTCTTATTTGGTGGGACATAACTCGTGACCCACCCCCCCCCTCTCTCTCTCTCTCTCTCTCTCTCAAATTTCCACACCCAGCTTGTTACTCTACCATGAACAGCAGCTCTAAACAACACAGACAGATGTCTCGGGGACACTACCTGTCTCGTCAGCAGAATCTTGCAAATGATAAAGCAAAGGTTCCCAAGTTTTGGAAGCCATTTCACCGACTTGCTTTATCCAGGATTATTTACCCAAATGAATCAAAGCTTACCAAAAAAAAATATAATAATAATTAAAGAAGAAGAAAAATAAACCCATTCTTACTAATAATAAGACACAGTCAGATTTTAAAAAAAATTTTTTTTAAATACGTGGATATTAAGAATTTAAAAAAATATCTGTTGATTTATTAAATAGCTACCCCCCCTTCCACACACACACACACACACACACACAATCCAACTGCATGAAACCAATGTGTGTTTATATTATAAATTAATACAAAGCACCAATTAACTTCGAAAAATTATTTAAAAATTGAGAAAAACTATGCAAAAATTGAGTACACATTTTCAAAATGTCGCAACACTCAGTCTGCTTTTAGCACAGTACTCATTTTGTGAACCGCGAAATACAATATCGATTTTTTCCTTTCCCCCTCCCCCATTTTCTCACACCCTTCAAGTTCAGGGCACCCTTTATTTTATGGATACATGGTCTAAAATACGCAGGTGACCTCAGCGCCCACTAACAGACCAAATGCCCGCCTCGTGACCCATGCATTCACTGAATGGGTTACACACACACATACACACGGACTGACACACACACACACACATGTGACATGGTTCGAGGCCGAGACGTCTGACCTGTGAGACCGTTCCAAGTTTCCCCAGGTTTTTTCTTGGTCGTTGACGTGTGTCATGTAATCAAAGCTGCCAAATTTGGCAGAGTTTCGATTTAGATTAATCGATTATTTTAATTTTTAACTTCTGAAACAATTAAAAACTTTATATTTGAGGGGGGGGGGTTGAACTCTCCTACAGAGTGTTACAGGGAGGGGGTTGAACTCTCCTACAGAGTGTTACAGGGAGGGGTTTGAACTCTCCTACAGAGTGTTGCAGGGAGGGGGTTGAACTCTCCTACAGAGTGTTACAGGGAGGGGTTGAACTCTCCTACAGAGTGTTACAGGGAGGGGGTTGAACTCTCCTACAGAGTGTTACAGGGAGGGGGTTGAACTCTCCTACAGAGTGTTACAGGGAGTATAAACTGCCCAAGATAAACAACGTCACGCACATGGAATTAACATTTTTTTTTCGCATTTCAAGTCAGAAAAAAAACGTGGATATTATTGTGGAGTAATGCAGAGCCAGGGCCATGTTAAATAGAACACACCGCTAAAATGATAAATTGGCTTTCAAGCCTGGACACAGGCTTGGAAAAGAAATGCGGAAGGATACAATCTTGTAAGGTAAGAAAGAAAAAGACACACGCACACCAAGTACTAAGACATAAGTTGGCTTCTCATGCAGTTTATTATTTTAAGTTTTGGGGTTGGTGAAATATGTCATGAAAATAGCAAATTACATTTACCAATTGAACTTGAAATTTACACAGGTTTGAAACAACTAGGCCTGTCCATGCTTTGAAATGCCTATTTTTTACATTCCAATTAAAAGGGCTCACTATGGTTTAATAAAAATGAAAATATGTATGACCCACATAACCTAGCTATAAGAAAATGGACCTCATGTAGACATGCTGACAGTGCGACACGTTACTAATTTAACAATTTAATATTTTTTTTAAATATTTATTTTGAAATTCTTTTTTAAAAAAATGTTGACTAAGTTTTACACTTAGGGTTGACGAACATTTTAAAAATTTGGGATCGAAACGTAGGTCCAGAGAACGATTTGGCCCTCTTTTTTGCTCGAGATATTTGGGTTCAGCGACATTAAAGAATTGACACAATCGATGTGAAAAAGGCTACTAAGAGAGAATTAGCCGGTTCTCTTAAAAAAATATAAACAAAAAAACTTGAAATTAATTGACTCGGCGAGTTAACCGAGGTCGAAAGAAATGGGATCCACTGTATATGGCTGTTGACGTAGCATATAAGCATCAATAAATAAAACAAAGAGACCGTCCGTCCGTAAGGCGCTGCTCTCTACGAGGGGTCTTAGATAGAGACCAATGGTTTTTTTCTTACTTGGACTGGGTTTGATTAGCTTCAGAAAAGACACAGCGATTTCCTTACTTAAGTTCAAATAATTAATGAGATAGCTCTTTCGAGTTAATTTTTTAGCAGCTCAATACAGCCTTCAGTTAAGTGTTGTTGATTTTTTGTGTAGTTTTTTTAAAATTAGAATGCATGGCGTTTTTTATTTTTTATTTTTAAGAGAAAGACGGGTGCGCCATTAGTTACATGTAGTGATAGATCACTTGGTCAACACGTCCGTTTACCTGGAATAATGTGTTCAAAACATTAGTAACAGGTTGTGATAGTGCACGGAGTCAACACGTCCGTTTACCAGGAATAATTCAAAAGAATTACTCTAATCAGAACGAAGGACCTGGTCGATTCACAGGACATGAGATCAACAGCTGGCTTCCACTTAAAATAGATCTTATGCAAACCAAACAGCAGCACAGCAGAGCGTAGTATCTAAATTAAATCTCACGCCCCCCCCCTTTTTCCCCCCACTTGTCTCACATCTAACATTTTCTGACCTGGAAAAGGAATTAGATAATCTGTTATGTAAAACCTTGTAAAAATTATCCAACAACATGTTACAAAAGGGGGAAAAAAAAAGAATTCTTACTAAGAAATGACATGCCGGTAGTTAATGAACGTAAACTAAAAGATGCATTTAATACGGGGACGAGACTCTTACTCCTCTGTATTCTTGTCATTGACTGGATAATGAAATACACATACACTGAAACAACAAGAGTCACGGGATATAAATTACACCTAGCAAAAACGGAACATCTCGACGTTGCTCGGGATTGTGTTTCTGTCCTCAAAACCACGACAAATGCCGGAGAAGATCAGAGACGAAGCCACCATTTTAGCAAAGCTTGGACAAGTGTGTCCTTCCTGTATGAACTGTCTGAACCTTTCCTGTTCCACACAAATTACCCACTCCCTCACATTTAGATAGACCTCAGAATAAAAATACTTTATTTTTTCAATATGCAAGGGCAGACACACAAATCCCCCCTCTATCCACCTAGCATTTGGGCGTGAACAAAACAGAAAAACCAACACACTAACAGCATTTAAAACTCTAATGAAAATGCAAGACTAAAAATAAACCTTGGATATATAGAAGGAGCATTTGAAATATTTAACATTTATATGCAATCTTCTACAGTACATAAAAATTGGAGTCAAAAATGCTTCAAACAAAAGTTAGAATCTGTAAGACAAATGTTTTGGCGGAAGAAATCCATAATGCTATATGGAGCATTACGCAGAAATGTGCTCCTTTACGAAAAAACAATGAATTAAACTTAGCGAGAATTCCCAAAATGCCTAACAAAGATTTATTGTAAGTGACACTCCAAGAGCTTGTTGCGGCTTACATCTTCAGAAAATCACTGTAACAGATACGATAAGATGAGAAATGTGGCTATTTCTGTTAATGATTAACATAGCTTATGTGCAACATTGTGTGTGTGTGTATGTGTTGAAGTTGTCGGGATTCAGTAATTATGTAATGAATGTTTTAAATTAAAGCATTTATAAATATATGTGTCAGTATTTCTCTGTGAAGCGGTGTGAGCTCAGCTGCTTGCTGGGGTATTGCGCTATATAAATGCTCAAATAATTGTTAATTATTATTTTGTTATTATTATTATCATTATTATTCTCCGGCAAAATCGAGATAATAGCCACAGGGAAATCAAAGTGGCCGTTGCGCTCGATTGTGTTTACATAGTTGTTATGGTAGAGCGAGGTCCATTTCCGGAAATGAAATGTATTTTTAATTTTTACGCTTGAAAAGGGAATAAGTTAAATTATTTTTATTCATAAAAGCAATTCAGGTTGTGATTATTCGGTCTGGGTTAGGTAAGGTTGTGATTAAACGGTCTGGGTTAGGTAAGGTTGTGATTATACGGTCTGGGTTAGGTAAGGTTGTCTACTTTTTTAATTAAAAAAGAAAAAGAAACAGAGAAAAGATGGCGTCAAAAAATACCATAGCCATATTCATATATGATATGATATATGGAGCGCACCATTATCTTTGCTTTTACTTTTCTTTTACCAATCCCTAACATGAAATATAAAGGGAAACTATATATTGAGCTCAAATAGGCAGAGACCTACAGATCTAGATGAAGACATATGTTTCAATGTGCGCCAATCTAACTAACTCCATGCACCTGAAAGAACTTAAAGTGACAGGTCGTTTTTTTTAAATTATATTTTTATAGACAATAATGAATAATGTAATTCAGTACGTATGTGTCGGTTCTCGATATACCAAGATCGCAAAAACTGCCGCAACTCAGGCCCAAAAGATTAAAACTTACGTGAACTTTGGGATTTGAAAGCAATAACTTCACTTACTAAATTTATCATTGATTTATTTAAAGGCTTAAGATTAGCATAACAAATAGCAAGAAATTAATCCAACATGGCGCCATCGTTCGCAAAATGTACTCGCTCGATAATTGTAAATGACGTCATTAGTTCTGCTCTACGCAGCCGGCTAGGAGAGTACTGAAATAAATATATCTGACTTGCTTCATTTAATTTATTATTTTCTTTCGGAAATAAGCTGACAGAGAAAATTTTACCTTGAGGGTACATGCATTGGGTGAAGAAGGCTTTAAAAAATATGTCTGGAATATACCTTAGGGAAATACAAATTATTTAATCTATAAATTTGGCGAAAAATGATTCAAAACTATCTATTCTTGGTTCGGATAAACAAGAGTTTGCTTTTTTATTTTCGGGAAAAGACAACATTGGGCATCCATTGTATTTCCCATATTTTCAGAAACAAAACACCGGACATAAAGTGTGGCTCATGTCGTTTGATCATGTTGTTAGGGGCCGTCCCGTCCATAAATGACGTCACGCACCTAGGGGGGAGGGGGGTCCACACATTTGTGACCACATGTGACGAGGAGAAGGGGGGGGAATTTGAGAAATGTGACATCACATCAAAACTCGCAACTTTAAATAAAAGTTCTAATTAAATATTTGATTTCTTACAATTTATTTTATGACGTTTTAAATGGCTTCACGCGTTCTACGATAGTAGAGTGCAGCATTACACTAAATACATACTTAAATAACAAAATAAGGATTTGAAACATGCTCATTTTCATATAGAAAATACAGCTTTTATGGGGAGGGGGGGCAAAGCTTTTTGACGTAATATTGGAGGGGGGGTCTAGTGACAAGCGGGGGAGGCGGAGTGAAAAATTGGCCAAAATCGCGTGACGTCATTTATGGACGGCCCCTTATGAAAAAAAATGGAGAAACATGGCTTTCAAAATTGAAAATGAAGTGAAAATGAAGATATGTGTATTATACTTGCTTAAAACCAGCGATGATCTCGGCGATGATATTTTAACCGATGTGAGAAAGAAAATGCAACTCAAATATCGAGGGAAAGAAATAGACATTCTCTCATATTGTTAAAAATTCGCAATAAAATATATACGCTATATAAAATCGATTGTGAATATTTTTCAAATGATCAGAGATATATCAATCAACAGAAAAAAGGGGGGGGGCTGAACAAACCTTATAGAAAAAGATTGACGAAAAGTATTAGGAACTCAATTTTGTATGGTTGGTAAAGTCTCCTTGATTTTAAAAAAAAATTGTTCAGGAAACTATTGATCGACAGCTACCAGATCGAATTGTAGTCAGTAAGTCATTTGGAGGAGGGATACAGATCACTGGTGAAGATGTAAGACAAGTTCCGTCATTTGAAAAGGCAGGAGGATAAGATGCATTAGGCGAAGGCTCTGTCAAGTGGTCACTGCTTTTGAAAAGAATTCAAGAATTCACTTGGTTTTTTTTTGGTTGTTTTTTTTTATGTGTGTGTGTGTGTGTGTGTGTGTGCAGACAAATAATCTAGGAGTTATTAATGTTGATTAAATATGTGACATCAGCGCTGTTACTGCTAGAGAAGTTTTCTTACAAATGATTTTTTAAACTTGGAGATGATTATTGGACAGCTGATGTGACATTTGAGATGGTGTCAAAGACCCTGAGTTACTAAAACTCTTATAAGGCCCCTCGGGGAATCCTCCGACAACCCTCCCAGCTCCCCCGAGCCGGGGCGGCTGGCGGGGGCACCCCCGAGACGGTCCCCTAAGAGAGGGGGCCGCCTGGGCAGAGGGGCTCGCACGAAGCGGTTTAATCTGCCTCTCAAGGGAGTTCCCACCCGGAGAGGGGTGGGTGTGGATTTTCCTACTTCGACCTGCTATTGTTACGGGACCACCACAGCGTAAAGTACAGGTCTAATTTACTGAGGACTGCCGCATGTGTGGGAAACATCATTGTCAACATTGGACAGCTGATGAGGACGACGATATTACAGTTAGAAATCCTGCAATTTGCTATAATTATATACTTTCATTACATAAACATTTGGAAAATGTATAAACAAAAATAACCTCAATGGAATATCAAAGAGTCATACTGTACTGTCGACAATGATCAGCTTGCAAGGAATATCATCGTTCTGTTATCTGTACATGTTTCCATAACAACGTTAACGTTTACTACACAACTTTATAGAGAACTGACAAAGAATAACCTCGTGATGCATAAAACAGAAGCTTTTGCAGACCTTTCATGAGCTGCATTATCTCTTCACGAACTGAAATCGAAGAAACATGGTCTCGTTATTATGGAGAAGGAAAAAAAAACTTTCTGAACAATACATTAAAACTGGATTGGGGCTCAAATGCGTGCATGAATATATTGGAATACGAGTTCCTGCTTCATAAAAGACCTTAAACGATCAGTCTTTGATTCCAACGATCACCATTACAAGTGCAAGAGTAAATGTTTCCTTCAAGCTTGTCACAAATCATTTGCCAGTGTAATGGTGCATTGCAATGACGTTTAACGAAATCGAGGGGGGGGGGCTATTGGCTTTGTTGGATTTGATAGATGTGGACGATTCAGGGTTAGCCCCACGGGTTCCGTTACGTTGGATCAACGTAATCCAGATCCTGCTATAAGTTGAAAATTATACTGATTTTTTGTTTTGTTTTTGAAGTTACAAGTAAAAATAGATAATACACTCTGAGTGGAGGTAGTTTTATGTTTACAAAAGCATACGTGTAGATTTTCTCAAATATATTTTCCGTGTTCTTGTAATAGTTCGATGGTCGTAAAGTGTTTTGTTAACTTTCTACTGAGCATGTTCCTCTCCTGTTTTTGATTCAAGTCCTTTTACTATAATTGAAAATGCAATGGCGTGTGGAGAGATTTGCTTTCTCTTATGGTGGACAAATGCAATGGCGTGTGGAGAGATTTGCTTTCTCTTATGGTGGACAAATGCAATGGCGTGTGGAGAGATTTGCTTTCTCTTATGGTGGACAAATGCAATGGCGTGTGGAGAGATTTGCTTTCTTTTATGGTGGACAACCTTATCTAGTATTGACACGTAACTGACAACTTTAATTAATATATATATATATATTACGGCGCCCTGCAACCCCTATTATAAAATACTTTGTGTACATTTCAGAAAGTTTAATATTTCGTATTTATCAAACAAGGACAAGTTAGTTGGCCTTTAGATAAAGGTCGGCGCCATAGCCGCCCTAAAAAAAGTGCATTTTTAATCAAATAAATAGATTTCAGCTGAAAACTTCCGTCATTTTGGTACGCTAGTATATATATATTACTGGACATCTTTATCTAGTATTTATATATTTATCCACTGTAACTGACTCATTTTCCTAGTATATATATATATATATATATATATATATATATATATATATACTAGTGTATTACCCGTCAAAAATGACGGACGTTTTTAAAATAAATATATTTAAGTTGAAATCTTTTTATTTTGAAAAAATACGCATCAGAATAAAAAATAATGTAATACAGAACTTTCATTTATTTTATTTATTTTTATTTTATTCATTTATTTCCCTATTGAACAATTTTATGCGGCCGTTCCAAGAGAGTTCTTTTTGGTGCAGTAATTTGGTGCGCTGCTTTCTAAAATTAGTAGCGTCACGGACATACATGACAGACAGATGTGACAGAGATTGCAAATTATGTATATTGGTATTTAGAATATTGATACTTTACTTGACATCTTTATATTTTTTTTAGCACGAAGACATTTGAAGCATGCTTTGACATACGCTCGTGCATCGAACATGATTTAAAGCAAACTCATTGAAATAGCTTTTGAAAGCAGGTTGAAATCTTCGAAATAAAATAATGGTGGCTAAATAAAAAAGTCACTGTGGCATATCTCTGCTGGACTAATTAAATTTCACTGCAGCTAAGTTTTTTTCTTTCGTTATATTCGTTTTATTTGTGTACTATTTGTTCGTCGAGGAAAGCTCTTTGCCGAAACGTTCGCTGTTGTGTTACGTCCAGTCAGGCTAACTAATACTCTGTTTATATGTTATACATTTACTGACAGCTCCGAAGCAAGGCATGACTGAATGAAAGTCATAATCACACAAATTGTACCACCGGGGGACTACTTTTTTTTAACTCGAAGACCTAGAGGGCATTGCATTCAAACAGAGGCGTCCTGACCAGCTTTACTAAAACTTTTGATTTCTAAGTCTAGAACTGATTGGCATTTCAAAAGCAGGAAACTTGAGGATCACAGAACGGTGTCAAAACAAAGAATGAATGGAATTTACATTGATTACTAGTATGTGTGAGGGAACATGAAATCACCACCCTCGTGGCTGGTGGCGTGCGGTGGAAGAGCAGTGGGTTGGCG
Organism: Ampullaceana balthica; assembly: GCA_944989445.1. Taxonomy (NCBI): domain Eukaryota; kingdom Metazoa; phylum Mollusca; class Gastropoda; family Lymnaeidae; genus Ampullaceana; species Ampullaceana balthica. Next base: position 334,537 of record CALYLW010000263.1, on the reverse strand, counting down.
GCGTGCGGTGGAAGAGCAGTGGGTTGGCGGCGTGCGGTGGAAGAGCAGTGGGTTGGTGGCAGAGCAGAAATCGGTTAATATATGGTTGAAAAAAAACAACTATTTAAGCAAAGTTAGTGAAGCAGTAATTTATCGCTCCCTAAAACGTGACTATGTCTTTATCTTTGATGACACGTTCATTAGATTGTTAACATCGTTAAAAATCCCATATTACTAATATTAACTTGATATTTGATATCATTGCTTTTTTTTTGCTTCATTTTTTTTTATATTTGAACATTAATTTTTTTAAAACTAACTTAAAACAAATTGATGACCAAGAAGGATTACTGACTTTTTAATTATTTCTTGCCTGACCTTCCTAGCAGTCGCTTTCATTCCGAAAAGAAAACCTCCCAGTTTTCATGTTTACTATCGGCTGATCAAAAACGTTTCATGATTAAATATTTTGCCAAATCTAATTATGTATCCACCGATTTAAATTCCACATTCACCCTAAAATTTATTAAAAGTTTCCCTGTTTTTGGCATCCCTCAAAAGTAAATTGGTGGAAAAGGGTTGAAGCAATGTGAGTTTTAGAGTTCCTTTGTTTTCGACAAATAGTTTCATAGAATTTATAATTGTCACAAACTTCTGTCATTCCAATATTTCTTTTTTGAAAACCGAAAGCTTTACTTGAAATCTTTTATTTTCTAAAAAATTCGTACGTTCAATTGGCTATATAAACATAGAGATATAAAATTAGCGAACGTTTTAATTAATTATATATATTCGTTTACTTTTTTATTGACAGGTTTCTCTGTGTCAATAAAATTCATCATTTTTCTGGTCCTCCTAGACTTACTTATATTCAATTTATGCTCTGAAGATTATAAAATTACATTCATGCTCAAGAAAAACGTTGATTTTATTGTGCATATCCGCTTGCCCCCATTTAATGTTATCGTTGAAGTAAAATTATCACTTTTAAAGGCTAAAAATACTTTACAACGTCTTAAGGTTAGATATTCTTCTATAACTAATTAACGATGATATAATTGTACTATGTTTCATTCATTGTCCTAAATCAGTTGTTCTCAAAACTTTTTTGGCCTACCGCCCACTTTCCAGAAAACATATTACTCAGCGCCCCCTGAATTTTTTTTAATTATTATTCTAAAACAGGGATGGGCAAACTACGGTCCGCAGTCCACATGCGGCCAGTCAGAGTATATTATTCGGTCTTTAGCATGTACATGTGGCGATCTTATGACATGTTAATTTTCTTTGCTTAGAATATTAAATATATTTTTGAAATTTTATTCCGAGCATTTGATTCGAATCTAGAAATATATAATCGATATTATGGCTCCAAGAATCATTAGTCATTAATCGTTAACATACATATTCGAAACAACATTTTAGCTCATGCAGAATTGGCTTTTGTTTACGATTTACATTTCGAACAGTTTTGAAAATTTATCATTTAAAAGCAAATAGACGTTGATTTAACAATGAGTGCTACCAAAGAAAGTCAGATTGAGGTCGAAAGTCTTTTAAAATGACGAATTAACTGTTAAATATTGGTTCACGAGTGTTGGGAGAAAAGCAGCCTGCTTGCTGTGCCGTGAGTGTGTGCGCGTCTTTAAGGAGTACGGAGTACGACTTAAAAAAATACCACCAAACAAAACATGTGTGTTCTTGGGCACAATTTAACGAACCAATAGAGAAAAGGGAAATGAACGAAGTTTGTTAATAATTAAAAGAAGCAGCAAAATGTTTTCACCAAACAGTCTTTAATACAAGATTCTGCAACCAAAGCCAGTTTGGAGATATCTCATAAGATCGTAAAACAGAACAAGTCTTTTTCTGACAGTGAGTTCATCAAGAAATGCATGACAGATGCAGAAAGCATTATGTGTCCAGAGCAGAAGACAATTTGATACCATTTCTTTATCAAGGGAACTTTAGTCATGCGTTTTGAAAAAAAAAGTGACAACTTGATGCACCAATTTCGAGCAAATACTTTTTGTGGTACTCTCGCATTGGATTAAAGTGCCAATGTATAGGAACAGCACAATTGTTGGTATTTATACGGGGAATAAATTCTCGTTTCAAGCTTAACGAAGAATTACTCAGTGTTGAATCACTCAAAGAAACAACTACAGGCCAGGATTTATTCAATGCGCTGTTGAGAACTGTGTTGAAATAACTTGGTTGGTGTGGAACAAGATGGCAAGTGTAAAAACCGATGGAGCGCGAGCTTTAACTGGAAAAGGTAGTATAAACAATAAAATTAAAAATATCAACCTGACCATACACTCTTACCTGTGTTAACCATCGGGAAAGTCTGTGTAAGGCTGTGTTGAAATTCAAGCAGCTGTCAGTCAGTATGATAAATGTTGTAACAGCCAGGGCACTTAACCATAGGCGTTAAAGGCACTGCTTGAAGATTTGAATAATGCGAAAATATCTACCACACCAGTATCCGCTGGCTGAGCCTTGGCAAGTTATTGAGGCGAGTGTGAGATCTCAAGAAAGAAATAGTTATGTTGCTGGAGATGAAGGGTTTTGTTTGTTATTTTTCTACTACCATAGTTAATGAAGAGTGGAAGTCAGACTTCATGTTTGCCATTACCATTATGGAAAAGTTGAATGAAGTCAATGTTAAAATTCGGGGCAATAGCATGTTTGCACATGAAATTTATGTGTGTGTTAAATCATTTCAGACAAAGCTCTTCCTGTTCTCCAGACAAGCAGGTGAAAACAGATTTTGCCATTTCCTTTTGCTGAAACATAAAACCGTTTCTGGTGAAATAGCTGACAAGTACAAGGCTCAGTAGGATGTCTTTGCTATGGAATTTGAAAGGAGGTTCCAATACTACAAGCATCTAGAACCACTCTTCAATATTTGCGATTTAGTGCAGAAGATAATTAAGCACCAAAGGATATACTGCATGCTGTTAGAACTGCTTAACCTAATACTAATAGCAGAAGTTCAAGTTAGTTTTTCTGCTTAGAGTTTTTTTTACTTTTTCTATGGTGCAGCGTTTCCACACTCTAAAAAAACTTTAATGCCACACTTTTGCCACTATTTGGGTCCACATAATCTTTAAGTAAGCTTTTCATTGTATAATATAAATAAGTCTAAGAACATATCGATTTTGACTGACTTCAATTTGAATGCATTCATGCAAATCATAACCAATAACATGGTTCCACAATTCATAATAGTTCAACACCAAAAAAACATTTTAAAAAAAAATTATAACAATAATAATAAATTCGAAATCATATAAATGAGAAGATGAACCTATTAAGCTGCTACCAATTTAGTAATCCTCGGCTCTATTTTCGTCAGCAGTAATCTTAAGTAACCGCGATTGATTTATTTGGAATTTCGTTTGTTTGTTACTAAGTTAGTTACCGCACTAAATCTACTTTCCACTAAATATGATGAAGGAAATGTAATTTAGAAAATTTAAATTACAAAACATGCTTCAGGATCTCCATTTCTAGCCAGAATTGTTGGTAGCCGCTTTTGAATTTAAATTTATATTCATCATTTGGGGTTACTTTTTTGTTATCAGTTTGCAAATATTTATCAAATAAGAATTCTTTGCAAATTTGTTATTCCTTTGTGAACCGTACGTATGACAAAAGTAAAGCTTCATTTCCTGGAAAAGATTACTCCTCAAGTTGAATAGAAAATGGAGATGTTTTTAAATAGCCATACAAAGAATCTTCAACACCTTGAGCCTTTTCATCAATTATTGTTTGCAGTGTATTATTGCTAAACGAATTTTTCTTGATAATATCATGTGCTTGCTTTGCTTATGTACCACAGTCCGTATTAATTCACTTATAACCGGTATAATTTGTTCTTCACGGCTAGTGTGAGGTTTACCCGATTTGGCAATCAATAACGAAATATTGTAAGAAGCTAGCTAGCCATTGCCATCTTGTGTGGTTGCTGTTGAAAAGAGTTTTGCCAATGTCAGTTGTTTGATAACTTTGTGTTTTAGTGTTTGAAAATTAGATAAATCCTTATATTTTTATCCCCGTTAATTTTATTTCAAATGCTCTTGCAGTCTGGAAGTGCGCTGTTGCACATATCTGAAAAAAATATTTAAAAAAAACACACACACAAAAACAACTAAATGCATTTGAGGATGTATGCGGTAACCAAACCAACGTCCAAAAGTTCTTTTAAAGACAAAATAAACCTTATTAACGGAAAACATCAATCAATTTTGTCGAAATCTTCACATATTTCTTATTTGCTTTCACCACCCCTTTTCAGCTATTCACCGCCCCCCAAATTGGCCCGTGGCCTTCACCGCCCCCTAGATAGCTTCAGCGCTCACAAGGGGGCGGTAGCGCCCACTTTGAGAATCACGGTCCTAAATCGTGTATTTTCTCTTAAATATTCTGTTACATTCTCGTGAGGTTTGATCTGAAACCAGATGATTTTATGGTGACACCGATCCGGTGGTGGACCACTGAGGAACCTGGGAGCATTACCACAGGAACCTTACAACAGGAACCTTACCACTGGAACCTTACCACAGGAACCTTACAACAGGAACATTACCACTGGAACCTTACCACAGGAACCTTACCACAGGAACCTTACCACAGGCACTTTAAAACAGCTGCCTTCTTAACACTGGTGCCTAAACACGGTGTACTGCATTAAAAAAATTCACCTTATAAGGTGTAACGTTTCAATGTTCAATGATATTCTATATCCGAACTCCCGCTTCCAATACCTCCCGGTGGATACCATGAGACTTTATCACATTTTTTAGCACGGCACCTACTTGAATTTCAAAGACTTAAAAATAAAAATTAAAAAATTTCATTCCGCAGTCCTTGTTGGATGTCTAAACCTTATTCAGCCAGGGGTCAGGTGCACTCCAGTTACAAAGGCACCGCCCAGCCACCATACCCAATGTGTTGACTTTCCTATTGGCGCAGTGGATCCGGCTACCATAGACGAGGCTATTGTACGTGTCGGGCGAAGGATCCCTTTCCGCTAACGTCCCCGCAGGAACGTATTGACATAGGTATTAAAGAAAATAAAAAGTATGAAAATTAAATTTGGGCGTTCGTAAAATTATTTTCAAGATGGCTGTCTTAAAACTTTTTTTTAAAAAAAATATTTCTTTTTTGGGGGAAAAAAAAGTTGAATAATATTCAAATTAAAATCAGATTTTAAGGATATCCGCGGATGTAATAATAGATTTTTCTTTCGAATTCAGAAAGTAATAACAATAATAGTCTTTTTTTTTAAAGTCCCGAAATCGTTAAAAAATGTATTACCTCTATTCCCCAATTTTCTGTGAACACATGTATGTCCCTATTCAATAAATACGTTAAAGTGCTAGTCACTGTAAACTGCGCATGAAGACCGAATGAAAGACTATTTTATATGAGAATCTCTGGACAAATTGTGCAAACAGAACAAACAGTTCTTCGCGGTCAAACGCTGTCATAGTCATTAGGACTATTTAATGGCAGAAACTAAATGAGCTATGACGTTTTCCGGTCTTAGCAATGACATGCCCTACATAAAACATAAGTGCGCAGTGAGCAGGGCCTATAACAGTGATTGCGAACCTTTATGGGGCCGCGTGCCCAAAATTCATTTACAACCTACCTATGTAGCAAAGTGCCAACACAAAGTGCCGGCACAGTGGTTTGAATAAGGAATTAATATTTTAGTTGAGTGCCGGCTGATGAGGCTGTGCGTGCCGTCTGTAGCATGCGTGGCATAGGTTCGCCATCACTGGCCTAGAGCAACGATGGCAAACACCCACCCCCTCCCCCCCCCAACCCGCTCGCGAGTCGCATGCGGCTCTTCTGTGTTCACTTTGAGGCATGCGTACATTTTATGAATGATTTATTACGAGCATTACTGGGAGCTACCCAGCCAGATTTAATTAATGACCCATAGTACTTCAATGCGGCTCTCAACATTTTTTTAAATATTTTAAACTGGCTCTCAGTTACTACAGGTCTGGGCTCGCCTAGCCTAAAGTGAACGCCATTGCAGCCCGTTATCCATGACGTGTACGCTGGAAAGGACAAAAAGGATCCCCCACCGCAGGCCAATCTCCCCCACCCCCTCCACCGATGCAGGTCATTGCCCTACTTGCCACCACCCAAAAGCCACGACTGGAAAAAAAAGGGGGGGGAGGTGGTGAGTCAGCAGAGTGAAAACCTTAAAACGTGTGCATTGATCCATAGTCAATACAGCCAACCAATGTTTCCTTTAAGCTGCGCTGCCGCGCAAATATACTACCAAAGCCGCGCAGCAGTGTAGAATTACCGCGCAACAAATATTGATAAAGATAATATATGTGTTTGCAAGGTGTGTTGCTGTTGTTTGTTGTTCGTCCGTCGTAGTCGACCATGACCACTCCCATCATATTAGTCCAGTTCTAGGCCGTCACGTGTGTCCTCTGGTTGCTTATTAACCTTATTCTAGGGGAAAAATTTGCGTCCGAATGTCGGACAAGAGATGATGGGATCCATTCATGGGGGTTTTGGATACGCTCCTTCCTGCCTGGTTTGACATTTGGTCTTGGCAGCCTGTTGTGGGGTGTAAAATTGTGCACAAAATATTGATGCTGTGCAACTTAGCACAGGAGGTTTTTAAATATATTTTTAAAATTTTTAAAGACTTATTTTGCACATGGGCCAACGAACCTTAGAAAGTACATCGCAACTACCATCAATCGCCATGACATACAAGGAGCAATACAAAAGGCCGTAAGCTGCAATAACCCACTTTGGTTTTGAAATGTGCTTTTCTTGTCAAAGACTGTTAATCCAAACTGGCAGAGCCCGAACATCGTACAGTCGGACCTCTCTAAGCCGAACTCAAAGGGACCCGGAAACAAATTTGATTGACGGAGTTTTCAAGTTAGGGAAAATGGCGTAATAGGCGCACATTAATCAAGGACAATGTTGATATTGAGATGGGTGGGGGAGGACAGCCATCCAGGCAAGAAGGCTTGACATGAAAGAGAGGCGGTGTCTGATGTTTCATTTGAAAGGACGCCAACTTGCCTTTGACATACCGACACCCCTGAGAAATCCCCCCCCCAACACACACATAAACCTTACTCCATCCACAGTGGGATTGGGGGGGGAGTAAGATTTGTCCTTAAATCCAAATGCCTTGGAAAATTCAACTAAAGGAGGTTGGAAGCAAAAAAATCTTCGAGTTAAGGAGATCTAAAATACATTAGTCCTAAGAAATTTGGCCGGGAACTTACAATTAATTCGATATAGGGAGGTTTTCGACTTAGGGAGGTTCGACTTAGCAAAGTCCGACTTTATTAACTTTAGGGGAGCCATTATTGTTGTTGGCTACTTTTAGGATATGCTACTTTTGTAATTTAGGGGGAGTGGGCGCTTTTGGAAGAGATCACTTGAATTTTCAAAATAATTGACTGATCTACTTTTATTTTCCTTTAAAACAATAATTTTTTTTCCACGTGATAACTTTGATGAGCCTGTTGGTACTGTTAGCCAACCTGAAAGAAACGCTTTATATTTTTATGGTGGTACTGGAGGGGGGGGGGAGAATGATTTATTCACAAATCACCAATCTCACCCTCTCTTGTTTTCTCAATAAAAATATTATTTTCTATTTTGTGGTCCTATTTCCTCCAGTCCCATTACTCGGTCCTTTAAATTTAAATATCCCACAATCCCATCACCTCCACCAAGATATTTCTGAAAAAAAAACCAAGAAGCTCTTAACTCTTTTACTACATCCCTCCCCCAGTCCAATTTTTTAACCCGTTGCTATCTTTCTCTGTTACTTCAAATGTTGGCCAACGCGAATATCAGAAAAGATTAATTAAATAAGAAAATTGGTACACATGTACATATTGTTAGCAAATAAACATAGTGGGGGAAGGGGTGCAAAAAACAATTGGCTCCACAAAATAACGAGGAGTGTGCTAAAAGGCTGGTCAGAAAGGAAACAAACAAAACCAATAAACAAATACACAAACAGACAAACACAAAAACGAACAAACAACACACACAAAACAACAACACAACAACGAAACAAATCGGACAAACAAATAAACTATGCACACACTTTGCTGTAGTGAAGACTCCTGTAGAACTAACGCTGTCTTTACTAGCCGCCCCCTCCCCCTCAAGCTATTTGTTTATCTTATTTAATAAGTCCTTGCCTGTTTCATCCTGATGCTATCATTGTTGAGACTCGTCATTAGTCACCGAAGACAGATATCTATGCGGAAGTCTAACACTCAAGACAGGTGAACTAACACAAATCCCACGTTATTAAAAATGATAATCTTTTCAGTCTAACAGAACAGCTCAAAGTCAAACGACTTAGCGTATCAAACACTATATCTAGCCTAGCGTTTGTTCAAACGGCTTCACGATTAAGCTGAACATAATAATCTCACTTTGTGTAGAAATAGGAACGGCATAAAAAATTAATAGAAATTCCTGCGGTTATTGCTTCTTAAATCTATGTATTCTCATTCCGCATGTGAAGAAATTGTTGACATTCCCCGTGTTTATTTGGAACAAAAGTTTTGCTAATGGAGATTTGTCTCAGTAAAAGGTCAGACTGTCATAAAATATATATCGTGGGCGACCGCAGTAAAGGTCAAGGGGAGATCTATAACCCCTGACCCTTGTAGAGCAATAAATGTATACTTTTTGCAGTGACATAAGCTCCCTTGGATAACATTTACATGTTCAGTCCAACCTAGGAATTTTAGATATAATGAATATATAAGTGAAAACTCAATTTTGTAAGTTCTTATGTGAATGAACTATTATATAGCCAGTGCATCTTTTTGTTCAATGTTACGTCGTTATCTGGGTACTTGGAATGACCACAAGGACAGGCTACAACTCAAAGTAACTCCAACGCCATTATAGCATACATAAGTTTTATTAACGTCCAACAAGGTCCTTCCGCACGCACCAACAGCAAAGCTCTAACCCCCTATAGACTCTCAACCGTCCCTACGTCACGTTCACTATCACGTGTCACATCTTCTCATGCTACGTCATGGTGTTCCATACCATGCGCACTATTCCGCACTGCACCACAGACTCGTACAAACCCATACACATCGGGAAAACCCCATTAGCTATAATATTTCCCTGAAATTCAACTTAAAAATTATTTTTAACTCCAAACACTTTTTTGGGAGGGGGGGGCGGGGGGAGGGGGGCGGGGGCATTTAAAAAATAATCTACAAGGGGACTCCGATAATGCTTCACTGGAGAGAGAAAGATACCGTGTTGTGTGAACACAGTAGGACTTGGATAATGTTTGTCCTAAAGCCCGTGAACGGATCACTATCCTGAATGGTGTGCAGTGACTCATTTACTTAACAGTCTGAAACTCAAACTCTTTCACAATAAAATATACAAATAATGATGATCTGCATAAATATGTTAGAAGACAACAGAAACTTCTAAAGCGTCAAATATAAAAAAAAAGATAACAAGGAAGATTGAAGCGGGTTTATATCTTATTTATGAGACGATGTATGACAGAGACATCAGTCGATTGATATGGAAATAACAGACTTAACGTAATCCGTAGAAAAACATATGGCCGACACACACACACACACACACACACAAACACACACACACACAAACACACACACACACATACACACAGAGAGAGAGAGAGAAAGAAAGACAGACAGACAGACATGCAGAGAGAGAGAGAAAGAGAGAGAGAGAAAGAGAGTGGCTGACACACGTAAAATAGAAAGGCCCAAAATACAGAACTGTCGGTCTGGCCAGCCCCGCCCTCAGCCCACCCTCCCCACAGCTGTGCTACCAATCTGTAGAATGTGTGGCACATCCAATTCTTTCACAATTGTGAACACATCCAATCATTTCACAATTGTGAACACATCCAATTCTTTCACAATTGTGAACACATCCAATTATTTCACTATTGTGAACACATTCAATTCTATCAGAATTGTTAACACATTCAATTCTATTAGAATTGTTAACACATTCAATTCTATCAGAATTGTTAACACATTCAATTCTATTAGAATTGTTAACAAATTCAATTCTATCAGAATTGTTAACACATTCAATTCTATCAGAATTGTTAACACATTCAATTCTATCAGAATTGTTAACACATTCAATTCTGTCAGAATTGTTGACACATTCAATTCTGTCAGAAGTGTTAACACATTCAATTCTATCAGAATTGTTAACACATTCAATTCTAACACGCTTGTATTGTTAGTAAGCATTACTCGTGATATGACATCTCTTATCTTAATAAGTTTGATTACACATTTCTTAGCTGTTTAAACTTAGCACACACACCGTTGTTACACTTGTTATACCGTTGTTACACTTGTTATACCGTTGTTACACTTGTTATACCGTTGTTACACTTGTTATACCGTTGTTACACTTGTTATACCGTTGTTACACTTGTTATACCGTTGTTACACTTGTTATACCGTTGTTACACTTGTTATACCGTTGTTACACTTGTTATACCGTTGTTACACTTGTTATACCGTTGTTACACTTGTTATACCGTTGTTACACTTGTTATACCGTTGTTACACTTGTTATACCGTTGTTACACTTGTTATACCGTTGTTACACTTGTTATACCGTTGTTACACTTGTTATACCGTTGTTACACTTGTTATACCGTTGTTACACTTGTTATACCGTTGTTACACTTGTTATACCGTTGTTACACTTGTTATACCGTTGTTACACTTGTTATACCGTTGTTACACTTGTTATACCGTTGTTACACTTGTTATACCGTTGTTACACTTGTTATACCGTTGTTACACTTGTTATACCGTTGTTACACTTGTTATACCGTTGTTACACTTGTTATACCGTTGTTACACTTGTTATACCGTTGTTGAGCAAATATAAGATTTCCGGGCGGTCACAGTGACATAATAATTTCGTGACTCGTACTGATAACTCAAACCACGCATTACACAGCCTGATTACCAATTTATGACAATTTACATTACACAGCCTGATTACCAATTTATGACACCTTACATTACACAGCCTGATTACCAATTTATTACACCTTACATTACGCAGCATGATTACCAATTTATTACACCTTACATTACAACATCACATTCTAAACAGAACATCACATTATTGCATGTCACATATTCCAGAACTTCGCTGTCAAGTGCCCACACACAATACTGGAAATTATTTGATGGCAGCCACGAATTCATACCTCAGAAAATGAAATATTTAATTTTAATCTTGGAATATTTTTTTTGAACGATGCGGAAGCTCATCAAATACATAATCGCCCTCCCTACGCGTGTGTCTCCCCATCAAAAGACGCGCAAAAAGACGCTCGAAAGGCGCGCAAAACTATTATAAATAAATTAAAAATGTTCGCTATAAAAAACAGTATATGACGTCATTGTTTTAGCACAGAACGTCAATTACCGAAACAACGCACGAACTATGCGTGTGTGTGAGGATTAGCAAGCTGTTCCACTAGTCTAATACATAATCGCCCTTCCTATGCGTGTGTCTCCCCATCCAAAAGGCACGCAAAAAGGCTCTTGAAAGACACGCAAAAAGGCGCTCGAAAGGCGCGCAAAATTATTATAAATAAATTTTAAAATATACCGGTAAAAATATATTATGTGACGACATTGTTTTAGCACAGAACGCCAATTACCGAAACAACGCACGAACGATGCGTGTGTGTGAGCCTTAGCAGGCTTTTCCACTAGTAAATAATATAATAGCCCAAGTCACTCACTCACTCATTGTATATATGTGTAACACTATGAGGTCATTTTTGAGCTTATATTTTAATACAAGGTGTGCATCGGAGGCTCGCAAAAACGTTTCCAAAATAATTATAAATTAAAGACGCGCTGTAAAAAATTTTTATATCACGTCATTGTTTAGCTTATATTTTAATTTTTGAAAAGGGAATGATGTAAAAATAGGACTTGGAGATTTATAATAATAAAAAACTTTGTGTACATTTCAGCAAGTTTAATAAATCGTATTTATCAAACAAGGATAAGTTACTTGGGCTTTTGACAAAAAAAGTAGGCGCCCTACAACCCCTATTATAAAATACGTTGTGTACATTTCAGTAAGTTTAATATTAAGTATCTATCAAACAAGGATAAGTTAGTTGGGCTTTTGAAAAAATTGTGCGCCCTAGGCGCCCCAGCGCAACCTAGTTTAAAAATATTTAGCATTAAAATATATATTAATTTAAAAAATTTAAAAAATAATTTAAAAAAAATTATATTATAAATTTAATTTCAAAGAAAATGCCTGACAAATTAATTATTATTTATTTTTTATTTTATTTTTTTTGATTGATGTTTCTTTTTTTCAAATTTGAAATATATTTTTTCTCACTATTTTAATATACTTTGTTAATAATAATTTTTTTTTAAATAATTGGAGGTGATGTTTACATTGCATGTTACAGGAGTTTTGTGTGAGCGTGTGTGTGTGTGTGTGTGCGTGTGTGAGTGTGTGTGTGTGTGTGTGTGAGACCGTGTGTGAGAAAGCATGTGTGTTGTGAGATGGGAATAACTTCAAGATTTGATCGCAATTCAATCTTCAGCTGACTTCATTTGTTATAATTATTTTTGTTTAAAGTAATCTTTGCTTGATCTTTGTCTCCCAATTAAATTTGGACATCTGGAGAAATTTAAAACTAGAGTTTGTATATGGGGGGTGGGGGCAGACGAGGGGAATGGAAAGATTTTAGTCGATCCAAACCCCACCCTTAGACCTAGACTTAAAGCCTTAGACTTTAGACCATTCACCAACCTCCTGCTTTAAAAGAATTATGTAAGTCCGACTTACAAAAAATAATGGAGAAGCATATGAATCAAAATTATTTAACGTCCCAAAACCGATGGTCGTAGGAGGTCCTAATGTTTCCAGAACTTACTAGGGGCACGGTAGACCTTGGTGGGAGCCCCATCTCCCTTTCAGGTCAGCGGAGGACTCTCTTAGCGTTAGTCATTCATCCTTGTTATTGTGATTGTGACTTTAACGTGGGCTCGATCCCACGCGCCTCAGCTTGTGAGGCGAGCGCACTGTTGACTACATTATCCAGCCGGCCATTTAACGTTTAAAGAAGCATAATTTTCAACCCATGATATTTCGTTAGTGGTTCAATAAAGATTATATTTACAAATTCACCCTCATATAAAATTATTCTTTTAGTTTCTCCAAGTTAGTCAGTGTAGACCAGCGTAGTAGGAATTTTTGGTTTAAAAATTACTCAGCGATTTATTTTTTTTGGAACAACAAAAAATCATCTTGGGGACTGTCCATACATTAATTCACGCTATTTTTTACCATGTGTAACTCCCCCCTCCCCCTGTCACAAACTATCACAAATCTCAGACCCCCCCCCCTAAAGTACTTCACACTTTCAAACAAAAAATTATTATTTTATCAACAAAATAATTAAAATTTAATATAAAACACCGTGACGTCACACATGGCTGGACCCCTCCCCCTGTCACAAACATATCACAGTTTCTTACACCCATCCCCCCCCCTTCTGGAGCGTGACGTACTTTATGGGCGGCCCCTTGCCTAAAACATAGATATATAAATATATATACGGGGCTTAGAACCCCAATTCAACAACCGAAAAACAATTACTAAATGCAAAGTTCTTATCAAGTTTGAAGAAAACAGAAACACCACCTCTTTAAAACAGAAACACCACCACTTTTCATGTCTGCTCAAACATTGTTGACAATATGTCGACAGAAGATGCCTGGTCCCTTCTTAGCAACGCATTTAAAACCAAACAAATATTTGTTTAAGTTAATTTTTTTACGCTATCATTTTAAAAATGATTTCACGTGACCCCCTCAGCACCACACATTTTTTGTGTTCTTATTTGCCTTGCGCTATTTATTGAATCACATCACTGACCTACCTGTGATAATCCTAACTGACCAAATGTGAGAATGAAACACACGGCAACTACACACAATTCCCGCTACCGCGCTGCCGTTGAGACCAGCACTGAATATCTCGTGTTTCTAATGACGCTCCATTTGGACATGCGCAGTGGGGGAATGTTCCAACAGTACATGTTCAAGGGTTGTGCCCCACTGTAACATTCACCGAACGCCGAATAGAAAAAAATGCGTCAAAAAAAAAGTCTATTTCTGGGATTCAAGACGGGAATTCAATATTGACGGTTTTACTTCGTCAGTAACCGATGGCACTAAAATGTTGCAACGTGTTTCCTGTATCCGTTCAGTTGTTCAGTTCAGCAACTGGCCAACGGTGGAGTCTGCGGGGTAAACACGTGAGATCCGTCGTGACTCTGCTCATCTCAAAACATTGATTTTCCGCAGCGCGGAACGCTCAGCGGAGAAAGGTGTGTGGGACTTAACGCTTCAAGTTTCCCGAACTCGGTGCGTTATAATATTGATAATTACATACGTATGCATGTGCGCGCGCGTGTAAAGGACTGTGTTGTAAGTTGTTACCATGACAACGACGCTTAACTTTGCTCGAGGTATTTAATATCCACTAATCAACCACGAGCGCGACCCAGCGGTGACATATTTACCCCCCCCCACCCGCACTAGGCATCGTGTGTGCTTAAACCTAATCAGACAGCACAGGTCTCATGCCTTGCACCCCGCCTCCCTATTGTTGACATTTTCTCCCTCCCGCACTCCCTCCCCCCCCCATTTTTTTTCCTCTCTCTCTCTCTCTTACCCTCAATCCGTCAATCTATTTTTATGGCTTGGTCCCCGGTTAAAAACAACAGCACACAAGGTCAACGCTGACAGTATGTCGCGGCATAAAGTGCGCGGCCTTTCATTATTCCAGTCGACTAATGCAATAAAAATAGAACCGTATGACTTGGGTCGGCTGATAGTTGCTTGTCACAGCAGAGCTGTAGCGCCGCGCAGTTCGGTTGGACGCGAATTAAACACGACAGCATTTCAGGGGACGACACGGCGTTAATAGATAGTAACGGAAGGAAAATCGCGTTTAAGCTATCGCTAAATCAATGAAGATATCTCATTCTAAGTACTGAATCTTGTCTTGATGTATTAATTCCTTATGTAGCCAAGTGGTGGTTAGAACTAAAATAGGTCAACACTCAACAAAACTAATTGTAAGGACAATAACAGTACAGTTAAATCGATCGTGAACAACCATTTCCCTCTCCGGGTTTTCTTTTGAGTCACTTCCCGTTTCTTCTCTCTAGTGCGCCGCGTTGCTTTTCGTGCTTGGTTAAAATACAAAATCCACAAACACATTCTGTAATGAAAACAATACATTTAAGCATTATTATTTAACAAATACACCAGTAAACTTTTCCAATAATGCCTTCATCAGTACAATTAACATACAGTACTTCCATAAGTATTACATATTATATTTAAATTATTAAGACATATCATATTCAGAAAATAGTTACACAGTAATAATAATAAATAATAAATTGATAATTTATATAGCGCTGTCTCCCAGTAAGGAACTGGGCTCATAGCGCTTTACATGAAGATAATAGCATACATTCATACATATAAGTATTAAATAAACATTCATATCATAACAACCACATAAATTACAGTACATTATACATAAGCTACGTTAATCATTAACAAGAATCGTTGTGTCATTAATTTCGAAAATAAATTTTGAAAAGATGTGTTTTTAGTGCAGTCTTGAAGGACTTTGTTGCTTGAATACTACGGATGTGTAATGGTAGAGAATTCCATTGTTTGGCTGGGGAAAAAAAAGAGAACGACCTTTCGCAAAATGTTTTACTGTGTGTCTTAGGAACTGAGAGAATGCGAGTGTCTGCAAAAGAGCGTAAATATTAAAAGAAAGGAACAACAACAACAACAAACAAACAATGACACAGGATAAAAAAAAATGGAGCAAATATCAAAAGTTACAGTGAAAACCACAACCAGTAAAAAGATTCTACAGTTAAGTCAAATTGGGAATTTGGTTTATTGCATACGGAGCTAACGTACCAAAACTATATATAAATAATAAATAAATACATATATCCAACACTCGACTACATGATAATAATAATAATTTAAATTATTTTTTTAAAAATTATATCTTCTATCATGGCCGGCCTAAGGGAATTGGAGGCCCTAGGCGAAGTGAATTTTGTGGCCCTAAATGTAATAGAAAAATATTTTTACAAAATTGGAAAGATTCATGTGCGAGGCCCCCACTAATGATGAGACTAATCGGAGGCCCTAGGCGGCTGCCTAGTTTGCCTATGCCTAAAGCGGCCCGGCTTCTATAGTAAAGGCCAAAGCAAAACTATGTAGCTCACATAAAGAATTATTTAATGTTAATTTTAATATTTATCGCTTTCAAGACAGAACATTAAATGATCTTGGCCAAATACATAAAACATTCATTTTGATAATTAAAAGCTAAACAAAAACATTGGGAAACATAAAATAAAGCTAGTGGTAGGGGCGCGCATTATCAGATACCTATTCTCGTGCAAGAAAGTTAAACATTTTCGCACGGGGTTGCTTAAACACTATAATACCCTAATGGCGATACCATGACATTTAATCGTGAAAGGGCTAATGTGTTTTTACCACACGCATCCCCCCTCCCCCGGTGGCCTTTGGCCCTATCTACGCCACCGATCATACCTAAAGCTTTTCTCGAGGAAGACTTTATATATCCCCACCCCCTCACGGGCCTTAATGCCCCTGATAATTGATCACAGTGTTTCCAACTCAAACAGGGTATCTGAAACGACACTTATCAGTTGTTGCCTTTTTAAATCCTTTATATTAACTCGTGGTGTCTAGTTGCTTGATTGCTTGTCTGTCGCCAAAACTTTGCATCGATTTTTAGCCCACTTCCTCGTAAGCTAGCGAGCTGACATTTTGCAGGCAGTTTCGTGCCGATGATAAAAACAATGTATTAAAATTTCATATCGATCGTATGTACCGTAATTAAATCATTGATTTTTTAGATTATTTTATTTATTCCTATGTATCATGTTATTTTTTGAGATAGAGTGTCAGGGTGCGCATTATATTGAACAACATTTCTGTCGCGCAATAAGGTGCGTATTTTGTAAAATTTACTGTGACATCATTATTCGTTCTATACCAGTGCTTCTCAAAGTGGTGGTCCGTGGGCCATCCGCTGCCGGTCCGCCGAAGTTATCAAGAAAGGACAGAAATATATAATTATATTCCTATTTTTGAAACCATTTATACCAACCCTTAAACCTACAGATTATGTCCAATGTTTCGGCAATGAGCACATAAAATAAAACAAATAAAATAAAATATATTACTTATTGCTACCACGTCAGCACAGGGAAAATAGTTCACCGGTCCCTGGTGCAATGAAAAAATTCCTGCCGGTCCGCATACTAAAAAAGTTTGAGAAGAACTATTCTATAAATCTGTTATGTTTGGGACTTATTATTTATATCACCATCGTCATTAAGTTTGCCAGATGGCTGTCTCAAAAATACCGTACACCTGTGTCGAAGTTTGTCGATGGCACAAAAAGCCATATTATTATTTATATATAAAATGTCCGGAATGGCTTCAATTTTTTCCGTGGACAAAAAACAATAATATCTGACAGTCCGGCACAAAACCGGACATCTGTCAACCCTAATCATCATTAGTGACACTATAGCCCATATAGGGCCCGACCCTCTCTGCCACATCCAACATAAATGATCCATGGCTTTCCGCCTCCACGCGCGAACCCGCAACTGATAGTAAGTCCTACTCTTCATGGTCATACATCTCAGCCTTGGGCGACCGTTGAGTCGTCTTCCCCTATTTACATTACCGCTCTACATTCCCGCGTCCTTTCAATATGTCAAGCCCGACGCAGTTTTCCTGTTGCGACTATGGGTAGGTCTTTGTACAACCGGTAAAGCTCTTGGTTTATACGCGGATTCTCCAGACATCAGTGGGCCGTATATTTTCCGAACTATTTTCCTCTCCCATGTGTTGAGATGGTTCTTTGCTTTTCTGATAAGGGTCCAAGTCTCACTATCACACGTTTCTACCGGTCTCATGGTAGTGATGCATATTGTCCTCTTTGTTCCCATTGAGAGGGTTTGGGTTGCCATTAGGTTTTGCAGGCTGACATGGGAACAGTTGCCTTCAGTTATCCTTTCCCCTCCGACATTATTCCATTGGGGTCCTGCGGTATAGATAATTGAACGTTTCAACTCTCTCACTATTGATTCACTATCATGTCTCCTGTTTAGCAGCACGCTAGAAAAAGTTATTATTATTTATATGATGCAACATAAGGACATAATGACTGTTCTAAATTATTACCAACAACCTTACTTATTTTCTTTCTTATTATTTTTTTCCAATTTAAAAATAGAATGATGATTTAGATCCCATACATTTCATGTCAATTTATCAGACGTCAATCTGCGAACGCCGTTAAATGGTAATTTTCCTAAGTACTAAATAATCATGTGCATTTTAATTTTCGGAAAGAAAATCTAAGCCAGTATTTGTTGACTAAAATGATCGCACCACAATTTAAAATGTGTGTGCTCGTAAATATATATGGGTCTCATTTCATTTCATTTACATTTTGTTCCCTTTAAAAAAAAAGAAGATTAAATATGTGATAATGTGGACCGATTCATACCGATTAGTAAATCAATTAAATTTTGTTTGGTGCCATTTTGATGTATAGTAACAAGATGGCAATTACACCAACTACCAAACACATAAAAACATTCACATATAAA
Source organism: Ampullaceana balthica (assembly GCA_944989445.1). Classification (NCBI taxonomy): domain Eukaryota; kingdom Metazoa; phylum Mollusca; class Gastropoda; family Lymnaeidae; genus Ampullaceana; species Ampullaceana balthica. The sequence goes on along the minus strand of CALYLW010000263.1, from coordinate 315,732 downwards.
AAAGAGCAACTAAAAAAAAACACATTATAATAAAAGTGAACCATTTCAAAAGCAGCGAGTAAATAATTGCTTTTCATGATCTAGAATAGAATTTAATTTTTTTTAAAACCCGTAAAAACCAAAGTTTTTGACTAAAAATACTTTATATTTGAGACATAACTAAAAGTATTGATTATGTTCAATATAATATGCACCGCGCGACAGATTAGCATAAACATTTACAAATCGGGAAAATAGTATAAAAGTATGTTCAAAATGACCTGGAGAAGGGACTGGAGGCAGACACCAAAATGAGCGGGCACAGCTGGGGACAGATAGAAAGATTGGCGCAGGACCGGGATCCCTGGAGTACCTTTTTTCATGGCCTATTCCCCAGATGGGACGAAGGGCGATGATGATGATGATGAGGATGTTCAATATAATACATACAGCGCGTTCAGTATAATAAGTATCGCGCGACAGACTAGCACCAGGGCCGGCTTTAGGCAAAGGCAAACTAGGCAGTCGCCTAGGGCCTCCGATTAGTCTCATCATTAGTGGGGGCCTCGCACATGAATCTTTCCATTTTTAAAAATATTTTTCTATTACATTTAGGGCAACCAAATTCACTTCGCCTAGGGCCTACAATTCCATTAGAACGGCCATGCTAGCAAAAACATTCACATGCTACATTGACATATATAGAGATAATCTAAAAATTCATGAATTTAATTACAGTATATTCGATCGATGTGAAATTTTGATACATCATTTTTATCGTCACCATGAGTCTGCCTGCAAAATTTCAGCTCGATATTATACGGGAAGTGGGTTAAAAATCGATCCAATGTTTTTGCGACAAGCAGGCCATCAAGCAAGCAGACGCCACGAGTTAATATAAAGGATTTAAAATCCAATAAGACATAACTAAAAGTACTGATTATGTTAGATATAATACGCAGGGCGTGACAGACTAGCATACACATTTACATATCGGGAAAATATTATAAAGTGTGTTTCTATAAAATACGCACCGCGCGACAGATTTTATCATAAACATTTACATGCTACATAGAGATGCATAGAGATAATCTAAAAATTAATTAATTTACAGTACATTAGATCGATCTAAAATTGTTAAGTGACAAAAATCGATGTGCAAAATTTCAGCTCGATAGGATCTCGGGAAGTGAGTTATTTTTTACTTTTGTTTTTCCGAAGGCTCGACCACGACAAGACGATAAAGTTAATATAAAGGTTAAAAAGTACTATAGCATGTAGATAAAAAAAATTCGTATGCATTTATTTTGCATTTACTTTTTAATTCGCCAGATTCCGGATTTGGCGAAGCTGGAGATATTTTATGTATGTATATTTTATGACTCTAGCGGCCAGCCGGATTTGGCCGGATTTATGAAGTGAAATACTGCCGGAGTCGGAGCCGGAGCCGGATTTGTAAAAAATGGCCAGATTCTGGATTTGCCAGAGCCGGAGCCAAAATCCGGTAGACTACACCCCTGAATAAAACACATGTAGTCTTTCATACGCTGAAAGAACTTAAAGATAAAAGTCAAATAAATCCACACACACACACACACACAAACACTCACACACACAAAGTTATCCCCAAATAAAATACGTTACGATTTTTTTCATAAATATTGTGTTCAATATTGTCCCTTTTATAAAACAGTCATATTAGCCGATAGAATCGCATCTCTAGTATTTTGCTGTTTTACTTAGCCTTAGTGACTAAGTGATGAAATTCGTTGTTTATATTTTTTATCAGAATATATTATATTATGTTAATTCTATCATCCGCTCCACTTTCTTTTTTTCACCACCCCCCCCTTCTTCTCACGTCGTAACAAAAAGTTAGACCCCCCTTCAATATTACGTTACAAAGCTTTGGGCCCCCCTCCCGCCATAAAAGCCTTTTTTTCATTTCAAAATGAGCATGTTTCAAATCACTTTTTAAAGTCATTTATTTAGTGTAGGCCTACATTCTAATAACGTAACACGCGTGAAGGCATGTAAAACGTCCTTAAATAAATTGTGAGCAATCAAATATTTAAGTGAAACTTTTATTTAGATTTGCGTGTTTTGACGCGACGTCACAAATTTTACCCCCCCCCCATTTCCCCTAGTCACACATCGTCACAAATGTGTGACCCCCTCCCCCCCCCCTAGGTGCGTGACGTCATTTATAGACGGCCCCATATTAATCTGTTTGTTTTAAAAGTATGTAAAACAGAGATTTAACATGTGCAGAAAAAAATTGATTTTAGTACCCCGGACACGAAGGAGTGGACATATTGAGCTCAATTCGATGCAGAATTTCCTATGGGTTATCTATCAGGTTTAGCGTGTCTAAACCTGATAGTTTGGTCTTGATCTATCCATTTGTCTGGTAGCCAATGATAAAATGATATCAATTTAAGCTATTGTAAGAGACAGTGACATAGTGGGTTATCACTCTAAGTTCAGGTTGGGATAAATTTGAGTACGTAATGTTTAAGGTACGGGGCTACACAATGAATGCCTTATATTCAAATGGGAAGTTGTAAACTTAAGTGATATGTGAGTGAAGGACAGAGGCGTCACTAGGGTTGGTGTCACCCGGTGCGGTAACTCATGGTGTACCCCCTCCCCCCTCACGACTCATAGACCCCGCCGAGTCTTTCTCGTGCAAAATAAGGGAATCTTCATAATTTGATATTTTGGTGTCACCCCATGGGATGGTATCATCCGGTGCGGTCCGCACCCCCGCACCCTCCACTAGTGACACCTTTGGTGAGGGATTAGGCTTTCATTTGTATAGGAAAAAAATACAAAATAAAATAAATATCAAGAACATTTCAGGTATACTTATTCAGGAGATCAGAAAAGTAAAAGAAGCATTTGTGGCGAACAAATTTCCTACATCTTTTGGCGTGTTTAAGTTTTCCGAAACTTTTCGTCTGCATCTGTTATTTTTTAGAAAGCTGGCAACATAATCTTAATGTGCCATTGTGGTACATTTACTGCATCATCTCTTCCACACGATCTCGTATCCTGAAGTCTGTTGAATGCCTTGCCCGTGTAATAGCAGTCAATACGTCACAATGTGGTTTTGACGTGAACGGTTGTGGGTAACAACGTTTTAATGTATCCAAAAAAAAGTTACAGAGTTCGTTGAAAGTGAAACAGGATGTAAACAAACCAGGTTTTATTATTTGTTGAGCCTTGTGTGTTTTCCAGCAAATGACAGCAACATTATCACACGTTGAACTTCAGCCGACCATTAAATTCAGACCACCAGGTGCACAACAAAAATAAATAAATAAAAAATTAGGGCTGCGGAAATTAATTTCTTGATTAAACATTACAAATTTTAACGATTAAAAATTGATTTTAATGATTAATCGACCCACCACTTATAAATGTACTGGAAGTCAAAAAGTAAAATATTTCGGCCGATAAATATAAAATAATTTCTGGACGATTACACGAACATTTTGGTTGTAAACTTTTGACTGACGTGAATGTTCTAAATGTTGATAAAGGTTATTGTGTCCATTGAGAGAAATCGTTCGCCTACCATGCAATGTTTCATTCTAAGTCTAAGCTTCGTTGGTCCGTGTGCAAAGTTTAAAAAAACAAAAACATCTCATGTGCAAAGTTGCACAACGTCAATTTAAAAGAAATAAATTTTTTTCAAAATTTGCTGCGTATGATTCTAGACTCCTACGTGGCATCGGTCAAATATATGCGCAGCCGCGCTGCTTAAAGGGAACATTGCTACCATGGTTCTAACACTTCGCTTACATATCATCTGCAAACCAAACATCCACTACAGTATCGGAAAATTCAGCTGAGATAATCTGAAGCTATGTGAACGATTGTTCAGCTCGGCTGGTTATATTGTCAATAAGACCCGCTCATCAATTGAACCAAATTATGTCAATACACTTTTCTGTTTGCGTTGTTGGTTAAAGGATGTCATATAAAGAAGACATTCCAATGTTATTTAGATTTTTGATAGTTTTTTAATAAATGTTACTTATGACACTATAAATTTCAATTTTTGCCTTTAATCGAAATTAACGATTAATTAATTGTTTGTTTGTTTGTTTGTTTGACCCCCCCCCCAAAAAAAAATCCTGACCCCACTGGTTATCTATCGTAAGTCTGATGTTATACAACAGATGCTCATGAATGATATATATATACCATAAGGCCTGTTCATGGCTTTCTCAAGGGTTCGTAAAAAATAATGGAGGCTGTGTTTGGGGATGCGTTGCTGGGTTAGTGGATTCCCTGTGAAGATTAATTTCACAGTTCCACAGATGCAAGCGTGTACGGCTGAGAAATAAAAAAATTTCTTGAAGCTTCAATAAGGCATGTATTAACTTTAGTGCAACTTCATGCATCGAGGGCATTGATTCTGATTGAATGAGCTCTTTTAACCATGGTTCAACTTTGATGAACGCGACTGTTTTACAATCCGTTGTGGTACATTGCTGACTTGACCAAAGTGCACATTAATCCATGGAAATAATGCAAACGTCTGTTGCGCTATTCAAATGAATCTTTATGACGCATTCTTATTGATCGCTATAAAACATAAACTACTCGAAATGAAACACAGAGGGTTTAATAACTGAAGAGGGAGTCAGAGAGAGAGAGAGAGAGAGAGAGAGAGAGAGAGAGAGAGAGAGAGAGAGAGAGACAGAGAGAGAGAGAGAGAGAGAGAGAGAGAAGAGAGAGAGGAGAGAGAGAGAGAGAGAGAGAGAGAGAGAGAGAGAGAGAGAGAGAGAGAGAGAGAGAGAAAGAGAAAAAAAGTGAAGGTCAGAGAATTTCTTGGTAAACATTCAATTCATCGCAAGTCAATCTTTAAACTTCTCCAGCGACCCACAGGCCTAAATGTTTTCTTATCTGTTACAGAGGCCACTTCTATACAGAAAATTATTGCGTCCATGGTTTATTTCTAGTCTTGCATTTTTTATTAGAGTTTTTAATGTTGATAGAATGTTTGTTTATCTGGTTTCCCTAGGCAACCCATTCCACGTCCGACTTATGGACTGGTCGTACGAGACCTCGTACTCTCAAACAATGACTTGGTAGATCGTTTGGAAGTGATCTACTATTGACACGTCATTTATGCCCCCAACGAATAGTAGACTGTATGTTTAGTGGAACAGATCAATCACAGCCGTTTCTTTAGTTCAAGCTAAGACTATTTGGAAAAAAAACAACACACACGCATGTAAAGTATCCTCTTCGTGAAAGTGGAAGTCGTCTGTGAAGCCATGTTTGATGGAAGTATTTCCGCTACGGATGATGAGCCCTAATGGTGAAGTACAAGATCTTTATGTGAGTCAAAGACATTAGATATCGTGATACTGTATGTCATATAGTGACAGTGGATGACATAACTATAGTGACGGTGGATAAACCATGGATAAGGGTAGGACGCAATAATCTTCTGTATAGAAGAGTGTCTGTAACAGATAAGATAAGATAAGGTAAGAGATTAGACGTGGAAAACATATACTGACAGATCATTGGGTGGGGCACCGCTATATGACAGATCATTGGGTGGGGCACCGCTATCTGACAGATCATTGGGTGGGGCACCGCTATCTGACAGATCATTGGGTGGGGCACCGCTATCTGACAGATCATTGGGTGGGGCACCGCTATCTGAAAGATCATTGGGTGGGGCACCGCTATCTGACAGATCATTGGGTGGGGCACTGCTATTTGACAGATCTTTGGGTGGGGCACCGCTATCTGACAGATCTTTGGGTGGGGCACTGCTATCTGACAGATCTTTGGGTGGGGCACCGCTATCTGACAGATCATTGGGTGGGGCACCGCTATCTGACAGATCTTTGGGTGGGGCACCGCTATCTGACAGATCATTGGGTGGGACCGCTATCTGACAGATCATTGGGTGGGGCACCGCTATCTGACAGATCATTGGGTGGGGCACCGCTATTTGACAGATCATTGGGTGGGGCACCGCTATTTGACAGATCATTGGGTGGGGCACCGCTATTTGACAGATCATTGGGTGGGGCACCGCTATCTGACAGATCATTGGGTGGGTCACCACTATCTGACAGATCATTGGGTGGGGCACCACTATCTGACAGATCATTGGGTGGGGCACCGCTATCTGACAGATCATTGGGTGGGGCACCGCTATCTGACAGATCATTGGGTGGGACACCGCTATCTGACAGATCATTGGTGGGGCACCGCTATCTGACAGATCATTGGGTGGGACCACTATCTGACAGATCATTGGGTGGGGCACCGCTATATGACAGATCATTAGGTGGGGCACCACTATCTGACAGACCATTGGGTGGGGCACCGCTATCTGACAGATCATTGGGTGGGGCACCGCTATCTGACAGATCATTGGGTGGGGCACCGCTATCTGACAGATCATTGGGTGAGGCACCGCTATTTGACAGATCATTGGGTGGGGCACCGCTATTTGACAGATCGTTGGGTGGGGCACCGCTATTTGACAGATCTTTGGGTGGGGCACCGCTATCTGACAGATCATTGGGTGGGGCACCGCTATCTGACAGATCTTTGGATGGGGCACCGCTATCTGACAGATCTTTGGGTGGGGCACCGCTATCTGACAGATCATTGAGTGGGGCACCGCTATCTGACAGATCATTGGGTGGGGCACCGCTATCTGACAGATCATTGGGTGGGACACCGCTATCTGACAGATCATTGGTGGGGCACCGCTATCTGACAGATCATTGGGTGGGACCACTATCTGACAGATCATTGGGTGGGGCACCGCTATATGACAGATCATTAGGTGGGGCACCACTATCTGACAGACCATTGGGTGGGGCACCGCTATCTGACAGATCATTGGGTGGGGCACCGCTATCTGACAGATCATTGGGTGGGACACCGCTATCTGACAGATCATTGGGTGGGACACCGCTATCTGACAGATCATTGGTGGGGCACCGCTATCTGACAGATCATTGGGTGGGACCACTATCTGACAGATCATTGGGTGGGGCACCGCTATATGACAGATCATTAGGTGGGGCACCACTATCTGACAGACCATTGGGTGGGGCACCGCTATCTGACAGATCATTGGGTGGGGCACCGCTATCTGACAGATCATTGGGTGGGGCACCGCTATCTGACAGATCATTGGGTGGGGCACCGCTATTTGACAGATCATTGGGTGGGGCACCGCTATTTGACAGATCGTTGGGTGGGGCACCGCTATTTGACAGATCTTTGGGTGAGGCACCGCTATCTGACAGATCATTGGGTGGGGCACCGCTATCTGACAGATCTTTGGATGGGGCACCGCTATCTGACAGATCTTTGGGTGGGGCACCGCTATCTGACAGATCATTGAGTGGGGCACCGCTATCTGACAGATCTTTGGGTGGGGCACCGCAATCTGACAGATCTTTGGGTGGGGCACCGCTATCTGACAGATCATTGGGTGGGGCACCGCTATCTGACAGATCTTTGGGTGGGGCACCGCTATCTGACAGATCATTGGTGGGGCACCGCTATCTGACAGATCTTTGGGTGGGGCACCGCTATCTGACAGATCTTTGGGTGGGGCACCGCTATCTGACAGATCATTGGGTGGGGCACCGCTATCTGACAGATCATTGGTGGGACCGCTATATGACAGATCATTGGGTGGGGCACCGCTATATGACAGATCATTGGGTGGGGCACCCCTATCTGACAGATCATTGGGTGGGGCACCGCTATCTGACAGATCATTGGGTGGGGCACCGCTATCTGACAGATCATTGGATGGGGCACCGCTATCTGACAGATCATTGGGTGGGGCACCGCTATCTGACAGATCATTGGGTTGGGCACCGCTATCTGACAGATCATTGGGTGGGGCACCGCTATTTGACAGATCATTGGGTGGGGCACCGCTATTTGACAGATCTTTGGGTGGGGCAACGCTATTTGACAGATCTTTGGGTGGGGCACCGCTATCTGACAGATCTTTGGGTGGGGCACTGCTATCTGACAGATCTTTGGGTGGGGCACCGCTATCTGACAGATCATTGGGTGGGGCACCGCTATCTGACAGATCTTTGGGTGAGGCACCGCTATCTGACAGATCATTGGGTGGGGCACCGCTATCTGACAGATCATTGGGTGGGACCGCTATCTGACAGATCATTGGGTGGGGCACCGCTATCTGACAGATCATTGGGTGGGGCACCGCTATCTGACAGATCATTGGGTGGGGCACCGCTATCTGACAGATCATTGGGTGGGGCACCGCTATTTCTATTTGATAGAAATGTACGAGGAAACTTGACAAGGTGTAATGAATGTACACCAGTAGTGTTGTTATGTACACCAGTAGTGTTGTTATGTACACCAGTAGTGTTGTTATGTACACCAGTAGTGTTGTTATGTACACCAGTAGTGTTGTTATGTACACCAGTAGTGTTGTTATGTACACCAGTAGTGTTGTTATGTACACCAGTAGTGTTGTTATGTACACCAGTAGTGTTGTTATGTACACCAGTAGTGTTGTTATGTACACCAGTAGTGTTGTTATGTACACCAGTAGTGTTGTTATGTACACCAGTAGTGTTGTTATGTACACCAGTAGTGTTGTTATGTACACCAGTAGTGTTGTTATGTACACCAGTAGTGTTGTTATGTACACCAGTAGTGTTGTTATGTACACCAGTAGTGTTGTTATGTACACCAGTAGTGTTGTTATGTACACCAGTAGTGTTGTTATGTACACCAGTGGTGTTGTTTGCTTTTTTAAATCACTTATATTAACTTCATCGCCGTCTCTGTCTCTCTGTCTCTCTCTCTATCTCTGTCTCTCTCTGTCTCTCTCTCTGTCTCTCTCTCTCTCTCTCTCTCTCTCTCTCTCTCTCTCTCTCTCTCTCTCTCTCTCTCTCTCTCTCTCTCTCTCTCTCTCTGTCTGTCTGTCTTGGGCGGGCACCGCGGAAAAACAGAAGTAAAAAATGACCAACTTCCTGTGAAGGCATCGAGCTGAAATTTGGCACACGGACCCGTGTCACCTAACAAAGTATCGTATCAAAATTTCAGATCGATCGAACGGACGGTTATTAAATTAATGCATTTTTAGTTTATCTATATAAACTATATGTATTGGTCGCAATAGTTTACATTTTACGGGACATTTGACTTCACCACAGCCACAGGTGAACACATCTCGTGTTTTAACCAGGTGTACCAGCGTGTTTTGTTTACATTTTGCGTGTCACGCTGAGCTCGGCCCAGCGATCAGTGACAAGACCTTTCCCCCTCTCCCCCCCCAGGTTAAAAGCAAAAGGGAGTTAAGACAGATTCAGTCTGTAAATATTTGTCGCGTTGGAACATAATCAATACTTTTAGTTATGTCTCATATATAAGGGATTTATAGTCAAAAACTTTGTTTTTACGGGTTTGTTTTATTTTTTAAAATCCCCTATATTAACTTCACCGCCGTCTATCTCTGTCTTGGTACCGCGGAAAAACAAAAGTCGAAAATTACCCACTTCCCGTGAAGCCATCGAGCTGAAATTTGGCACACGGACCCGTGTCACCTAACAATGCATCGTATCAAAATGTCAGATCGATCGAACGTACTGTAATTAAATTAATGCATTTTTTAAAGTTTATCTGTATAAACTATATGTAGCGGTCGCTAATGTTTACATTTTACGGGTCACTTGATCACATCTTGACCAGCAGTCTATGACCACATCTCGTTGAGGAGGAGTTCACTCAGTTTTAGGGTGTAAATGTTTGTCACGTTGGAACATAATCAATACTTTCAGTTCTGTCTCATATATAAGGGATTTATAGTCAAAAACTTTGTTTTTACGGATTTGTTTTTTTCAGTTACCAATATTAGCCGGCTGATTTCCAAAACACGACAGTCGTTTCATTCATTTCGGATGGCTGAATCTGTTTAAACTTTTAGCTCATCGCGCTTCAATGCGCTAAGAGCACCCAAGCTAGCCTAGAAATCCTTCAATGCGTTACGAACACGCTGACTAGCCTAGAAAACCTTAGTGACGTTAACATTTGACTACGTGTTTTCGTTCTGTTCCTGGTCTTTTAAAAAGCCTGTACTATGTATCGTGCACTGTGAAAACATTTGGTCCGTGAACTTGACTGCCCTGTTGTTATGCAAATTTTGATTCTTTACAATGCTAACTAATTAAATATTAATCATTGATTTCAGCTCATGTTACCGTTACGACCTGCACATTGCACACACTCAAAACCGATCGTTAAAGAAAAAAGAACTTAGACCCCACACCAAGTGTTACTAAGAATTATACCGAAATGTTGGAAAAGAATGTCCTCTAATCAACATTTTGTTTGGCTCTGAGAAAATAACAGTGCCACAAAATAATGTAGAGCATAAATTAGTTGGAATGATTTGGATCATTTATCACTTTTGTTTATAATCAGTAAATGATGCTGGAATAAATTTCACAACGTGACAATTTTTACTATATAACGAGCAACAAAGCCCGTCCAAGGACGTACCGCCACCCCTTCAACAGCCGTCTCGACCGGCATACATGTGCATCACGTCAAAAATACAATTCATTATAGTTAAAATAAATAACTCGTAAAAACAGAGCTTTTGACTATAAATTCCAACGCGCATAACTCAAAATAAAGTCTTGGAAGAAATACTGCACCAAAAATAACTCGTTTTGAACGTCCGCGTAAACGTGTTCTATATGATTGGCTGTAGGAGTCATGTTTGTTTGAGGGACCAATCGCTATCGATGACCGGACAGAACGGACAGAAAATTGCCTTTTATTATATAGGATGGTCATATAGGTTGCGGTTTTTTATTTAAAAAATTTAATTTGAATAATTTGGAAATATATTTAATTCCCGATTTTATAGTTTTGATTTAATGAAAGATGTCTCCCGAGTCAAGTTTCCACAATATTCATCTGGCGTATCAATTCTCTGGCAACGCACACAACAAGAGCCAGTGGATGAGCTACGCCAGCGCAGATGGAGATGGATGTAAAACCAGAAAACCTACATCCAGCATTGTGACTTAGCCGTGGACCACTACTGAAAACTGTATTGCTGCCGTGCTGGAAATGTATAATATATATAAATATACATTGTATATACCTAGTTACTGGTATAGATGTTAGTTAGTAAAACTATACTAAAATAATACGATGTGTGTGCTCTATAAACATTTTTGAACAGAAACAGATGGCAATAGATTTCTTTTGTAACGAACTAATGTCACTTATACCAGTCTTATACTTACAGTATTATTCATTTCTTGTTGCTTACTATAAAAAACTTAAATTCATAAGCAGTTTTTAGTATTAGTAAGGCTGCTACATTAGTTTATTTAGTGCGAGCCTTGAGCTTGGACATTTGAGCACAGAATATCCAAACCAGGTGTAATACTTGAAAGACTACATCGTAGTTCATCTTCACTTCAAGTCGGGAACGATGTTTTGTTTTGATTGTAACCAATGCAGAAAATTTACATTCACAAAGATATGATGTTGCAAAGGTAAAAGTATTTTAACAGCTTTCTTATACAGTTCCGAGTACTCCAAATTTTCATCAAGCTCACTTTCTGATGTAACATATTCAAAGTAGTATCGCTGGTCAGTTCAATGAATTCGTTTAAATTCGATATTGATACATTTAATGAGTCAATGTGTGCAAGAAACGGACTGGAAACAAACGAAAAACTCTGACAGTTCAAATCAACAAAGTAAAAGTTACATTGATCCTGCGGTCAGGAATCAAATTTATCAACAGTTGTTTATTGTTTTCAGGATTTTCTGGTTTATCGGTAAATTCGTTCATTTGATCAATCATGTCAAAGTCAAACAATCTTGTTTTCCAAAGGACACACTTTTTCGTAAAAGCAGACACTTTGTAGCTTAGAGTAATTAAATATGTCTGCATTCCTTGCAGAGATGAATTAAATTTAGTCAGCTCTTCAAAAAATCCAATTAAGCGAGAACAGCAAACCACAAGCTATCGTTCAAATGATCCATAAGCTTTGATTTTTCTACGCCAGGTAACTCTCTCAAATCATGACTTAATTCAAACAGTATGTTAAACCCTTCCCCCAAGGCCAGTCTTAGCAATTGCGGGGCCCTATGCGGCTTATTATGCAAAATGGATTGCTCGGGGCCCAGTTTGGCTAGGGATAAGGAATTAATAAGGATAATAAGGACACTTTTCTTGCAACTCGTATAGCCACCAAAAATGTTGCTCTTAAAGTGTTTTCATTCAGTTTTGTTGCTTGTCGCATGCAGGATTTCTGACAATCAAGTAAATATTTTTGAGCAGAAATTATTCCAATGGTTTCTCCGAGCAGACATGAAATTTAGTTTTAAGATGTTTTCGGACTTTTTGCAGGTTTCATCGCTTCATTTGCAGGAATTTGCGGGCATATTACACTCTCTGATCTGAGTTGATTATTTACAATGACGCATATAAACCCAAAGTGCGAATATTCTTTGTCATACCGTCATGCGGCAATTGCTCATTTTTTAAACTCCGGAATTGCATTTGATGCACACACACATTGTGAGATTGAGTCCGAGGAATCATCGTTGTCATTATGTTCAGTTGTTTTATTTATTAGAAATTTATTCGTGTGTTTAATCAATCAATATACATAATTACCGTTGTCTGTATGTATGTATGTATGTATGTATGTATGTATGTATGTATGTATGTATGTATGTATGTATGTATGTATGTATGTATGTATGTATGTATGTATGTATGTATGTATGTATGTATGTATGTATGTATGTATGTATGTATGTATGTATGTATGTATGTATGTATGTATGTATGTATGTATATGTATGTATGTATGTATGTATGTATGTATGTATGTATGTATGTATGTATGTATGTATGTATGTATGTATGTATGTATGTATGTATGTATGTATGTATGTATGTATGTATGTATGTATGTATGTATGTATGTATGTATGTATGTATGTATGTATGTATGTATGTATGTATGTATGTATGTATGTATGTGTATGTATGTATGTATGTATGTATGTATGTATGTATGTATGTATGTATGTATGTATGTATGTATGTATGTATGTATGTATGTATGTATGTATGTATGTATGTATGTATGTATGTATGTATGTATGTATGTATGTATGTATGTATGTATGTATGTATGTATGTATGTATGTATGTATGTATGTATGTATGTATGTATGTATGTATGTATGTATGTATGTATGTATGTATGTATGTATGTATGTATGTATGTATGTATGTATGTATGTATGTATGTATGTATGTATGTATGTATGTATATGTATGTATGTATGTATGTATGTATGTATGTATGTATGTATGTATGTATGTATGTATGTATGTATGTATGTATGTATGTATGTATGTATGTATGTATGTATGTATGTATGTATGTATGTATGTATGTATGTATGTATGTATGTATGTATGTATGTATGTATGTATGTATGTATGTATGTATGTATGTATGTATGTATGTATGTATGTATGTATGTATGTATGTATGTATGTATGTATGTATGTATGTATGTATGTATGTATGTATGTATGTATGTATGTATGTATGTATGTATGTATGTATGTATGTATGTATGTATGTATGTATGTATGTATGTATGTATGTATGTATGTATGTATGTATGTATGTATGTATGTATGTATGTATGTATGTATGTATGTATGTATGTATGTATGTATGTATGTATGTATGTATGTATGTATGTATGTATGTATGTATGTATGTATGTATGTATGTATGTATGTATGTATGTATGTATGTATGTATGTATGTATGTATGTATGTATGTATGTATGTATGTATGTATGTATGTATGTATGTATGTATGTATGTATGTATGTATGTATGTATGTATGTATGTATGTATGTATGTATGTATGTATGTATGTATGTATGTATGTATGTATGTATGTATGTATGTATGTATGTATGTATGTATGTATGTATGTATGTATGTATGTATGTATGTATGTATGTATGTATGTATGTATGTATGTATGTATGTATGTATGTATGTATGTATGTATGTATGTATGTATGTATGTATGTATGTATGTATGTATGTATGTATGTATGTATGTATGTATGTATGTATGTATGTATGTATGTATGTATGTATGTATGTATGTATGTATGTATGTATGTATGTATGTATGTATGTATGTATGTATGTATGTATGTATGTATGTATGTATGTATGTATGTATGTATGTATGTATGTATGTATGTATGTATGTATGTATGTATGTATGTATGTATGTATGTATGTATGTATGTATGTATGTATGTATGTATGTATGTATGTATGTATGTATGTATGTATGTATGTATGTATGTAGTATGTATGTATGTATGTATGTATGTATGTATGTATGTATGTATGTATGTATGTATGTATGTATGTATGTATGTATGTATGTATGTATGTATGTATGTATGTATGTATGTATGTATGTATGTATGTATGTATGTATGTATGTATGTATGTATGTATGTATGTATGTATGTATGTATGTATGTATGTATGTATGTATGTATGTATGTATGTATGTATGTATGTATGTATGTATGTATGTATGTATGTATGTATGTATGTATGTATGTATGTATGTATGTATGTATGTATGTATGTATGTATGTATGTATTTATGTTGTAAGCTTTAAACTTTTAAAAGTAAACAAAAATCAATCTGAGGGATTCCTATAGATTTCTAAAGGATTTGGAAGTCCCCCACGTCTCCTGCTCTATTGTGTGTGAAACATCTATTATATATTAACAGCGTAGAAAGTTGAGAAGCATGTAAATTTCGCGTATTGAAGCAAATGAGATCCTGGAATGACAATAGCCAGATTTTTTTCCAAGATAACAGGGGGGCGAAAAACCTTTTGCAAAGAGGGCAGGTTTCGCAAACAAAATCATCCCCCATACTAAATCTCCCCTTCGAGGATTTTTATAATAAAATAAATCCTCCGGAAGAGAAATATTTTCTTCCAGATTAAAATAACTTTTCCTCTCCCGGTAAATTAATGTATCCCTTGCCTGTAAAATAAAGTCTTCCTTGCCTTTAAAATAAAGTCTTCCTTGCCTGTAATATAAAGTCTTCCTTGCCTCTAATATAAAGTCTTCCTTGCCTGTAAAATAAAGTATCCACTGCTTGTAATATAAAGTCTTCCTTGCCTGTAAAATAAAGTCTTCCTTGCCTGTAAAATAACGTCTTCCTTGCCTGTAAAATAATGTCTCCACTGCCTGTAAAATAAAGTCTTCTTTGCCTGTAATATAAAGTCTTCCTTGCCTGTAATATAAAGTCTTCCTTGCCTGTAAAATAAAGTATCCACTGCCTGTAATATAAAGTCTTCCTTGCCTGTAAAATAAAGTCTTCCTTGCCTGTAAAATAAAGTCTCCACTGCCTGTAAAATAAAGTCTTCCTTGCCTGTAAAATAAAGTCTTCCTTGCCTGTAAAATAAAGTCTTCCTTGACTGTAAAATAAAGTCTCCACTGCCTGTAAAATAAAGTCTTCCTTGCCTTTAACATAATGTCTCCACTGCCTGTAAAATAAAGTCTCCACTGCCTGTAATATAAAGTCTTCCTTGCCTGTAAAATAAAGTCTTCCTTGCCTGTAAAATCAAGTCTTCCTTGCCTGTAAAATAAAGTTTTCCTTGCCTGTAAAATAAAGTCTCCACTGCCTGTAAAATAAAGTCTCCACTGCCTGTAATATAAAGTCTTCCTTGCCTGTAAAATAAAGTCTTCCTTGCCTGTAAAATAAAGTCTTCCTTGCTTGTAAAATAAAGTCTTCCTTGCCTGTAAAAAAAAAGTCTCCACTGCCTGCAAAATCAAGTGTCCCCTAAAATAAATCCAACCTAATCCATCCTTCAAACAATACATAACGATCCCTTAAAAACGCAGGATGAAGAATAACTATTAATTAATTATAATTTGTATTCACACATGTTTACCTCAATACTGTTAACGGCAGTGGCGTAGCTGAGGTGGTACGAGGGGGCTGAGGACCACCCTTTGTGATACCATCTTAACAGCGTGTATAAAAAAAGGAAAATAACAAAACATCAAAGGTTATTGGCTGTAAAAATTAAACACAAAGGAATGGCAACATTGAGTAGTTGGTTCAGTATCGTAAAAATACTGACGATTGTAATTAACTATTTTTGTTTACTCTGGCTGAAATACAGCTGTGACATACGTGTTGCAAAACAGCTGTGAAATGCAACCTGAAATACAGCTGTTCAATACAGCTTAAAGCATAACTGTTAAAAACAACCTAAATTCCAGCTGTTAAATACAGCCTTAAAAAAACTGTTAATTATAGCCTAAAATACAAATGTTAAATACAGTCTAAAATACAGCTGTTAAATACAGCCTAAAATACAGCTGTTAAATACGGCCTAAAATACAAATGTTAAGTACAGCCTAAAATGAAACTGTTAAATGCAGCCTAAATTGGAGTTGTGAAATTATCCTGAAATAAATCTTTCAAATACAAAATACAGCCCGAAATACTGTTTCAATCCTTGATGGGACTTAATTTTAATTATTAATTTATTTATTCGTTTGCTATGAAACTTATATTTTGTTTATTTGCAAAATTCCGCGAAGGTTTCTGGCATAATTGTTTTTAAAACATACCACTCATTGGTTTCTTTAAATTTAATAATTTTTACTGAGATCGTTGCAACGCACGACGGGTCTGCTAGTATTATATAAATAAACTGGCTCAATGTCCTGTATCTAAACATTTTAACAGTGTTGACCATGACGGTATTTCAGATGTTGCAGTTACTGGTATTTTATATGCAAGCAATACCCATGATAGGATCCACATGGAAAATAGACTTACAAAACAATTTGGTACGATGGCTCCATATGGAATTAACCAAATTCACAATTTTACCTAACTGCAGAATCGTTTTCCCGTTGTGGTTTTAACTGCAACTTTAGATACTTCCTCCTTTTTACTATATCCTGTTTGTTTTTGTTTTTCTTTTCATTTTATTTTACATAAATATTTTAATCTAGGTTGTGCTGCGGCGCCGTGGCGCCTGCGGCGCCCCATTTTTTAAGGGCGCCTACGCCGCCCACCTTTTTCAAAAGCCCAACTAACTTGTCCTTGTATGATAAATACGTAATATTAAAATTTCTTAAATGTACACAAATTATTTTTTAATAGTAATTTTATTTTTTATTTCAAAAGCCCAAGTAACTTATCCTTGTATGATAAATACGAAATATTCCTGAAAATTAAACATAGTATTTATATAATAATATTTACAGTGCTAATCACCACACGATTTTTAAACTAATTTTAGAAAGCAGCGCACCAAATTACTGCACCAAAAAATAACTATTTGAGTCAATCAGCACTGCTAACAACGCAAAATTAAAAAAAAAGCTGAGTGATGTCCCTCAGCGTTAGATATCAGCGATAATTGAGCGTAAATATATAATATAATATATTATTTTATGATATAACATGTTTTATGAATTTAAATATAATTATGTAAGTACCTATTTTATGTTATTGTACTGATGAAGGCATTAGCCGAAACGTCTATTGTCGTTTTAGTTTAAAATAAAGCTCAAATTTATTGTTTTAATTGCACAATTTGTTTGTGTATTTTGTATTTCAAAGCCAAAGCAATGGTCATTTCTGTCGATTCCTGCCCTTCATCCAAGGTTAATAATATGTTATTTCGGCCTCTATTTCACCAGTTACCACCTGCCGTACCCAACAAGTTAGGACTTTATGGTCAATGTCCGGTGCATTATTTTAAAGTTTCATGTAGCCACGGATGTAGTCATGCAGGCAGTTACGCATTGACAGTTTAGCCCAGTGGTTCCCAAACTTTTTTGACCCACGGACCCCTTTTATACTCAAAATTTCCCCACGGACCCCCAAGTAAAAAAACACTTTATAAATGCATAGTACAAAAATTACAAAAGCAACATTTTGATGAAAAATACGGTATTTATTAAAATTATCACTTTTGTTTAAGATAAAATTGAAAAAAAAACTTGGATTAACGTGATGAGATTTTATGAGTGTATTTATGCCTGACTCAATGTTTGTGTGTAGGAACCACAAATCCTCACGAGCACCAATTTCTAGTCATTTATTTTTTATTTTCGTTGTTTTTTATGATGAGGTCAAAACGCCACTGAATCTTTGTTCTACCAAATAGAAAGACAGCAAAACAGTCAAAAAAATTCTGTACAATAACCATTAATGCATGATATGAAATTGGGATCTGACTTTGTAACCAGAATTTATGGTATCCTAGTTCAAACAGTGGTATAAGTTCCTCATTTGTGGATATTTCAATAAGCTGCTCCTGTATTAGTATGGATTCATCTGTGTTTGGGATCTGAGTTTGTACATGCGCTAAAGAGCTCAACTTATCTTATCTGTTTACAGACGCTCCTTCTATACAGAAGATTATTGCGTCCTACGCTTATCCATGGTTTGTGTTTAGTCATGCATTTTTATTAGATATTTAAATGTTGATAAAGTGTTGGTTTTCCTGGATTCTTCAGGCAACCCATTCCACGCCCGAAGGAGGAAAACTTGTATGTGTTAAAAACAAAATGTGTTGTAAAAATACAAGTTAAAAACTTGTATTTTTCTACTTATAGTCCAACTGCCAGTCGGAAATGTCCTATAGTGGCAAATGCCTACAAAATGTCTGCATGAAGAGCCGTTAAGTTTTTACAGGAGGCAAGCAAACCTTTAACTTTGTGGCAATTTCAAAAGATTTGAAAACTGAAAACATTCTCCTGTTCCTAAGTTTTGTTTGCAAAGAAAAAGATTTGCAACAAACTCAGATATTACGCTTTTAGTTTTGATTAAATTTAATTGGTTACCTTGTAGTAGTTGTAGTTTCAAATTAGTTTTGTTAAAGTTGGGTAAATAATTCATTAATAAAGGATATGTCATTTTTTGAGTTAATTGTGATGCCAATTGTCTTTGTTTTCCAGGAATTTGGACAATGAATCAAAGAGAGTATAAAATCGATTTAAATATGTACGTGATGATAACCAGCGTACTTCTGTGTTAATTAATAATCCATTATAGTCTTCTTCTTCATTTTCCAAACCGTGGTGAGCAAATAATCTCTCATCGAAGGCATTCCTTTTGATTTTATTAACTGCTCTAATGACATAATGTAGTGATCCATGCAAACTTTCACTAAGATTTTTTGGAATATTTTATGTTGATGAATGAATCAATTTACTGAAAATACATTTGGTACAGAATGTTTTAAATATGCCATAAATTCAAGAGTAATGTTTTAACTTCAAACATTTTTTTTAAAATTCAGTAAATAACGTTTCACGTGTCGTATCTGTTTCCAAACATTTAGCCATACTTCAAATATTCATTAACACCATATTGTCGGCATTGTTTCTTCGGCTCACTCAGTTCTGGATTTACCTATTTGCTAAACAAGCTATAACTTAGGGCCCCTGCCTTCTTGGGGGCCCCCGGAAGTTTGTTTTCATATTTGTCACTAGACTTCAAAAGGTCCTTAAATAGCTTAGGGCCCCATCAAGTCTAAATCCAGCATTGGGCTCACTCATTCTCTTATCTGTTGTAACAGACCACTGTTAAGAATTATTAACGTTTTCAATGGAATGCTACAGTAAAGCCCTATTAAAAACATTTGATGATAGGATACAATTTAGATAAATATAAATTCCCGACACATCGAAAAATACCCAAACCTTGCAACCCTCGTAGATTCAAGTTAAAAACTTGTATTTTTCTACCTATAGTTATAGGAATTCGGCATTTCATCTGCATCAAGTTTGACCTTTTAACAAACCAAGTATTTTGATTGGTTATAGATGTGAAATTACAGTAGTTCTACTACATTTTCTACGTGAAACAACATTGTATCCATGAAGGATAGCACCCAAGATGGTATTTAATTAGTAGCAAAGGCATGCACATACTATTTTATTTATTTTGATTTATTTTAATTTCAATAATAATAAAAATTTATCAGTTTTGTTATTTGATTTTTAAACCTTGCGCGGACCCCCTGACGTTGTTCAGGGACCCCCGAATCAATTTTTATTTTCCACGGACCCCCTGAAAGGTCCCGCGGACACCTGGGGGTCCGTACGGACCACTTTGGGAAACACTGGTTTAGCCCATACATTTAATCCGAGTCGTTGTTTCCTGAGGCTACAACAGCTGAATGGCGGAATATTAAGTGTACCGATAATAAGATATTTATCATTATCCGGGTATTGATTGGGGACTTTGCTAAGCAGATGTGAGTTATTCTACGTTAATTTGGGTCAGCTTATTTTACGTGACCAAGACAAATAAAATGGTTTACAATTTTATAAAATATTCTCATGGCTTAATGTGATATGATGTTTTCAAATGTGATAAATAAAAAAAAATCTATAGCATAAAGGTAAAATAACAAACTCTATAGCATAAAAGGTAAAATAACAAACTCTATAGCATAAAGGTAAAACAACAAACTCTATAGCATAAAGGTAAAATAGAAAACTATAGCATGAAGGTAAAATAACAAACTCTATATCATAAAGGTAAAATAAAAAACTCTATAGTATGAAGGTAAAATAACAAACTCTATAATATAAAGGTAAAATAACAAACTATATAACATAAAGGTAAAATAACAAACTATATAACATAAAGGTAAAATAACAAACTCTATAACATAAAGGTAAAATAACAAACTCTATCATAAAGGTAAAATAACAAACTCTATAGTATGAAGGTAAAATAACAAACTCTATAATATAAAGGTAAAATAACAAACTATATAACATAAAGGTAAAATAACAAACTATATAACATAAAGGTAAAATAACAAACTCTATAACATACAGGTAAAATGACAAACTCTATAACATAAAGGTAAAATAACAAACTTTATAACATAAAGCTAAAATAACAAACTCTATAACATAAAGGTAAAATAACAAACTCTATAACATAAAGGTAAAATTGAGCTACATTTCCTCACCATAGTCACAGCCTCATGCAACTCTGACGGTTAATAATCTCTCTTTTAAATAAAAAAAGAGACAAAACTGTAAAATAAATTCACGTTTTTGGTACTAAAATTATTGTGTATGCGGTTTAATGGAAGACGACACTAGCTTCACTGCGTGTTATTTTTCACTTAGCGCATTTTCTGGAAACCATTGCATAGAGCACCTTGCGATTTTAGTCAAAGTATAAAAACATAATGCATCATATACTTTGCCTATTTGATATGCCTTCTGTACAATGCCTGGATTTCACATTCGGCCTGTACACTACGCCAGGTGTGAAACATCAATGTTATGGGTATAAGTTATGAAACACCATGTGGAGCTATAAGAATTATGTCTCAATCACTGTCAACATACAACCATGCGTCAAGTATGTACAGTGTGTCTCCGAAGCACAATGGGAGTACACAAGGAAATTTTACATATACGAAAAGTCTTCAGGGAGATCAAATTCCACTGAGCAATCCTGAAAACGTACAGGATATTAATTTCGACAAACAATATGCTTGGCGCCAATGCTTTTTTTTGTTTGTTCTCTTTCTTTTAGACATGAAAAATTGTGTGAGAATAATTTATTTTGTGCATTGGAATTAAAACATGTTTTCTTAAATCTTTTTTAAGCCTATTTTATATGTACCCCTTTTTTTTATTTTGCACATTTTTTAATGTAATTGCTATGTCCCTGTATTAGCCGAGTGGTAACAATTGCAATTTTTATTGAGAGCTCCCTCTTCAAAGAAAGATACCATTTTTAAAAAAATGTTTTTATTATTTCTCTTTGATTACCTTCAAGAAAATTGTTGTTAACAGTAAACACAATTGTGCACCAAAAATTCAAATAACTTGACAGCCGACTTTAAAAATTTGATGAATTTTTTTTTAATTTGTGATGTCACTGGAGATACAGTTGTCTGCCAGATTTGACGCTAACAGACGGACAGCCACACATAATATCAAGTTACATAAAATCACGTACTCCTAACAATTTTGCCCCCCCCCAACCTTTTTTCAAGAGGAACTAATAGCTAGAGGACAAACCCAGGGTGGTCCCCTCTGAAGGGGCCGCCCGGGCTCCTAGGAACTCGGTCACAGGTGTCATCCTCGAAAATTTACCTCACGAAGGAGGGATGGATTCTTCTACTCCCTACAACATCGGTGCCACCTTGGCTCAGCATTCAAGTATAGATTCTATGGACCATTTCTAGATAGGGGATCATCAAAGTGACCAACGAAAGGGTTTCACCCTGTCGGAAGGTTTCCTCGGAAGTTCTTCGAGGTACCTTTGTCGAATCCGTTCTGGCACTCCTGGCCCCAAACAGTAACACCTACTGAAAGCTAATGAGGCGAACGAAGGTTCTCCTAGGATTACTCGACCCTCAACGGGTACTTTGGTTTTCATCATCGACATTGCGTCTTCTACAACGCTTTGTCTAAGATCAGTACAGCGACTGTAATCAAATATCACATAAAAAGCACCTAGCCGTACGGACTTCGAAGTTGCCCGCCAGGGTACTGTTGATTTCAGGTCACGACCAGCTACGTGAGCCTGCTCGCCTTCCGAGCCACAAAAAGGACAACTTTTTTACGGAACAAAAGCATGTAATAAAAAGCGGCAATTGCAAAACAGTTTTACCAAAATATTTCTGAGGCAATAAAAGCGGGAGTTTCAAAGCTTACCCGACGTAACAAGAGGTAAGACAAGACGAAACTCGTTGTACTTATAATCTGGCATGGGGGCATAGTGGATAGGTGGTAACCCTCAACCCCTAAATGTCATTAAAATGGGATTATATAGGATAGGGTCATGGAAGTAAAAACAATTATTACCATTAACTAGATACGACCCGTGGCGTAGCATACGCCACATACTTGCTCATAGATAAGCAAAGAAAGAACGGACACAAACGACAGCACGAAGAAATCAGAACGACGTGAATGAACGTCCGGGAGGGGAGGTGATGGGGACATAGCTGACGTATTGATTGTCTCGAGACATGCGCACTGCGGTTAGCTACCTGCCCCCACCCTGCACCAACCGAGCTTGCCAACCATAACCTGTGATAGGCCGACCCTAGCGAGGGTCAGCTATGTTCGCAAAAAAGGAGGGAAAGAAAGGGCACAAACAAGCATTTTTTAAAATTTTAAAATTATGTTTCAGCTGAGGCTTAAACCACATTACATTCCGCGTGTAAGGACGTGATAACCACAACACCACGAACTATATGTTATCCTGTGAAGGAACAACGCAACTGAAAGCAAGAAGCATTGTTGGTCTCGAGACATGCCCACCCTCCCATTTGAATCCATTTCGCTTGATTGGCCAGCCCCAGCGATTGCTCATTGACACACTATTGGCTCTTGATTTCGTGAATTATGTACATAGATTCTAAAGATCTTTTTTTTAAAGTGAAGATTAAATTGAAATAAATTGTTATCAATTATAACACTTCTATTTTTGATGAATCACAATTTTGCACCTTGGACCTAAAGCTTCTGGTGGTGTGAGCACTGAGGCGAAACGCCATGGACCGGTCAGAGCGGAGGAGAATGACAGAACAAGGTCCTTCATGGGCTGTAAGGGGCCGTCCATAAAGTACGTCACGCTCCAGAGGGGGGAGGGGTATAAGAAAGTGTGACAGTTTGTGACAGGGGGGGAGGGGGTCTGGCCATGTGTGACGTGACGGTGTTTTATATTAAATTTTGATTATTTTGTGCATAAAAAACAACATTTTTTTTCGAAAGTGTGACGTACTTTAGGGGGGGGGGTCCTAGATTTTGAGAGGGGGAGGGGTGTAAAAATGTTCAAAAATAGTGTGACGTACTTTATGGACGACCACTAATGTCAAAGATGAATAGCGTGATGGTGATTTATGCTTGAATTTTAGGGTTCTTGCTTGCGTGCCAACGATATAATTTTAGGGTTCTTGCTTGCGTGCCAACGATATAATTTTAGGGTTCTTGCTTGCGTGCCAACGATATAATTTTAGGGTTCTTGCTTGCGTGCCAACGATATAATTTTAGGGTTCTTGCTTGCGTGCCAACGATATAATTTTAGGGTTCTTGCTTGCGTGCCAACGATATAATTTTAGGGTTCTTGCTTGCGTGCCAACGATATAATTTTAGGGTTCTTGCTTGCGTGCCAACGATATAATTTTGGGGTTCTTGCTTGCGTGCCAACGATATAATTTTAGGGTTCTTGCTTGCGTGCCAACGATATAATTTTAGGGTTCTTGCTTGCGTGCCAACGATATAATTTTAGGGTTCTTGCTTGCGTGCCAACGATATAATTTTAGGGTTCTTGCTTGCGTGCCAACGATATAATTTTAGGGTTCTTGCTTGCGTGCCAACGATATAATTTTAGGGTTCTTGCTTGCGTGCCAACGATATAATTTTAGGGTTCTTGCTTGCGTGCCAACGATATAATTTTAGGGTTCTTGCTTGCGTGCCAACGATATAATTTTAGGGTTCTTGCTTGCGCGCCAACGATATAATTTTAGGGTTCTTGCTTGCGTGCCAACGATATAATTTTAGGGTTCTTGCTTGCGTGCCAACGATATAATTTTAGGGTTCTTGCTTGCGTGCCAACGATATAATTTTAGGGTTCTTGCTTGCGTGCCAACGATATTATTTTAGGGTTCTTGCTTGCGTGCCAACGATATAATTTTAGGGTTCTTGCTTGCGTGCCAACGATATAATTTTAGGGTTCTTGCTTGCGTGCCAACGATATAATTTTAGGGTTCTTGCTTGCGTGCCAACGATATAATTTTAGGGTTCTTGCTTGCGTGCCAACGATATAATTTTAGGGTTGTTGCTTGCGCGCCAACGATATAATTTTAGGGTTCTTGCTTGCGTGCCAACGATATAATTTTAGGGTTCTTGCTTGCGTGCCAACGATATAATTTTAGGGTTCTTGCTTGCGTGCCAACGATATAATTTTAGGGTTCTTGCTTGCGTGCCAACGATATAATTTTAGGGTTCTTGCTTGCGTGCCAACGATATAATTTTAGGGTTCTTGCTTGCGTGCCAACGATATAATTTTAGGGTTCTTGCTTGCGTGCCAACGATATAATTTTAGGGTTCTTGCTTGCGTGCCAACGATATAATTTTAGGGTTCTTGCTTGCGTGCCAACGATATAATTTTAGGGTTCTTGCTTGCGTGCCAACGATATAATTTTAGTTCACGCTAACTAACAATGTAATTTGAGCACATACTAATTTAAAATACAATTTGAGTGCATGCTTACTATAAATATGATTTTAGAGCATACTAACTACCAGTATTTTTTTCAGCGCATGCTGACTAACAATGTAGCTGCTGCATAGCGAAGTCAATAGTGCGCTCGCCTCACAAGCTCAGGGGCGTGGGATCTATGCCACGTTTAGGCCACAATAAAAATGTTGATGAATGACTATTGCTAATAAAAGTCCTCCGCTGATTTGGAGAGGAGTTAGGCACCGCCAGATCTATCAAGCCCCGATAAGCTGAGCTGTGTGGGATCTAGCCACGCTAAGGCCACATTATAAAGATTGATATATGACTATCGCTAAAAAGTCCTCCGCTGACTTGGAGATGAGATGGGCGCCGCAAAGTCTACCAAGCCCCGAGAATGTTCTTATGGAAACACTAGAACCCCCTACGACCAGGAGGTTATGGGACACACACAATTTAAAAAAAATAAAATAACATTAATTATTTCCTCGTTAGTTTAAGATTTTATATTTGGAATTAAAAAATATTAATCTATATTCATTAAAAAATCATGTAAAGACAATTAAATAGAAATGAAATCCATTTTTAACATGTGCTCTAAATAGCCTGTTAAGTATTAGTTTTTCTAAATTTGTTAATAACATTTTTGTGGAATTCAAAAGAAAAAAAATAATGACTATTATTATTATTATTATTATTATTATTATTATTATTATTATTCCTTCCTGTATTGGTGAAGCGAAATATTTTTTAAAAACGTTTCAAGCCCTTTGTCTAGTTATCACAGTTCAACCATACAGTTCATGTTTCAAGATCTCTGTAACAAAAATAAACTTCTTGTTTCTCTTTATTTAATATCTCACTCGTTTCTTTTCGTTCCATCATCCTCCCCGCACTGCCTTTCCAATATGCCATTATGATATTTTTCGAAGCGTAAAGGGGCCGTCCATAAAGTACGTCACGCTATTTTGACCATTTTTGACCCCCCCCCTTCCGCCTGTCACAAACTGTCACACATCTTGAGACCTTGAGACCCGCCCCCCCCCTTAAAGTACGTCACACTTTTGAATAAAAAAAATTACTACCTAATTAAAATATTTAATTTAATACTTAAATTACACTTCACTAACAACTGTACTAAAATATAAAATTTCCATTTAAAAGTAGGCATGTACCGGATTCAAAATTTAGAAATCCGGCCGAAGCTGAATTTGGCCGGATTTATGAAGTGAAATCCGGCTGGTGCCGGAATCAGATTTCTTAAAATGGCCGGATTCCGGATTTGCCGGAGCCATTATGAATATATATATATATATAAATTAGGAATCTACCGGCCAGCCGTATTTATCAAGTGAAACTGCAGGAGCCGAAGCCGGAGCCAGATTTTTAAAAATAGCCGGATTCCGAATTTGCCAGCGATGGACCCGAAATCCCGTACACCCCCACTTAAAAGAACTATCATATTATTAAAATGACTTTAATAGTAGAATAGTTAATTGTCAACAGTTGTCACGGTTATTCAATGAAACAGTAACTCAATCTAGATCAAAATTAAAAACAAAAATTGCAAAAATTAGACTTGACAATTATATAATACACATCATTTATCTGCCACCTTTTCATTTACAATGGGTGAGGTCAAATTTTAGATAATCTTCCGATTATGCAATCTATTGACACAGGATAAGAAGTAGATTAGCGAAACTTGACCTCAACCAGTGATTAAATAATAAAAAGGTAACAAAATAATTTGACTAAAAAAAGACTAGATTGATAAATTATGTGACCAACTCTTGTGCAATATTGAATCAGTTTATTATGGTCCTGTGACTTATGTTTAATTCAAAAATATTCACTGGACATAATCTTACAACGGTGAAGTGAAGTTTTCATCCATAGTTACGACTGACATCAATCTTTCACCATCATCGTTTCCTGGTAGGATAATTGCAGACAGATCAACTCGTCCGCATCTAGCCACTCAACAGCCTCTGTATGTGGATTTTCTATTCTGACAATAACTGCCATGGGTTCTCTTTGCCTTCTAGAAGCGATTCTCAAAAGACGGATGAGTTTTATCTGAATTGATTCTTGAACAGTTTTGGTGGGCACATTCTCCTGAGCCGAAGCTCTGTGTTGTCCTGTATGTTTCTTCAACATTGTGAGGCAAAATATAAGTGACCTATTTTGCAAAGTCGATCATATAAGCTGGTACTCATGTGGTTGTACTTTGAAAACTCCTGTTGATCTTGGCATAATGTCATCCAATTTGAGAGTTTGTGCTACAAACAAGGCAGGACATTTATGAGAATCTGCATCTGCTCTTTCTGAAGCTTTGAGTCCATCAACTGTTTGGTTGATTGGGATTGGAGGAGGGGAAGAATCTTGAAGGTAAAACGTTGAAATATGAGCTTCGTGCTTTGTCGCAACATTTCATGTCCTGATATTTAACAATTTGAGTGAAGTATTGGCTGGTGCGAAGATGATTGTCAAACCATATCTGATCCCTTTATTAGTCCTGCTGCATCCAATTCAGATTTATGAACAACACATTCAGGCGATACGCATTTCATGCTATTTTGACATATAACTAATTCTATTTAACAAAATGTTTTGAAAATTATTTTTATAGCAATTTAAATTCTACTAAAAATATAAATAAATAAGAAAAAATATTAATTAAAAGAATAAATGTGTGACATCACACATGGCCGTACCCCCCCCCGTCCCCCCTGTCACAAAGTGTCACACTTTCTTACACCCCCTCCCCCCCTCGGAGCGTGACGTACTTTATGGTCGGCCCCAAAAATGATGTGCATTTTTCAGTGCAGGGGTTTGCACGCGGGCCGTACAGGTAAATAGATTTGACTGATGTGCCGAAGTGGTTAATTTCCATTTGAAAAGGCGACTAGGGCAAAGGCTGCATACCGACAGGGACCAGTAACACAATAGACAAAGAGCATGAAGCAAAGCGCGTCTCAGCTACGCATCAACCTCGTGGTCTAAACAGAATGCACACAACCTCTAGTAGTCCATTATATTACCAGATTTTTAACAAGTGTGGCTCGTAACATTTAAATATTAATGGAGATTTCATACCTGATGGGGATGTGTTTTGTAAATGTTAAAACAAATCATAATAAGAAATATTTGATTGTGAGGTGGCGTAAAATCTAAAGAAAAATTTACATCATAAAAAAGGTTTTAAAAAAATATATTTAAAAAAAAACAACTCATTGCTAGAGGCATAGAAATGGAGAATTTTTTTTTCATAATTAGATTGTGATGTGATAAAGATAAATTTTTTTAATATATTTTTTTAAAATTAAATATTTGCACTTTGCAGTTCAGGCGCGTAAAAATTGGATTGTGTGCAGGAAATCTATTTATTTTGAAAAAAATACACATCAGAATAAAAAAATAATGTAATACATTGCTTTCATTTATTTTATTTATTATTTTATTCATTAATTTTATATTGAAAATTTTTATGTGGAACGTTCGAAAAGAGTTATTTTTGGTGCGGTAATTTGGTGCGCGGCTTTCTAAAATTAGTAGCGTGACGGACAGGACGGAAAGACATGACAGACGTGAAATACATTGCAAATTAATTATGTATATTGTTATTAGTATCAGAAGAATTTACATCAAATATGGAGTTTTATGTTTTAGTAGCATATGAACAATCACATACATTAGCTTAATTCCTTTTAAAAAAAAATAATTAATTTCCCCCATTTCATTTTAATTTATTTAGATAAAATGATTCTTTATTTAACCTAATAGACAACGACGATTTTCAAACCACAAAAAAGTTCTGCCAGGTCCATATCCCCATCCCCCCCCCAAACCGTTAAGCAAGCTTAATTTCCAATAAATAACGGCGAATGACGTAATATATCATGCCAACAAAAAAATAAGTTTGACTTATTTAAAAAGACACTTTGGCTTTTTCCTTATTTTTTAAGTTATATTTTGATCTGGCAATCCTGCTCCACCCGCACACAAAGACTGCCTTGATTTGCTTGGTCAGCTCTCCCAGCCTCCCCAGCTGCCCCTCCACCTAAACAGTGGAATGGAACGAACGGCCGTACGATAAAACAGCGTGTAAGACGATAACCGAGCTTTGAAGAAGATGTTTAGGGGTTAAAAAGTTGTCCTATACACCGGAATATACTTTATGTAATTAACATCTATGTCTTATTAATAAATGAAAATAAATAATACACGAATATTAAACAAATAATTTCATATCTCCTTTGAAATGTCATGTGTGCATCCAATCGAAATTCCACTATTCGAATGTCCTCATTTGAAAATTGTATAGTTCTTCGAATAAAAGTTGTTTTATGTTTTTTTTTAAAAATAAATACCATTTAATTTTAAGTCATTAAGTTTTAACATCAAAATTGCTTTAAAGAAAAGCTAAGTCCAAAGTATTATAGTTTTTTGATAGAGCATCATGTCGAATGATTTCTTCTTGCACGTTTTTTTTTACCATTTTCCAATTTTTTTATATCATATTATGATGAATGCAAATTTAAGACTACCCAATGACGGCTTAATAAAAAAAAACCGTACAAAACCAAGTTTTTGACTATAAATCCTTTACGTACGAGACATAACTAAAAGAATGTTTATTATAATACGCAGCGCAAGACAATCCAAAAACACAAAATTGCAGTTGTGTCGTAAAACATGTTTAATATAATGCGCACCGATCAGGAATATGTTTATAAAAAGTGTTGTCAATAAAAATACGCACCTTATTGCGAGACAGGAAATGTCGTTCAATATAATACGCACCGCGACATTATAGCAAAAAAAATTTAACATGATACATAGAGATAACATAAAATAATCTAAAAAGTCAATAATTTAATTACTGTACATGCGATCGATCTGAAATTTTGATATTTCGTTTTTATCATTGGAACAAAACTGCATGCAAATTTTCAGCTTGCTAGCTAACGAGAAAGTGGGTTAAAAATCGATCCAAAGTTTGTCGACAAGCAAGCAAACAATCAACCAAACAGAAACCACGAGCTAATATAAAGGATTTAAAAATAACATAATTTTGTTTTCCTCTCTATTATAGCATGGTTGACCTATTTACAATATTGAACGAAAGATTGCAGTTAAAAAAGAGTTGGAGAGTTGATGATTTTCAACTAATATCTTCATCTTGACGCTGACAAGGAGTGAAAGAATATGCGTATCATACTTTAGTCATCAAGAGCTTTATTATTTTTTAAAAGAAAATGATATACATTTGAAGTATATAAATTTGAAGTAAGAAAAGATAAATTAACAGATGCCAAATTTCTTGAGGAATTCCAGGAACTTTTGGACCATGCCAACACTGTGCCTGGCATGATAGTAGGTGACATGAACATTCATTATGATCAACTGCAGAATCCCATGACAGCAAAGATGGTCGAGCTTTTGGATTCATTCAACATTGATCAAATGATTGATAAACCTACCCATAATAGAGGACATATAATTGATTGGGTATTGCACAGACCTGACGATTGCCTTGTCAAATCCGCAATCGTAACAGAAGAGCTGTCCTCAGATCACTTTTGTGTTATTTGTGAACTTGGGGTGATTGCCCCCCCCCTTTCCTCCCACAAAATTCCGGGACCTTCGCAATCTGCGTGCCATGAACCGCGACGCATTCCGGCAAGATTTTAGTGTGGCCGTGTCCCCTGACCTCTGCCCCACTTTGGAGACCTTTGTTAACAGATGCCTCAGAAATATTCTGAAAATAAAATGGTTCGATAAGGTCGAAAACTCCAAGCTGTGGGAGAGGTGTGGACAAAGAACAGTAGAACAACAAATCATGGAAAGAAAGTGGAGATGGATTGGACACACCCTCAGGAAAGATAACAGCAGGGCTAGGCAGGCCTTAGATTGGAACCCCCAGGGCAAGCGACAACGAGGAAGACCCAAACGTACATGGAGACGGAGCATGTTGGACGAGGCTGGAAGGACTGGGAAGAGCTGGGAAGAACTGAAGCGACTGGCAAGAGACCGTGTAGAGTGGCGAGCTTTGACAGAGGCCCTATCTTCCACAAGGAACTCAAAGGACAAATGATGATGATGATGACACTACTCTCTGTGCTGGACTTACATGCCCCTATCACCCGCCACAATGTCAAGTCAACACGATCAGCTCCGTGGTATTCAACAATAAGGGAAGTACTTCGACGCGCCAAGAAAGCTCGACGTATTGCAGAAAAGACTTGGTTGAAGTCGAGACTTGTCGTCAATAAGCAAATTTATTCCGCTGCCAAGCGATGTGTTACTAATATTGTACATCAAGCAAAAACATCATATGTTAATAATAAAGTAATCACAAGTAGTACTAGTAGGCAGCTATTTAATGTATGTAATAACCTAAGAGGGAGTGGTAAAGCTATGGTCCTTCCCTCTGTGTATCCCCTGCATCAGCAGCCAGATATTTTTTGTAACTTTTTTTTAAACAAAATTGCTAAAATTCGTGAGGAACTTGACAGAACGTTGTTGCCACCACATGATTTATCTCCTTCTTTTGCTGTGAGGTCAAGCTTTGACATGTTCCAGCCTGTTACGGAAAAGGAGGTCAAAAGTATTATTCTAAAATCTAAGCCAACGTCCTGCTCGCTTGATCCCATCCCCACTCCACTATTGGTTGAGTCAATAGATCTCTTACTCCCAACAGTAACAAATATAGTTAATGAAAGTCTAAAATCTGGCACCTTTCCTTCATTATGTAAATCTGCTATTATAAAACCCTTGCTAAAAAAACAAGGGTTAGACCAAAACAATTTAAACAACTATCGACCTGTGTCTAATATTTCATTTTTGCCGAAAGTCATTGAAAAACTAGACTTAAAAAAACATTTTGCTTATCGAAATGACCACATTCTTCTATGTCATAATCAGTCGGCCTACAGACCTTCTCACAGCACAGTAAAAAGGTAACAAATGACCTCCTACTCGCACTAGACAGTGGGAAAATTTCTATATTGGTCCTCTTAGATCTTAGTGCAGCCTTTGACACTGTCGACCATCAAACACTGCTGAAAACCCTGCAAAATTATTTTGGAATTTCTGGCTCAGTTCTGGCTTGGTTTCAATCATACTTATCTAACAGATCACAGGTAGTATCAGTAGATGGCTGTATCTCTCACAAAGCTGACTTGCTTTATGGTGTGCCCCAGGGCTCTGTTTTGGGTCCGGTACTTTTTGTGCTGTATACAAGGCCACTACTTCTACTGCTCGAAAAGCATTCAGTTAAAAGCCAATCATTTGCAGATGATACTCAGCTATATACTCACACAGATCCCTCTAATTTGGACTCCGCTGTCCAATTGATGCAAAATTAAAATAGTTGATAATGTTCCAACAAAACTAATAACAAATAAAATTAACAAATGCTGGTTCAATATACTAAATTTAAAAATATACTTTGCAAACAATAGGAGAGTTTAACTTTTTAAGACTACCAATTTAAAAAGGATACACAAAACATACTAACAGATTTAATATTGACACAAAAACTTAGTTGAAACCTCCAAAATGAGTATATAAACAATGTAATTTCTAAAGATAACAATGAAATCGTATTGTCCTTTATTAAATATAAAAAGGAAACCTACAGGAATAGCCGTCAGAATAATAAAACCATAATGATAATGAGACCAAAGCTAACACCTCAAGACATATTTTGCATCATAATTTTCAGCCTCAGGTAAGAAGGACGTTTTAATAAATTTAAATAAAATAGAAGAAATGGTTACAAAATAAAAACTTCTAAAAATTAAGTATAAACAAAGCTTCTAGTCCAGATGAATTGTATGCAAGGTTATTAAAAGAACTTAAGAATGCACTGTCCCCAATCCTTGACGCACTTTTTCAAGCCTCTCTAAATCAGGGTAAAGTGCCCCAGGATTGAAAATTAGCTAGCGTAACTTCCCTCTTTAAAAAGGGGATAAATCAGACCCTGCAAATTATAGACCTGTATCACTTACTAGTATCACCTGTAAATTACTAGAACACATAATATGTAGTAGAATAGTTGAACACCTAGACTATAGCCTGGGTCCCAACCTAAGAATCGTGACCCCTAAGGAGCTCGCGAAGGGTTGTCTGGGGTCGCCAACTTGGTCGCAAACCTATACGTTCGACCATTTTTTTCTCACTGTAATGCAATCTTGAATTGCTAAATTTGTACTTGTTCATATAAATATATTTAACACTAATGTCTAATAGAGAAGATGAGATGAATAGATAAGATGATTAGTATACATAGTTATAAGTGTAGTCTGTCAATTTATTTTCAACAGCTAGCGCTCCTAAACAATATTCAACAAGTTACAGTTAGGTGTTCTTGAAAGTATGCCTATGTGATTGGTCGCTCACTTTACCAGATGCCCAGATACATACTAATCAATGGAAACCCATTGGTTTTTTATTTGGTGAGTTCTGTTGGCATGTGCGTTTATTTATTATCGTTCTCAATTAGTTCTTCTTATTCAGTCCTGTCCTTAGCAATTATTTGATTCCTGCGGCGTACGTTTGTTATTGTCGACTGACTCTTAAAGATTAAAATACTATTTTCACGTGACCACCATGTGACTCTGTGGGTAGTCTCCGTCATTCGTCTAGCTTTTGCGTCGCACCCATGTTTTCGGCGCCAATCTTAAAATTGTTTTCGTCTTATTGTACGCTTCATACAGGGAGCTTCACGACGTTTTGGATTATGTGTATCTTAACAAACAGGAATTATAATTGTTTTCATACTTAATTCCTTTTGTATTTTTGTATATTGCTATTTCCCTTGCGTACATTTTTCAAAAAGTTAGATTATTCTTTCTTTAGCAATGGAAAAAAGTAAAATATTCAGAAGAATATCTGAAATTCAAATTTACTAACTTGACTGCAATAGAATAGAGAAGCCACAATGCGCACTGTGCAAAGTTTGTTCTCAGTTATGAGCCTATGAAACCTTCAAAGCTCAAACGTCACTCAGAATCGAAGCAAATTGAGCACGCTAAAAAGATTTGGAGTTCTTTCGTCGGCATGAAACTAGTTGCAAACATCAAAGACTTGATAGAACAGGAAGTTTTCAGCAAACAAGCATATCAATAGTGCAAGCGTCATAGGAAGTCGCATTGGAAATTACCAAGGAAAATAAACCCATTCGTACCAGTGAAGCAAATATGCATCGAATATCTCCGTCTAATAATATAATTCTGCGATGTATATCAGAAATGCCCGTAGACGTCAAAGAGCAGATTTTGAAAGAAATCAATATTTCCCCATTGTTTTCTTTTCAAATTGATGAATCAACAGACGTAAGCCCGTGTGCTCAGTTGCTTGTCTTTCTGAAATATATTAATTCGGGTGATATCAAAGAAAAGTTCTATTTTTTAGTGGACTTGGAAATACTACAAAAAGTTAAAATATTATTGAAAATGGGAAAACGTCTTTGGGGTTGTTACGGATGGCGCACGATCTATGTTTGGGTGAAAATAAGGATTTCAGAACAAAAGAAAAAGAACTAGCTCCACAAGCAAGGGGAATTCACTGCATGATTCACAGGTATCTCATTGCCAGTAAGACTCTTTCAACTCTTCTGCAAGAGGTACTTATTTCTCTGGGAATAAAGTAAATTACGTCAAAACTAGAGCTCTTAACACTCGTCTGTTTAAAGAAATGTGCAAAGACATTAATTCTGATCAAGAGGTTTTTCTTTTCCACACTGCAGTACGCTGGTTGTCGAAAGGAAATGTTGTGAATCGCGTCTTTGAATTGAAAGATAAAATCTGGTTGTTCTTTAACGTGCAAATGAAACATGACCATTTGGCATATACTTTATTGAAAAAATTGGTAGAAAAGAGTAGCATAACTAGTTGACATTTTTTAACAACAACATAGGCTTAATCTCAAACGTCAGAAAAAGGGAAAAAAAATATTTCATGTCACGATCATCGCAGGGCTTTTGTATCCAAGCTGCAAAACTGGCGCAGAAAGGTAACGCTTGTAAACATTGCCATGTTTGAAAAACTCAGCAGAGTGGTATGTAAATGTGAAGCTGAAAGAAAAGAATCTACATTGACGAGAAATCCATTCTTTGCTTCCCTTGATGTAGCCAGAGTTCCTGATGTATTACAAGAAGAATTCTTGGATTAGCGCAATGAATCCTCGATACGTAACTCGTTTAATGAGACGTTGCTAAAAAACTTTGATGGCGAATGTATCATTTATTTATACCAAAATGTGACGATGCTTGCCTTTTGATTTTTATTTTGATTCTTCTTCTTCTTCTTCTTCGTTCTCAATTTGAGTATTGCGTGCCGACGAGTTTTGCGCCATTTGGCCCGTGGTCTCCGACTTCAGCCTGCTGTTTTTTCTGGATGTGCTTCCATAGCCTTTGGTCAGCCAAGACCATCTGCAAGGCAGCAGTTGATTTTGGCAAGTGATGCAGCAATCACATGCCACGGCTATAAGGGTTCCACGCATTACCCAGCCGCCTTTTATTTTCCCTAACTATGCGTTAGGTACCCACTCGAAGCTGGGTGGACTCGGGAACGCCCTAGGCCCCGGGAACAAATCCATGGCTTCCCATGGATTCGAACCCGCGACCATCGGTACGCCAGTCGAGCGCGCTGCCACTCGACCACCGTGTACCCTTATTTTGATTAATGTGTACATATCTCTGTGAGAGTGAATTTTTAACTATTCTTCATTTAAATAAAAAAAATATAGAAATAAAATGTTGAGAATGACGTGTGGGTGGCGTTAATAAAAAGTCACCCGAGAACTGGTTGATGACATGCAATTTCAACCATCACATTAAATTAACCATTAAACATAATTTAAAATTGAATAAATAGTTTAAAAAATTTTTTTATAAACTTTATTGAAAATGACTTATTTGAAATTAATTTCATGGGTGGGGGGGGGCGCGGGTCACATGAATTTCAACAAAAGGGTTCACCTACCAAAAAAGGCTGGAAACCTTTACTCACTCTATGTGAGAGAAGTGTTGTGTTGTTGTATTGACATTGTATGAGCATGCGAGTTGACTAGTATGAAGCACGTGGTTTTTGAAGTGAACTGTGAGTGTGCGTGGTCGTGGACTGGGAGAATGGATGACTATATTTAGACGGTTCAAGAGGTAACCTAGGTTGTTGATTGCAGGTGGATTGTATAAATGATTAAAGACAGTTGTTACACAGAACACAGTGTGTTAAAGTCTTGTTACTTGACCTATAAATAACTATTACACTCTATAGCTTTGTAAAGTGTATCTCGGCAAATTTGCTTGTCAGCAGTTAAATCTGAACTCAGAGAATGCTCATATACAAAGAACAACCCTGATAAAAAATTTGGATACATTTTTTTTTAAAAGCAGCTTGGCTTGAGCTGTTTGGGAACAGAGAATGGAATGTTTAATACGACATGAATGACTCGGAAGAGTGCTCTCACTGAAAAGATATGTTCCGGTCTGGTGCACAAGTAAAGCCTTATAGGTTGGAAATTACATTTTTAAAAAAAAATGCTATGTCGTAAAATAAAATTGATTTAAATAATAAAAATCCATATTAAAAATAATAAATGTCAATCGACGATGTGGGTAAGATTTGAAAACATGAAAACGATGCTTTCTCTGTCAGCGAAGCAGAGACTTATATCTAGAGCTGGAGGTATGAAAAGAAGCCTTATTCAAATTCTAAATGAAAAGAAACCAAACTACGCGTGAAATCCGGAGTTGCTGTTTTTTATTATCAAGCGCAGACATTTTAAGTTATATGTCACATCAGCACCAAAGGTGCTGTTTCATGAATACTAAGGTAACGATTGGTAAAAAGCTTGAAAACTGAAAATTAGCCGCCGCTCAAATCGAAACAGTTGAAAGCAATATTCTAAACATGATCAGAAGTTTAAATTTACATACTTCTCCATTCTCAATTTTTTTCCCCCATTCAAACTCATCGAATGACAATATTCATTGTAGTGGTATCCTAGGTTTTAATTAGTTTAGGAGTTTTCACTACCATATAATACCGTATTTTTTTCGGGGGAAAGCATTTAAAAATGACATAACACGGTATAAACATATAAAATATGTGTTATCGGATACTTTACCAACGCTAGGAATAAAAGGTATTGTGTCATTTTGACATTATTGTCCGTAACTTCTTAAAAAAATATCCCAAAGTTCCGGGGGTTGATTATTTGGTAGGGGGCGAGGTGATGGTTGGAGCGTGGAGCACGTAGTTTCAAACACGGCTTAAGATTAAACGAGATATTTGACCAGGGACTCAACATTGGAAATGTAACACTTTATTTCTGTTGAAATCAAGGCAATGCTCAAAAGAAGTGAATCTGAAAGATGGTCCGAGCTCAAAGAAAACCACCCAAAAAGTGACGCATACTTCAAACTCCCCCGCTAATCACAAAACATCATTTTCAGGCTAAGAACGGGCCACAACAAACTAAGGCAACACATGTTCCGCAAACTTCGAATTGGAGAAAGCGAAATGTGCCCCTGCGGGATAGCTGCGGAAAATGCGGAACATGTTCTCCAAAACTGCCCTCTGTACCACCATACCCGGACAGACATATGGCCCCAGGAAGCTACCCTCGATGACAAACTCTAAGGTGGACTGGAACAATTGACAGCCACAGCGCAGTTCATCACAAATATAGGACTTGCTGTCTAAATCCTCTATGAAAAGATTTTGAGAACGAAGAAGAAGAAGAAGAAGTTGTGTTGGGAATTGAAGTGAAGATGGGACGAGTAGATTAGCCGGGCCAGGGACTGGTACTTGACATCGGGTAAATGGACAGGAGACGGCAATAGGGAGGGGCAGAGACGTGGAAAGCACGACGCTTTTTTAGAAGTATTTAACAAAGGTGACATTATTTGGGTCTGAAAGCGGAGAGCACTGAGACAAACAGCCACCTTCCGCGGTGGAGCTGACGGAGAGCCGTAGTGGACAAAGTGTTGGAGAGTTAGTGTGGCAGACGAGATGCAAATGAAGATTTAAAGAGAAATAACTTCTTTGATCGACTTCTTTTGTGTGTGTGTGTGTGGAATGATAAGCTCGTGAGACAGAAACACAGCGTGTGACAATGCTATTAAACACAACGTATGACAAGTCTATTAAACGCAATGTGTGGCAATGTTCTTAAATGCGCGTGGAACTGCTCTTAAATACAACGTGAGGCAAGGTTCTTTACAGCATACAACATTGCAGATTGGTAACTGTTAACCTCACTTTTTGAAATCATCACACAAGCAAAGTATTGTCTTTCTTTTTATCTTTTTTTTTAAAATTTAAATTTACATCTTTACAATGAAAATAGTTCTTCATGTGTGTGCAGTTATTTTGGACTCATCATGTTTAAAATGATTTTAGAATTACAAATAGCAGATATTGATACATCGGTAAATTAATGTATCAGGTGTACGATGGTAAGCCACCATGGAAAATAACAACATACAATTTCTTAGTTTGAAAATTTTCAAATTTCGTATTTTTCAGTCGTGATACGGTATCAGATATGTCAATCTCATTAGCAAACTCACGCTTGCAAAAATTATGAAATGGACTGGCCATAAAACTTATGAGACGTTCCCATGTTTTGTGGGTTTTTTTTTAGAATCTGCGTTCAAACGATCACTTTAATGTCATACTTGTTGATGCTGGCAAATGACATCCGAAACAGATGCAGATACAAAATTTCACTCAACATAAGGACATCGAGTTCTTCGGAGAAAAAGTCAATTTGATGAAATTCAGGTCGAGCCCACAACGGATGCACAGGAAAGATACTAATTTGAACTCTGTTACCACCTTGTTGACACTGCAGCCAAGTCTTTAGAGCAAAGATTTTCCCAGCTGTAACATCACAACAGTTTCTTTTGTTTTTATAACATAAATATGAACTAAAAGATGTTAGTTCTTCTGTGATTTTGACAAATAGCAACAATTTGGAAAGCCTTTTAACATATGGAGAATCAGTGGATATATAATTTCTATGGAATTATCAGCAGTGTACTCTCTATTGAAAAATTGTTTAGAACCTTTGAAAAATTTGAAATTCAAAACAAAAATGAAATATGCTCCAAACTTGAGCGTTGCTCTAGGATTTTTCAGTCACTTCAGATCCGGGGAAAGTAATTTTTCCACACTAAAAATATTCCAGAACTATTTTGGAAACAACATCTCAAACAAGATTGTCAAACCTCCGTATATAGCAGTTGAGTATGAGCTCAGTAAATAAAACAAACACGTAAAAACAAAGTTTTTGACTTTAAATCCCTTATATATGAGACGTAACTAACAGTATTGATTATGTTTAAACGCGACAAACATTTACAGACTGAATCTGTCTTAACTCCCTTTTGCTTTATAAACCGGGGGGTGGGAGAGGGGAAAGGTCTGGTCACCGATCGCTGGACCGAGCTCAGCGTGACACGTAAAATCCAAAAATCCAAAATGGTAGTTATGTGTCGTAAAACATGTTTAATATAATGTGCACCGATCAGGAATATGTTTATAAAATTATTGTCAATAAAATACGCCCCCTACTGCGCGACAGGAATGGTTGTTCAATATAATACGCACCGCGACACTATAGCAAAACACATTTAACATGTTACATAGAGATAAAAAAGATAATCTAAAAATTCATTAATAATATTACAGTACATTCGATTTATCTGAAATTTTTATACATCCTTTTAATCATCGGAACAAGTCTGCCTGCAAATTTTCAGCTTGCTAGCTTACGAGGAAGTGGGTTAAAATCTATCCAAAGTTTTTTCGGCACCAAACACCCGCCTCAAGCAAGCAAGCAAACAGACACCACTAGTTAATATATAGGATTTAAAAATAACAGACATCTTGCAGAGATAAAATTGAGATTATTCTAGAATATTTTAGAGCATCCCTAAATAAAATGAATTATTATGACTACTTTTACATTATTAATCTTATAAACAATAATCTAAATTTTTAAAAATTCATCACGTTAAAATCGGTGAAAAAATAAAGGCGATCCAGCAAATAATGAATATAAAGAATGTTCAGAACATTCTAGAACTAGGTTGTGCTGCGGCGCCCACTTGTTTAGGGCGCCTACGGTCCCCACCTTTTTCAAAAGCCCAACTGACTTGTCCTTGTATGATAAATACGTAATATTAAACTTCCTTAAAAGTACACAAAGTATTTTATAATAGGGGTTGTAGGGCGCCTAAGGCGCCCACTTTTTTGGGCTCAAAAGCCCAAGTAACTTATCCTTGTATGATAAATACGAAATATTTCGGAAATGTACACAAAGTATTTATATTAAAAAAATTTTGTACAGTGCTAATCACAACACTTGGGGGAGCTACCATCTCCTACCAAGCGCGTCCTCAGGCGGTGGATAGAGGAAACGACCTTTAGATATAAAGGTTAGCCGTGAATATTGAATAAGCGGCCGCGGACCAACTGGTTTGCTGTCGTTGAGGATGAGGTGGGGTACCCCTTGGTAAGGATACTCTTAAAAAATGCCTCATAAATCCCAGGAAATGACTGCAAAAAGCGAACATAGAGCGCTTAAACTCTAAACCCGGACAGATGAGGCCGTTAGCTAGGGATAGCATTCATCTAGGAGAGAAAACTCCGAAATAAAATCAACTGCTGCCTTGCAGGAGGTGGAAGGGATCCACAAAGGCTAGGGAACCTTACCCGAAAAATAAGGCAGTTATCCAGAGAGCTGAAAGGGAACCCTCCCAGATGGTTTTGCGCAGGGCCAGCAACCCAGCCATGTAAAAAGAAGATTGTTACTGAAACTGAAAGCAAAGCAAACACACATAACACAGTCAGAGGCGAGAGTAGAGCTCCGCAAAGGAGACTAATGAAGCCTTGTGGGGAAAGTCAACAGAATCCCACAAGGCCGACCACCCTACTCAAACCGATGGAAAAGAAAAATTACCTCATCCACAAGGCACCTCTCAACTTGGGAACATGGAATGTCCGAACACTACTAGAACCAGGCAGATGCGCCCAAGTCGCCAAAGAGATGGTAAAGTACAAACTACAAATTCTGGGACTAAGTGAAGTACGGTGGAACACATTTGGAGAAACTAGACTTCAATCAGGTGAAATCCTGCTCTTCTCTGGAAAAGAAAATGAAGAAGACACTCATGAAAATGGAGTAGCACTCCTATTGAACAAAGACGCATTTAAGAGCCTCCTTGAATGGGAGCCAATTTCAGACAGAATAATCAGAGCCAAATTCCTGTCCAGGTTCAAAAATGTCCATATCATTATGTGCTATGGTCCAACCAACCTTGCACCTGAGGAAGATAAAGTTGCATTCTATGAACAACTTCAAAGTATAATGGATAAAATACCGAAAAGAGACATACTGGTCGTCATGGGCGATATGAATGCTAAAGTTGGCAATGACAACATAGAGAGAGAGAAGGTAATGGGCATACATGGACTGGGAAACATGAATGAAAATGGAGAGATGTTTGCAAACTTCTGCACATTCAATGAGCTGGTGATTGGAGGCACCATCTTCCCACACAAAAATTGCCA
The DNA here is from genome assembly GCA_944989445.1 of Ampullaceana balthica. Lineage (NCBI taxonomy): Eukaryota > Metazoa > Mollusca > Gastropoda > Lymnaeidae > Ampullaceana > Ampullaceana balthica. The sequence goes on along the minus strand of CALYLW010000263.1, from coordinate 273,792 downwards.
CAAAGTAACGTGGGTCTCACCAGACAACAAAACAGAGAATCAAATAGACCACATCACTATAGGTCGCGCCTGGAGGAGCACATTGCAGGATGTACGAACAAAAAGAGGAGCAGACATTGGATCAGACCACCATCTGGTTGCGGCCAAGCTAAAAATAAAGCTAGCCAACCAAAGGCCAAAAACAGACAGGCGAATTAGATTTTACCTAGGCAAGCTGCGAAACCCACAGGAAAAGAACGAACTACAGCTAACCCTTAAAAACCGATTTGCTGCACTGCAACTAGACGATGATAATGAAGGAAACATAGACCAAAACCTGGGATAACTTCAAAGAAATTATTACAGTATCTTGCAAGGAAATACTAAAACCTGCCCCGGAAAACAAAAAACACTGGATCAGCGATGAGACATGGCAAAGAATTGAAGAGCGGAAACATGCAAAACAAAAAGTGAATCAAGCCAAAACAAGAAAGCATAAACAACTTACTCAACAAGAGTACCATACAATTTCAAAAGAGGTCACAAAAATGCTTAGAAATGACAAACGAACATTTTATAATAAGCTAGCTGAACAAGCAGAAGAAGCAGCAGGAAGAGGAGATCTAAAACAGTTATACAAAATTACTAAACTCTTGAGTGGCAAGAAATCTAACTACAATGTACCAGTCCGAGATAAACAAGGTAAAGTCATTTCCTCCATAGATGACCAGCTTAGAAGATGGAAAGAATATTTCCAGGAAGTCCTAAACAGACCGACCCCTCTGAACCCACCCGTTTTGACCACAGGAGAAACACTGGACATAAATATGGAAGATATATCCAAAGAAGAAATATGGACGGCCATCAATCAAATGAAGACAGGGAAAGCAGCAGGTGTAGACAACATACCACCGGAGGTCCTAAAAGAAGGAGGAGCTGAAATCATCAACCAACTCCACAGTATCTTCAACAAAATTTGGTCAACTGAAACCCCTCCTGGAGAATGGAAAAGGGTCTTACTGATTAAAATTCCAAAGAATGGGGATCTGTCACAATGTGAGAAATGGCGAGGAATTACTCTACTATCAGTACCAAGCAAGGTCTTTAGCAGAACGATACTAAACAGAATAAAAGATGCCTGCGACGATCTCCTGAGAGAAGAACAAGCTGGGTTCAGAAAAGGAAGATCATGCATTGACCAAATAGCAACACTCCGGATAATTATAGAACAATCTATTGAATGGCAATCTCCACTCTATGCCACATTTGTGGACTTTGAAAAGGCCTTTGATAGCATAAATAGAGAAACTATATGGTCAATAATGAGGCACTATGGAATACCAAATAAAATAACTAACATCATCCGAAATCTGTACGAAAACTTCACCTGCCAAGTAGTACATAATGGTAGACTAACAGATGAATTCCATGTCACAACTGGAGTCAAACAAGGATGCCTCCTTTCACCACTTCTGTTCCTTCTTGTGTTAGACTGGGTCACAAAAGAAGCTTATGCAAGCTCAGGAAAAGGAATCCAGTGGAACCTAATGCAAAAACTAGAAGATTTGGAGTTTGCGGATGACTTGGCCATTCTGTCCCACAGACTCCAAGACATGCAAGACAAAGTCACAGCCTTGAGCGAGACTGGGAAAAGAGTAGGACTCAAGATAAACATTCAAAAAACAAAATTTTTGAAAATAAACTTCCTACAAGATGGAGTCATCCAAGTAGAAAACCGCAACCTAGAGCAAGTTAACAACTTTGTATACCTTGGGAGTGTGGTCAGTGTAGCAGGGAGAACAGATGAGGACATCGAACGAAGAATAAATTTGGCGCGACAGGCTTTTGCTAATCTGAAACAGGTCTGGAGATCTACACACATCTCTGTCAAAACAAAAGTAAGGATCTTTAACACCAATGTTAAAACGGTCCTACTTTATGGATCCGAAACAGGACGGACGACAGAGACAACAAAAAATAGACTCCAGACCTTTGTTAACAGATGCCTCAGAAATATTCTGAAAATAAAATGGTTCGATAAGATAAGGTCGAAAACTCCAAGCTGTGGGAGAGGTGTGGACAAAGAACAATAGAACAACAAATCATGGAAAGAAAGTGGAGATGGATTGGACACACCCTCAGGAAAGATAACAGCAGGGCTAGGCAGGCCTTAGATTGGAACCCCCAGGGCAAGCGACAACGAGGAAGACCCAAGCGTACATGGAGACGGAGCATGTTGGACGAGGCTGGAAGGACTGGGAAGAGCTGGGAAGAACTGAAGCGACTGGCAAGGGACCGTGTAGAGTGGCGAGCTTTGACAGAGGCCCTATGTTCCACAAGGAACTCAAAGGACAAATGATGATGATAAATCACAACACGATTTTTTAAACTAAATTACTGCACCAAATAATAACTCTTTGAGTCAGTCAGCACTGTTTACAACACAATTTTTGACATCAAAGGTTCGTGCGTTGTTTGTTTAATGTTAATCTGGAAACCAAAATGATTATGATTTTTAAGTCTTTATTTTATTTAATTTTTTAAAAAAGGTTAAGTTAAAAATCATATATATTTTAATCTGGATCACTAAGGATAAATATGACTCTCCTTATCAAGATTGTGAAAATGGGGAATGAAGTCTGAAACGTTTGCGACAAAATTATTTGGGGCCTCATGCCCAGAAGGAATGGACATTAAGATTGAAATGCCCTATAGTATTTTAATATGGGCCAGCAAGTTATTTTGTACCAAGGTTGGTCAAGATCAATTCATTTACACAGCAAATTTATAAAATAATCATTATATAGATCTTATAGGTGAAAATACATTTTTTGCCCCCAAATCTAATGAGTTTGTATTATGAGTTTAATTCAATATAGTAGTTTAATATGGGCAATGATGATTTTATACCCCAGGTTTGGTCTAGATCCGTCAATCCATCTGTTAGTCTGACTGATAAGCAATTTCTCCCCCACCCCTTATATGAGTTATGTATCGGCATCCGTCCGTCTCGAAAGACGATGGTGCATCACCGGCTGGTTTGGGTTGCATTTAGATCTTGTGGCTGAGCAGTCATGAGACTGGCGTGTTGTTACCTATAATTCATTCAAGTTTGTAAGCCACTCATCGTGTAGAAGCGAAGTCGCTCAATCCGTTACATTTCAAAAAGACCCAATAAAATTTCAGAGACTTACATGGACTTAAACGATGTAAATAAATTGCCCGTCCATACAGGTGTCAATTTGCGATTACTCAAACTCTAAGAATAACAACGTTAGTTAAATTATCAAACCTTGAAACACTAGAGGATAGAAGAACCAAGAGTAAAGTAGTAATAATACATAAGGCTATTCATTCTGTCTTGGAAATACAACACAAATGTAACTTAATACAACCCTCATATAGACGTTAGGATAAAAAAACTTTTCTCATACCGTATGCAGGAACAAACACATACAAATTCTCGTTCTTCCCCTCCGGAATTCGGGCGTGGTGTGGGTTGCCTGAAGAAACCAGGAAAACCAACACTTTATTAATATTTAAAACTCTGAAAAGAATGCAGGACTAGAAACAAACCATGGATAAGCGTAGGACGCAATAATCTTCTGTATAGAAGGAGAGACTGTAACTGTAACAGATAAGGTAAGATAAGATAAGTGCAGCGAGATTGGGCTTGTTCAACATATTAACATGAACTTTCCCAAGTTAGACACCAAAACTTTTTTTGCTACCGTTAAACGTTATTATGCATTCTTTTTCATATCCACACACACATCGGAAAACATCTAATTATGCTACAGGCCAGGTATTAAACAGACTTCAGACTTTACGAAATTAATATTCATGCGGTAATACAAAAAAATGATCTCCGAAAAATGGAGGGGGGGGGAGGTAGTAGAAGTGTACCAGGGAGCCATTTTGACGTTATTTTGAAAGCTATAGAAAAACTGACAGAGGCAGACAAATAACACACGAGTGATAGATGAACTTTAAAAAAAAATTATACATTTGAAAACATTTACTATCTGGAAACATGTATTCAAGAAGTAAATTATGAACTAAATTATTTATAAATGTATAGTGCTAATACAACGCTCTGCTGAGACTACTCAAAGAGAAAATAATTGAACACTTAAAAAATGCTTTGACTTTTTGCTAAAAAAATTATGTGGAGACTAATATTTTATTTGAATTTTAAAGTTAAAGTGCGAAAGAGCACATTTTGGCAATCAAAGCCATTATTTAGTCATGCTATGTAAAAAAAAGTTGGGGGGAAATGTGTATACTTCACAATATAGACATACTGTAGAAATTCGTGTGAAGTTTTGGCAATTACAGAATTCGGAAAACAGAGATGATTTTCGTATAGAATCTACCAGCTAATATACTAGAACTTTGAAAAGTTGCTTTTAGTGGAACTATTAGAATATTAAATTATCTCATATTTAATAATGACCTTGTCAAACAAGGACTATTTTACCTTATGGGTAAAAATGAATTGATTAATTCAAGCGCCAGTTGATTTATCCAAGCTCTTTTGTGTTAGTTGATCAAATTTTATATCTCACATTAAATCTCACAATCGATCACAACACATATCAATAAAATTTATAGTTCTGAGTCCCCCCGTGTGTGTGACTACTTAGTTTGTGACTAAAAAATTATTTTCTGCTTTTTCATGCGAGATTCTACATTCCTCACTGAAGCTGGGCCTCATCTTTTTAAAAATGTTTTTTGGGTTATTTTATTAATTTTTAAAAATGTCTGTTTGTGTCTGTTCTTTTACCTCTTTATTACCAACATGGCTGACCCTCGCTATTGTCGGCCAATCACAGTTTATGGTTGGCAAGCTAACGTGGTAAAGGGTGGTGGGCAGGTAGATAACCACAGTGCGAAAGTCTCGAAACCAACAATGAGTCGGCAGTCCACCCCCACCCCAAAACGACGTTCCCTCGCGTTGTTTTGATTTCTTCGTGCTGTAGTTGTGCCCGTTCTTTCTCCACTTTCTTTGCACTCTCCACATGCAAGTCTGCAGCGTATGCTACGCCGAGGGGCGTCTAGTTTTGTTTTATTTCTCTCAAAATGTATTGCCATGGTTGAAATCTAATCGAGCTTACAACTTACAGACGCACATGTTGGGGTAAAAATCTTTACTACTGTTTGGGTCTGTGTTTGAGGACTTCTGCATGGCACTTGATGTTAAGGGTGAAACGCTTTATTTTTTTTTAAATCTGAATATAATTCCTTCTTTATGCGTTTTTACCTGGGCAACGTTCTAGGACTACACGGTTTGCCATTATGATGTATTCTAAAGTGATTATCCGAGAACACGTCACTTATAATTTCTGAAGAATTGCTTGTTTCCATTCACATTTTTTAAAACATATTTGTTTTTAAAAAGGGGTTTTGATTACATAATGGCGGGCCCTATTGCTTCGATCAACAAGCATGTCAATACATGTGACGGACGACCTGCCAAGCCTGACTCCATGTGAAATTATGTGTCACAATGAGGGGTAAAACAGTTGTGTGTGTGGTGTATGTGTGTGTGTGTGTGTGTGTGTGTGAGAGAGAGAGAGAGAGAGAGAGAGAGAGAGAGAGAGAGAGAGAGAGAGAGAGAGAGTTTGAACCGAAGTGATTTAAGAACATAGTTATAACTATTGCTTTCAAAGTTTTGATATGTGAAGAAATTATATGGTGTCGTTTTTTACATATTGATACTACACATTGATTCTAAAAGAAGAAAACATATTTACGAAATTTAATATTCATACGGTACTACAAAAGATTATCTCTCGAAAAAGGGAGGGGGCAGGAGGAGGAGGAAAGTTGTAGAAGTGTTGAGGTTAAACATTGTTGAAACGGGGGTATGAACCAACAAAGAGTGAGAACCAATGACCATTTGATTGTTTAAAAAATTTTGACGATTTAAAAAAGAGTAATAACTATAGAAAAATCTGTTTTTTTTAAACTTCTAATTATACAGTATTCCATTATAAAATAGCAGAAATTCTTTACATTAAAAGACTTTTTCGAGCAGGTGCGACTTGTCTGGAGAAATGAAATGATACAGACAGATACAGATAGTCTGAGATGTCATCATTAACTGTGTAGGCTTGATAGACTCGGTTAGCATCGGGTTATTTAAGAATACAATTTAAAAATACCAAAAAGATACATGATAATCCAATGCAGAGAGGGCCAAGAACCTGGCTCGGGTACTATATGATCCCTCCAGATATCTGTTGCTTCTTTTAAGCAGTTAGAGTTTTTTCCCTCTATTGACATGTTGTGATTAGCTGACAAAATAAATTGCTAGACTTACTTCCTTATTTCTGATTATTTGATTCCACAATCGTTAAAGTTGTCTTCGTTGATTCACCAAAAATACATTGCAACTTCCTCATGTGTTTGTATTTAAAATTGTGATTGGTTAAGTTGAAAAAGAAAGAAAAGCTATCCTTTTCCCAATTTTTCGGTTGCTTTTATTTATTTGATTACTTTTCGGATTTGAAGTGATAAATAGCCAGCAGAGCAGCTAATAAACTGAGTGTAAAGTCTGCTTATTTAACTCAAGCTTACATCAAATTATGATCGTATTTCCTTCAGGCTGTGCAGACATGAGTTTGAAGAACAAATGTTAAGTATTTTTCTATATTAACTGCTAGTTTTTTTTTCTTACGTAAAACTATGTGTGTCGCCTAAGACGAGTTCACCAGACAAACGTGGTTATAAAAGTGTCATTTAAAAAAAAATATCTACACAATCCGTCTGGGCGAAGGCGTCAGTCAGTCTGAATCAGGTATTTGTGTTGTTGGGTCTGAAGGCTAGAGGTGAAATTGCTGTGGGGGGCGGTGTGACTTAGTGGTGGGTGGGAGTGGCTGATGGGGAAGACAGCCTCTAACGTCCAGCCAGAATACCTTGTGTTCCCTTCCAGTCCAGTGCCCATCTCCATCTCACGGGCTAATTTCAGACCGTTGAGCGTGGCCTCCAGTAGTTCCTTGTGGGAGTAGACTCCCTGTAGCGCCTGGTCCAGTAACGGGTTGGTTGGAAGTGACATGGCGACGTCACGCACCACCATTTTCTGGACGCTGCGGACGAAGACTAGAGCCACCAGGACACAATCGACCTTGTCGTTGACCGTCGACTGCAAAAAAGAAAAAGAAAACTGTGATTGGAGAACTACAAAGAAGTGATTTCATTAGAAGAGCGCAGATAATGCAGGCTCAGTGTCACGTGAGAATCATGAGATTAGTGACAGAGAGGTCATGTGAGTGAAGCGCGGGAAAATGTTCGAGTGATGTCAAGATGGCTGACTGGGGTGATTATGTCTCCGCGATGTGAAACCTCAATTTTATATTGACATTAGTGATTCAAGGAATTATTGCACGAAAGATTGTGTTATGTGAGAACGCATACAACACACATTAAAAGTGACATGTTACACTCAGTGACATGGATGATTATAAAGAAATATGCTTCTCTATATCGTTTTATAAAGAAATGAATGTAATTTTTTTATTATATTTCAAACAGAGAAAATCTTGATGGTGAGTTTAGGGAACATAAAAACGTAATTAGTAAGAAGTAATATTTTTCCAATTAAAATTTATTGGACAAAAATTATATACTATGCTTTTCTTGTTGTTATGGCAATAACAATTTTATTTTTTAAATTACGATTCCCAAAAAAAATTATAATGTTTTTTTAAATATTATTTATAATCCGATACCTCACTTCACCTGTTGAATATATCTTTAAACGTTTCCTTGTATTTATTAAATGTGCGGTTATTTAATTGAGCGTTGCCAGTCAATATGAGAATGCGCTTTATATTACTCAACAAATCAAACACGTAATCAACGAATCAACATACAAATCTGTTGTAAATCTGAACAATAGAACATGTGAAGACCTGCTTTTAACAGCTTTTAATCACTGACGAGACAGTGTCGTATGTCACCTTACATGGCGTTCCAAACATAGTTATACGCCTCCTTCTATTGTAGTTCGATCACACTCTCGGTGCCATCCCATGACACGAACTGATAATGAAGAACAGTACACAAACTCGACTGAACGAGCCCAATCAAAAGTCAACACATGGGTGCATTTTAAAGAAAACGTGTACGCCATCGCTTAACTGACCCTACACACAGAGGCGTCACTAGGGAAGGTGTCACTCAGTGCGGCGGCTCACGGTGTCAACCCTCGTGACTGTGTCACCCGGTGTTGTCCGTAACCCCGTAGTAACGCCATTGGATTTGTGTAATACTAGAATATATAAACATGTTGCAATGGCTGAAGATTTTGGGTTATTAAGAGCTTTCGAAAAGCTAGGTATAACAGAGGCTGACTTTGTTAAATTAACCGTTTTTTAAATGGTAAAGAAACGAGCACAAAATATAACGGACAGAAATGACTGGTTGTCTCTATACGCATAAAGAGACTTAAAAGAAATAAAATTAAAATAAAGGCACTGAAATGCACACAAAAATCTTTAAATGCCCGAAGAGGAATTGAGAAAACGAAATTAGACAGAACCGGATGAAAACAAAAGAAATTCCCAAAAATGTTTAAAATATTTGAAAGTCAATACACCACAAGAACCTTTCGATATTAGTCAAAATACTAATTTAAATAAATGATTGGCATAAGCTGAAGTGGGTATTAAATACTCCAAACTTGTAATAGGAAATATGTCATGTTAGCAAAGTTTCGTTAGACAAATATACCCAACTTTTAACTTTTTTTCCGAAAATAATACAAATCATAATTGCAAATTTTTGGATTGGCGACATTTTCACTTTAAAGGTTCCCAACAGAATGTTTAAATTAGCTTAAAGAACCCATGTCATTAAAACTGGAAACACTCGAATTCATAAAGGTCTTGATAGCATCAAAGTTTGCCTGCATTTCCCCAAGATAATAATAATCATAGATACTCAAAAGTAATAATCGTTGCCTTTTTAGAATTATGGGATAGGGCATTTAGAATTTAGAATTTGTAGGCCGGGTCAGTTTAGGAAAAATAACTACAACGCAAGAAGACATTCTCCAATTTACAAAAAAGTGTGAATAAAATAGAAGGAGACAGTCTCTAAACTACATTAAGATATGATATAAATAGAAGAAGACAGGCTGACGAAAACAGAGTAAATCAAGATGACATCACATACACCAAGGCTGGCGCACGTCATTCCAAAGTGAAATTGAAGCTTTTTTCCAACCCACTTTAACAATACTTCAGTAGTATCCTAGAAAATCATGTCACAACACAACTTTCAATCAGAAACTAAAATGACGAAAGACTGTACTAACTTATTCACAAAAACACAATCGATGGAATGTCACAAATAAATAATTACTATTGATTATTCCTGTATATTATCAACAGTAAAAGATGTTGTTATTCGAAACCCCATTGTCTTCTTATGATAGGGTTTACACCTGGACTTGCTGACAGTTTGCAAGAATGTATTACCTAATTGAGAAATGTGATCGGACGTAAAATATTGATGCTGAATGGGAAGAACATCAAACCAGTAATAAACCACCTGCAATTCAAAATTTCAGATCGATTGAACGTATCGTAATTAAATTAATGCATGTTTAGTTTATACCTGTATAACATATGTAATCCAATTTCACAGTTTGTCATTGTTTTTCTTCCACGGGCCATTTGAGTTTACGCGTTCACGCCACCCATCGATGTTAACACCCCTCCCCCCTTCCACCAGTTTTAAAGCCAGGGGAGATCAGTCTGTTTCAGTCTGTAAATGTTTGTTGCGTTTGAACATTATCAATACTTTTAGTTATGTCTCATATATAAGGGATTTATAGTCAAAAACTTTGTTTTTAAGGGGATGTTTTATTATTTACTTAGTGCTGCTTTTTGTGTCTTTACTCTCAACCCTCCCCCATCGGTTTTTGTACTGTCTATGATGAGCAAGTCTGCGGCGTATACTACGCCACGGGTCTTTCCAGAGTTCCTTCTTTTCATTCACTCACAGTCGTTTGCCCAAACCTACCCCATTTTGACAACTGTGTCTTTCAGGAAGTCTTCACCCGTCACTAAATCATTAGCGGCGTATGCTACGCCGCGGGTAAGCTAGTCTTGGCCATAAAGGGGTAAAATAACGGACTCAAACAGACAATTTTAAAAATTAAAAAAAAATGTTTTTACTGGGGCTTGAACCCAAAACCTACCCGTATGAGGCGGACGTGATAACCAGTACACTAAGAATCTCACGTTTTCTGTGAAAGAACAATGCAAGTGAAACGCAAGGACCATTGTTGGTTTCGATTGTTGGTCGACCCCAGCGAGGGTCATTCGTCATACTGTCACCCCACTGTTCTTTGCCCTGTCTATGATGAGCAAGTCTGCGGTGTATGCTATGCAATAAAGGGGTAAAAGAACGGGCAAAAGCAGACATTAAAAAAAACAGAAAAAACAATGTATTCGCTGGGGCTTGAACCAAGGACCTTTCCCGCATGAGGCGGGCGTGATAACCAGCACACTACGAATCTCACGTTTTAGGTGAAGGAACAATGCTAATGAAACGCAAGGACCATTGTTGGTCACCCCTCCACTGCCTTGCTTGCCAATCGTTAACTGTGTTTAGTTGACCCCAGCGAGGGTCATTCGTCATGCTTGTTTGCACATACATACTTGCGTCGTGGTGTCTCGCATGGTCCCATGAAGAGAATTATATATATAGACAAGCATAGAGTGCTCAAAACAAAATTTAACAAATAAACTATTCAAAAAAACTAAGTCCAGCTAATCAAATTTATAGTCTTACAGAAAGAAATCAAACTCTGCTAATCGTGTGTATCCGTGCGTGTGCACAAAATACGCATGCCTCAATTTTTACTCTTAGATATCTTTGTCTAATAATTTCATTTTCCAAAATTGTATGTGCTTTATTAAAATACAATAAATTCTATAACAAATATTACGTTAAAATAATAATACGAATAAGTGGAATAATATTTTAAATATATATATATTTGCATGCCCCAGATTGACTGGAAATTGATGGTTTTGTACGTGGAAGAAGATGGATATGGACCACCTATCTTAATACTAATGTTCTCATTCTGTATATTGGTTGTCTTTACATATTGTTGCCTTTCGAATTAATCTCGCCAACATATTAAATCGAGACAAGTTTATCTAACTACATTAATAAATTGATAATAAATTGATTATTAATATAGCGCTGTATCCCAGTAAGGAACTGGGCTCACAGCGCTTTACATGAAAGAAATAAAATATCTATAAGTATTAAATTAACTTTCATATCATAACAAACACAAAAATTACAATACATTATACATAAGCTTCGTTAATCATTTACAAGAAATGTTGTTTCATTAATTTTGAAAATAAATGTTGAAAAGATGTGTCTTAAGTGCAGTCTTGAAGGAATTGGTTGTTTGAATACTACGTATGTGTAATGGTAGAGAATTCCATTGTTTGGCTGCACAAAAGGAGAACGACCTTTCACCAAATGTTTTGGTGCGTGTCGTAGGAACAGAGAGAACGCGTGTGTCTGCAGAAGATCATAGCTGGCGAGTGGTGAGTAGACCGACAAAAGTTCAGTAAGATACGATGGGCATGAGTCCGAAAAGAAGTTGTGACAGAGAACGGCCAGTTTGTAATCAATACGGGCTTGTATAGGCAGCCAATGAAGTGAGTGAAGAAGTGGAGTAACATGGTCATGTTTTTTTTGCCTTGAGCACCAGTCTGGCAGCTGAATTTTGAACTTTCTGTAGTTTTTCAATGCATTGTTTTGGCGCACCTGACAGAAGAGAATTGCAGTAATCCATACGAGCTAGTACAAGAGCACAGACTAGAGTTTTTGTTGCACTAACTGTTAAGTAATGACGGATTGAGCTGATTTGACGAATGGCAGTGTAGGCAGAGCGACAGATGTGATTGATGAAGTTGTTAATAGACATGTTGTCAGAAATAATGTAGCCAAGATTCCTAGTCGATGTTGTGAACAGAATATCCGAACTGGCTACGTGAATTGACTTCGGAAGAGACAAAGTACTTCGTGATTTATTGTTGCAAAATAGAAGTGCTTCAGTCTTGTCATCATTCAGCCTGAGTTTGCTGAACGTCATCCAAGACTTTACCTCACCAATGCACTCTTGCATCAATTGGACAGCGGAGTCCATATTAGAGGGATCAGTGTGAGTATATAGCTGAGTATCATCTGCAAATGATTGGCTTTTAACGGAATGCTTTTGAGCAGTAGGAGTAGTGGCCTTGTATACAGTATAAAAAGTACCGGACCCAAAACAGAGCCCTGAGGCACACCATAAAGCAAGTCAGCTTTGTGAGAGATACTACCATCTACTGATACTACCTGTGATCTGTTAGATAAGTATGATTGAAACCAAGCCAGAACTGAGCCAGAAATTCCAAAATAATTTTGCAGGGTTTTCAGCAGTGTTTGATGGTCGACAGTGTCAAAGGCCGCACTAAGATCTAAGAGGTCCAATATAGAAATTTTCCCACTGTCCAGTTCGATTAGGAGGTCATTTGTTACCTGCAACAGGGTGGTCTCTGTGCTGTGAGAAGGTATGTAGGCCGACTGATTAGGACTTAGAAGAGTGTGGTCATTATTATAAGCAAAAAGTTGTTTTAAGACTAGTTTTTCAATGACTTTCGACAAAAAGGAAATATTAGACACAGGTCGATAGTTGTTTAAATTGTTTTGGTCTAACCCTTGTTTTTTCAGCAATTGTTTTATAATAGCAGATTTAAATAATGAAGGAAAGGTGCCAGATTTTCGATTTTCATTAACTATATTAGTTACTGTAGGGAGTAAATGATCTAATGACTCAACCAATAGTGGAGTGGGGATGGGATCAAGAGGACAGGACGTTGGTTTCGATTTTAGAATAATTCTTTTGACCTCATTTTCCTTAATAGGCTGGAACATGTCAAAGATTGACCTCACAGCAAAAGAAGGAGATAAATCATCATATTACAATACGAGTTATCCACTATGAGGATAGTTTCCATTATTTAGTTAGTGAAGGTAAGAAATTGATCTGATTTAATACATATATTCTCAATAATACCACCAGTTACATCTGTATGAGAAGAGCTTGGTTTGGAATACGTTTGAATCGAATACGATAACTTCAAGAAGATGGTGATACTACAAAAAAATTACCTCCGTTAGGGGTTTCGTATTATTAATTACCCGGTATTGGTTGATTTAAGCTTCTTGACGATGAATCAGATTGCTAAGTGGCTTGAGTTTATTAAGCTTCAGGCAAAATGGCTCAGACATAATTGAATATTTTAGACCTACACTCGCTGATGCGTGGTCTTAGTGCGCGGTCATAGAGTCTGATGTTGACAGCTCTTTGTTCACAAGGCAGCTAAAAATTATCTGTCAACGAAAGGATACGCACGACTTACCTCCCTGGCATTACTTGCAAGTGAAAAGGTCTTGATGACATTTAAACGCGACATTTTTATGTGAATTTGTTTATGCCATAAGCACAAAAGCTCATACTGTAATACTGCTCAAGTTATCCTCTTACATTTTTTTAGGGCTCGGGTAATGTTTAAGCTTGTATCTTTAATTTTTGCTTTATTTATCATGAGACGTAGTCCATTAATGTTTTCAATACTTTATTTTCTTGCATTTTTAGGCCCTAAATCAAAAGTATTCGGACGCTTCTGAAAAATTCATTGGGTCTAGGCACAGTGCCGACTAGTGCTAATAGACAAGACGGCCCTACCTTGCTACCACCCAAAAACCCTTCCACGGAATTCGCCATCCCTACCCCTCCCCCTTTGATGATTTGGGGAGCACTGCCTCAAAATAACACCGACCAGTTAAATGTAATCTTGGTATTGACAAAAGTTCCCAAGCCCCTTAGAGAAGGGCAACGCAACAAAAATTTTCCTCTTCAATGAGCGAGGTCATGCGAATAAGAATATTTTTTTTTAAATAAGAAAGCAGCATGAACAATTTAAAAAAAAATAATTTAGACCCAGCGATGAAGGCTACTTAATGCTTTCAGCGTTTGAAGAGTTTGACTGTCGTTTTTGTGTAGCCCAATCTATTTATAATCGTGTACCGTTGAATAGAAAAATACTTATATGATTTAAGGGCGGGGCTGAAGGTAGGTGTGTTTTTTTCTCTCCTTTACAAGTCCATATACGAGGGTTGTACACAGATTGGACTTGCCAATAAATTCAAAATACACGCTCCAATTGATGTATAAACATATATTCTATATCTTCAGGGCAGGGCCGGATTTAGCCTTTAAACCTCTCCGTGCAAAAAGTTACGTATTTCGTTTCTATGTAATTTCGGAGTAAGTACATGCTTTTTCAAAAAGATATATGGCTTTTTAAAAATATTTTTAGTGAACGTCCAAAAAACACTCAGTAATTAACACAAATAGTTTTGATAATCTTTTACCTTCATTAAAATTAAAAAATATTTTTTTTAGAAATTTTAGTTTAGAGAATTCTCTAATTAATTTAGAAACATCTAAGCTGTTACTGAGTTTATACTCATTTGCTATTAGAACGATTGAGATATTTCTTCTCAAATAGTTCTTGATTATTTTTCAATCTGGAAAAAAATACGTTCCTCGGATGAAACACTTATAGGGAGGGAGACTCAGTACACGTGTTAGACTTATGCTCAAGTTTAGGGCATAATTCATTTTTTAAATGAATTTTAAAACTTCCAAAGTTACTTAATATTTTTCCAATCGAGAACACACCCCTTGTATTTCATCACAACCCTATACCACATCACTAATGAACAAAGAAATTTGAAATGTTGTATTTGAATAAGTAGTTAACATGCTTCAACTGAATTATCTATATTTTTGTGCTCGTTAATGCTAAGCAATGCATCCTATGCTATATATTATCTTATATTATCTATTATAGACGCTACTTCTATGCCAAAGATTATTGCAACCTACGCTTATCCATGGTTTATGTCTAGTCTTCCATTTTTATTAGTGTCTTAAATGTTGATAATGTTTTGGTTTTCCCGGTTTCACTGGCAACCCATTCCACGTCCGAATTCCGAACGGGAAGAACGAGAATTTGTGTGTTTGTTTTTGAAAACGGGATAAGAAAAGTGTTTTTATCCATATACCTTATGCATCATGACTACTTTGCTCTTGGTTCTTCTATCCTCTAGTGTTTCAAGGTTTAATGATTTAACTAATTGTGTTATTTTTTGTAAGTTTTGAATATTCTCCAGTAATGAATCTGACAGCTCTTTTTTAGATTTGTTCTAGTTTATCAATGTTTTCTTTGGTGGATGGGTCCCATACAAAGAAATGCATATTCTTTTACAGGTCTCGCCAAATTTAAGTATAGCATTTTAGTTTTATACTCTTATTATATCTGTAAAAATTATCTCTTTATAGCTGAATGTTTTGTTTGATTTTTTAATTACTTCATTGATATAGGGAATACATAAATTCTCATGTATTATTACTCATGAGTATTTTTCATTTTTAATTATAATAAGTTGTTTTCAATGAATGAAATATTTTGATCGATCGATCTGAAATTTTGATGCGATGCATTGTTAGGTGAGACGGGTCGGTGTGCCAAATTTCAGCTCGATCGGATCACGGCAAGTGGGTCATTTTTGACCTTTTTTTTTCCGCCCGCCCAAGACAGAGAGAGATGACGACAGACAGCGAGACAGAGACGTCGGTGAAGTTAATATAAGGGATTTAAAAAACAAATCCGTAAAAACAAAGTTTTTGACTATAAATCCCTTATATATGAGACATTACTAAAAGTATTTACAAATATTTACAGACTGAATCTGTCTTAACTCAACTTTGCTTCATAACCCTGGGGGGCAGAGGGGTTGGGGGGAGAGGGGTTGGGGGGACAGGGGAAAAGTCTGGTCACCGATCACTGGATCGAGCTCAGCGTGACACGTAAAATGTAAACAAAAGCACGCCGGTACTTCGATGGGTGGCGTCACCGCGTCAACTCAAACTCTCACGTGGGAAAAAACCTATAACAAACCGTGAATTAGAATTACATACATTATATAAGGATAAACTAAAAATGCATTAATTTAATTACGGTGCGATCGATCAATCTGAAATTTTGATACGATGCATTGTTAGGTGAGACGGGCCCGTGTGCCAAATTGCAGCTCGATCTGATCACGGTAAGTGGGTCATTTTTTACTTTTGTTTTTCCGCCCGCCCAAGTCAGATAGACAGAAAAAGAGAGAGAGAGAGAGAGACAGAGAGAGAGAGAGAGAGAGAGAGAGAGAGAGAGAGAGAGAGAGAGAGAGAGAGAGAGAGAGAGAGAGAGAGAGAGAGAGAGAGAGAGATGACGACAGAGACGGCCGCGAAGTTAATATAAGGGATTTAAAAATGACACTTTTCTCGTAACATGGTGACTCGGGTAAAATGGTGACTCGGGTGACAGGGTGACTCGGGTGACAGGGTGACTCGGGTGACAGGGTGACTCGGGTGACAGGGCGACTCGGGTGACAGGGTGACTCGGGTGACAGTGTGACTCGGGTGACAGGGTGACTCGGGTGACAGGGTAGATCACCTACCGTCCATTTTGTTCCCCCAACCACACTTCTCAACCCACTCCAACTCCAAGGTTATTTTGTTATGTTGGCCTCTATTTGCAAGTTACCGCCTGCCGTACCCAAAATCTGAGGACTTAATGGTCCATGGCTCATGAATTATTTTAAAGTTTCATGTAGTCACCTCTGTAGTCATGGTGGCAGTTACGCATGGACTTTTTCGCCCATACATTGAATCCAAGTCTTTGTTATTTTGAGGCCACAACAGCTGAATGGCGCGCCGTGTGAAGGAAGACGACACATTTGTTTGCTAACTAAAATTGTGCTATATTTCCACACCAAAGTCACAGCATATAGGTAACCTTGACAGTTAATAATCTTTCTTTTAGTTTAAAAAGAAATTAACAAAAATGTAAAAGCAAAATCCCTTTTTTAATCCTTTTTATTAACTCGTGGCGTCTGCTTGCTTGATTAATTGCTTCATACCTTGCTTGCCCAAAAAAAACGTTTGATCAATTTTTAACCCACCTCCTCGTATGCTGGTGAGCTGTAATTTTGCAGTCAGACTCGTGTCGATGATTTAAAATAATATATCAAAATTTCAGATCGATCGAATGTACTGTAATTAAATTAATGAATTTTTAGATTATCTCTATTTATCTCTATGTAGCATGTTAATGTTTGTGCTGGAGTGTCTCTGTGCGTATTATATTGAACAACCTTTTTAATATGTTCCTGTCCCGCGGTGCGGTGCGTATTATATTAACGATACTTTTTAAAAATATATTCCCGATCTTTACGCATTATATTATTTATATTAAACATGTTTTACGAGACATAACTAGAATTTTGGATTTTTGAATTATCTTGCGCTGCGTATTATAATGAACATTCTTTTAGTTATGTCTCGTATATAAAGGATTTATAGTCAAAAACTTGGTTTTTTACGTTTTTTAAAAAAATTGTGCCTTAATAATTGCATGCCCTTTAATTAAAGACAAGTGTATTTACTTTACACTTATTTTACACTTAGCCTATCTTCAGGTTGGCATCGCATAGAGCAGTGCTTCTCAAAGGGGTGGTCCGCGGACCGGTGTGGTCCTTGGGCCATCAGCCGCCGGAATGCAGACGTTATCAAGAAAGGAAATAAAAATCGAATTATAATCCTCCATTTGCAACCATTAATAATAACTCTATAGAATATGTCAATTTTTCGGCAATAAGCACGTAAATGAAACACATAAAATAAAATATATACCATCTCACTACCATGACAGTCAGGGAAAATAGTTAACCAGTCCCTAGTGCAATGTAAAAATTCCTGCCGGTCCCGTTTGAGAAGCACTGGCATAGAGCATAATGCGATTTTAATCATAGTATAAAAACATTATGCATCCTACACTTCGCCTATACAATGCCTGGATTTGACATTCTTCCTGTACGCTCGTTCACCCGTTCGTGCCCTGGAAAACACTAATACCCGTTTAAATTTGAACAAGACGAAAAGCTTAACTGCAACAAGGGAAAGCCAATTTAATATATACACTGACATTTTTTCGCATAACTCTCGCGTTTTTCACCTTGCTGATGGTGGACTACGCCCCGCGCTGCCACTTACCCAAATTCGGGATAGAATCTTTAATCTCAATTTGGGGGAAGTTTATTCACAGATGGAAAATATCACAGTGCTCTGAAGACCAACCTAGAAACATGGCCGAAAACTATTGAGACTGTATTGCAATGGGCTGGACATTAGGCCCCAACGCAATGAAACATGGCTCATATGTACATAGATGTTATGGAAATGGAGGAAATATGGCTAAAAGTTACTGGTAACGTTTGGAAATGAAGAGATATTTGGGTTAAATTACTAATGCTATGACCAAGGCTTGGAAATATGGCTCAAATTACCGAGATACTGTAGCCATGCTTTGGAAATTTGTTAAAATTACTTTTATACCTTGTAACTGGTTTGAAAATATTTTTCAAATTACCTATATACCTTCCAACTGTTTTAAAAATATGATTCAAATTACCTAGATACCTTGGCCCTGGTTTGAAAACATGGCTCAAATTACCTAGATACCTTGGCCAAGCTTTTGAAAATAGTACTCAAATCACTGAGATGCAAAATTGGGTACTTAAAAAAACAAAATATTGTGTAATTCTAAATTTAAGGAAATGAGGCAAAACTCTCTTCCTGGTCACTCAACAAGCCAAGAAACCTACATGCTTCTGTAGCACAGGTAACCAGAACAAACACTAAGATGAGTGCAAATAAGCTTGACGGAATGCCCTCGCCAGGGTCGGCCAATCACAGTTTATGGTTGGCAAGCTAGGGTGATGCAGGGGAGGGCAGGTAGCTAACCACAGTGCGCATGTTTCGAGACCAACAATTCGTCAGCGGTTCCCATCGCAGGTTCAATCGCGTTGTTCTGATTTCTTCGTGATGTAGTTTGTGGCCGCCCCCCCCCTTTTTCTTTGCACTATCTATGAGCAAGTCTGCGACGTATGCTACACCGCGGGTCGCATCTAGTACATATTATTTGAAATGCGGTGACTCGTGTCTATAATGATAAAGAGTAAAATCACTAGTCCTTCCTGAACTGGTGAATCGATTTTTTTTTAAATTTCAAACCCGTTGTCTAGTCATCATAGTTGAACCAGTTCATGTTTCAATGTCTCTATTACAAAGAGTGAGCTTCTCGTTTTTCTTCATTTCGTATCTCACACTCGTGTCTTTTCGTTCTAGCATCCTCCCCCATCCCGCCTCTCCAATGCATGGTATTTATCGCAGCTTAAATAATAATGTGAACAGTTCAGTGCGGTGGTTTGCATGCGGGCCGTGCAGGTGAATAGATATTATCACCGTGGCGAGGTGGTCATTTTACATTTGAAAAGGCGACGAGGGCAAGGCTGCATATTGACAGGGACCAGTCACACGATAAACAAAGAGCATAGTGCACAGAGAAAAGCCTGGCTCAAACACATAACAACATCATGGTCTAAAGTCTATTTTAACAGAATTCACACAACCACTAGTTCATTACCTCATTGCTTCTCAAAGTGGTGGCAATTCGCCTCTGGTCTCCAGGAGTTATCAAGAAAGGACCGAACAATCTATTTGCCACTGTAATCCTCCATTTTCATCCATTAATACTCATCATATAGAATGTGTCAATTTTTCAGCAATAAGCACATAAAATGAAACAAATGAAATAAAATAAACTATATTTCGCTACCACGTCAGTACAAAGAAAATATTGCAAGGATCCCTGGTGTAATGGAAATAATTCCTGCCGGTCCGCGATACTAAAAAGTTTGGGAAGCACTGCATTACCAGACTTGAACAGGTATGGGTGGTAACATTAATGATATAGAGATTTCACACCTGATGGGAGATGGATGTTGTAAATTTTAAAAATAAATCGCTATACGAAATATTTGAGTGTGAGGTAGTGTCGAATCTAAATAAAAAATGTTATGCAACAAAAAAGGTAACAAAAAATTAAAAATACAAAGACTCATTGCTAGAGGGATTGAAATGGTGTACACATTTTTTATAACTACGCTGTGATGTAATAAAATATAATCTTGATTTTTTTTTAAAATTTAAATATTTGCTCTGTGCAGTTCAGGTGCGTAAAAGTAAACACAGGGTTGTGGGCAGGTTTCTATAATCATATATACATTTACCCTCAATTATCTCTGACTAACTAACTGTGGCCTAACGCTAAGGAAATCACTCTGCTAAATTGAAAATATAGACTTAAAAATAATAATCATTTGGGTTTTAGATTAACATTAACCAAACAACGCACGAACCTTTGACGTCAGCATTTGTGTTGTAATCAGTGCTGACTGACTCAAAGAGTGTTTTTTTTTGTGCAGTAATTTGGTGCAATGCTTTCTAACATTAGTTTAAAAATCGTTGGTGATTAGCACTGTAAACAAATATTATATTTATATAAATACTTTGTGTACATTTCAGGAATATTTCGTATTTATCATACAAGGATAAGTTACTTGGGCATTTGACAACAACAAAAAAGTGGGCGCCGTAGGCGCCCTACAACCCCTATTATAAAATACGTTGTTTACATTTCAGGATGTTTCATATTAAATATTTATCATACAAGGACAAGTTAGTTGGGCTTTTGAAAAAGGTGGGCGCGTATGTGCCCTAAAAAAAAGTGGGCGCCGCAGGCGCCACGGTGCCGCAGCACACTCTAGTATGAAAGAAAATGCTTCGAAAAGTCAACTAGGTTTAAAACGTACAGATTATTATGATTGAAATTCCTTTTTCTTTTTTTTTATAACGAAAGCCGGGTGGAGTATTTCTTAAATAAACACTTGAAAGCAATGAAAAGTTGTCTTACCTTTAACACTGTTAACAGAAGGAAGCAAGTAAAAAAAATAACTTTTAAAAAAATGCAATCAATTTAATTCTTAGATGCAGAATTTTCCACACGTGTTACCGTGGTGTAACATCAGGTCAAATATTCTAGTCATATAACATAGTCTGACACGTTTCCATTCGGCTAATGGGGTGTAAATATGCAAAAATAGCCAAGTTTTAATTTTATTTTATTGAAAACCTTATTGGTTTATTTGTACACACACACACAAAAATTAAAATCTCGGTAAAGTTAAGGATGAGCAAACATCTTCAATGAAAAGAACAAGACAGGAGCTGGTAACCATTTTATTCAACTTAAACATTTCCTAACACAAACACCTATTGAGAACGCTTTTCGAGTAAAAAATATTTCCAACATACAAGTAATCATCATCAAGTTCAACGCTGGATTCATTAAGATCTATGTCAGGGGTCTCAAAACTACGGGCCGCGGGCCAGATGCGGCCTGCGATGCCCTTTCATCCGGCCCCTGGAGACCTTTTAATCTAAAAAAAGATACTATTTTTACATGTAGTTTACCACAAAACTGTGTGTAGTACGCCCCCCAAACTGCTGTTTGACAGTTAATGCGGCCCTCCGGCAGAAAAGTTTGGAGACCCATGCTCTATGTGAACTATTCAGCGGGTCCCACATTACAATTAAATATCATTATCATTAGTTATTATCTTTTTGGTCCCATGGTTACACATGGCCCGTGTCAAGGTGTACAGCACGACACCATCTCTAACTGGTCGCTTTAGTTCTTCATGGGACTGTCCCGTACTGTCCGCCTGACCCGACGTACACTACGTCTCCTTGTTATTAAAAACTTTGTGATGTGGTCACGGGGTGAACTCACGGATGTCAACAAAAGCAGACTGTACAGATGCTTTTATATAGACTATAGATAATCTAAAAAGTTCAATAATTTAATAACGGTACATTCGATCGATATGAAATTTTTATACAATGCATTGTCATCCAAGATCTATCTGTGGTAAAATTTTCAGATCTCTAGGACCATCAGAAGTAGTTAAATTTTACGTTGGCAGATTTGAAAAAATCTTGGACAAACCAACAAACCAACCAACAAACAGGAACGAAAGCGAGTTAATAAAAGCGTGTAAAAAAAACCCCGTAAAAACAAAGTTTTTGACTATAAATCCCTCATATATGAGACGTAACTAAAAGTTTTGATTATGTTCAAACGCGACAAATATTTACAGACTGAATCAGTCTTAACTCCCGTTTGCTTTTAACCCGGAAAAGGGGGGGTGGGAGAGGGGAAAGGTCTTTTCACCGATCGCTGGACCGAACTCAGTGTGACACGCAAAATGTAAACAAACGCACGCCGGTACAACTGGTTAAAACACGAGATGTGTTCACCTCTGGCTGGCGTGAAGTCAAGTGACCCGTAAAATGTAAACGATAGCGACCGTTACATATAGTTTAAATAGATAAACTAAAAATGCATTAATTTAATTATGGTACGTTAAATCGGTCTGAATTTTTGATACGATGCATTTTTAGGTGAGTTGAGTCTATGTGCCAAATTTCAGCTCGATGGCACGACGGAAAGTTGGTCATTTTTTACTTTTGTTTTTCCACCCGACCGACCTACGAAAAGATGGCGACAAGATTTTGAAGTTAATATAAGGGATTTTAAAAATGGAAAAAAAAATTGAGCCAGAGATGACACATGATGTGAGGCCCACTGAAAATCAGTCAGTTATAGTCGCCCTTGTAACAGATACAAACGTTGATCAAATGAAAGTTAAGCCAGATGAAAAGGTGGGAAATAAGTTTCAAATAGATAATGAGGTTAAATTTAATGAATCTGAAGAAAATGAAGATAGAGAAACTGAATATAGTAATGAGAACCTCTACATTTGGGTCGGAGAAAGATTGGCCCCTGACCCAACAGATAGTCCTGGTTGTTTACTTGACATTGTGTGTGCTTATGACATTATAGACAGGACCCGTGCCACAGAGTCACCTAGAACCGTTGACATTCCAATTTTGGGCAGTTGATTTCTTTTTCAGTTAATGACATTGATAACTGGTTCACTCATAAAAATATGGTCGAGTTTTGTGGGTGGATGTGTCACGTTGTTAAATATGTTGTTTCACACTACGCGGACGTGTAAAGTGGTGGGTCAAGATGTAATCCTTATTTATGGACAAGGTAATAACGACACCAGTTGCTATGGTAAAAAAGAAGAAAGGACCTGAACAATATATACAAGGAAAGGTTTCATGCGCATCAGTTAAATGATAATATGCACTTTTTATTTTTGACAAGGTAGTACTGACAAAAGAAATATACCCACATCTGTACAACAACTGTTATTTTTTTTATTTCTGCGCTGGTTTTATGTCATGTTTTTTCTATTGATCATGAATTTTTGCAAAAAATGTTTTGTTTATGTATGACGTGACTTGCGTAACATTTTAGAATTATAGGGAACTGTATTGGATGACATCAGCTGTTGGCATATTGTATGATGATTGAGTTTTATCCATTTTGTTGTGGATTACACATTATTTATGACATAATAATATACTGTTAAAGAAAAAGCAGGGTAGTAATGGCAGGATATGATGTCATTCCTATAATGCAGAGGTTCCCAATCCCGTGCCCGTGGGCGCCATGGTGCCCGCGGAACGATTCGTATGTGCCCGCCACAGAGACGGAATTTTTTATAAACATTAATTAAAAATGTGAATTATATTTATTTATTTGTTAGAATTTTAATTTTTTTAGGCTTAGGTTTATAAAACACGTTAATATGTTGGCGATATTGTATGTATGAGTGGTTCCTTTGCTGTCAGTACTTGTCGCAACTTGTATATCGGCGAGTCAGAATGTACTCTTCACGCTAGCCTGGAACCCTCCTGGAACAAGGAGTGATGTGCAAATAGCATTCCCTGCCTTGATCCACGTTGTTGTCATTGTGATTGCGATTGCTGCGAGTTCCAGTTGCGACAGTTAGCTAAGTCAGTGCTTCTCAAACTTTTTAGTATTGCGGACCAGCAGTAATTATTTCCATTGCACTAGGGACCTGTGAACTATTTTGCCTGTACTGACGAGGTAGCGAAATGTCCTTTCTTGGTAACTTCTGCGGACCGCATCGGATTGCCCATGGACCGGAACCGGTCCACGGACCACCACACCGAGAAGCACTGAGCTAAGAGACATCTTCGTCTGACGAAACACGAATTAGGAGTTTTGATATTCCTTCTGTAAATTTATAACGGGGTACAAGCGAGGTGCCTTAAAATGAATGGACCGAGTAAAAGGCAACAAACCTATAATTTTAACACTGACTGGGAGGAATCATATTGTTTCGTTAATTTGAAAAATAAATGCGTTTGTTTGTTGTCTTGTAATAGCATTGCAGTGCCGAAAAAACAAAATGTTGAACGACACTTTCAGACCATTCATGCCACTTTTGATGTGAATTATCCACTTTAATCTGAAGTAAGAAACAAAAAAATACGTCAACTAAGATCAAGTCTAACTGCACAACAGTCTGTGTTCACTAGACATGTGGAAAATTCTAAAAAGGCCGCCATTGCTTCTTTCAAAATTTCTCACATGCTCGCACAAAAGAAGAAACCTTTCATTGATGGTGAGTTGTTTCAGGAACTATTTTTTACTCGTTTGTTTGATGGATTTTCTAACAAACGTGTGATTGTCTCAGCAATACAAGACTTACAGTTGTCAAATAACACCGTCACAAGAAGAATGAATGAAATTTCAAAAGACATTCAAACTCAGTTAAAGACTGACTTGGAAATATGTGGCTGGTTCTCGCTACAATTTGACGAGTCAACAGATATATCAGACACTGCACAGTTAGCTATTATGGTGATAATGGTATTTAGTAACTTCACAGTAAAAGAGGATATGTTGCTAATATTACCTATAAAGGACAGACAAGGGATGAGGATATTTATAATACATTCAGAACATACGCCAAGTCAATAAATAAGCCTTTGCACAAACTGTCTGATAACCACCGATGGGGCACCAGCAATGGTAGGTAAAAACAAAGGATTTATTGCCCTCTGCAAGAAGGATGAATCATTTTCAAACTTTATGTCCTACCACTGTATTATCCACCAGGAAGCTCTGTGTTGTACAATATTGCCATTTGAACACGTTATGAAAATAGTTACAAAAATAATCAATTCTATTCGAGCAGCTCCTTTGCAACACCGACTTTTCAAGGCCCTGTTAGAAGATACTGAAGATAAAGAACATGATCTTATTCTGCATACTGAAGTACGTTGGATCAGTAAAGGAAATGTCCTTACAAGAGTTTTGAGTTTAATTGAAGAAATAAAAACATTTATAAACGATAAAAAGGAAAATTATTTTGAACTAGCTGACTCTCGCTGGCTGACTCTCGCTGGTTGATTGATTTGGGATTTTTCACAGATATCATGGAAAAATTGAATTCTTTGAATTTGGTGTTGCAGGGGAAAGACAAAAGCATAGCTCTGTAAAGTCATTTAAAGATAAATTGGATTTGTTGATATCACATCTGCAGATCGATTCTCTCGTGCATTTCCCACATATGAAGAAAATACTAGCTAAAAATGAAAAAAAAACGAGTTATTATTTATTAAGCATCTTCAAGTGTTACAAAACAGTTTGTAGAGAGATTTTTGCAGTTTACACATATCGAGCCAATTGTATCCTTCTGTATCAATCCTTTTACTTGCCAAATAAATGTAATGGAAATGGCCGCATGTATTGCAGATTTTGTTCAAGGTAAGACAGAAGAACCAGAGTTAGAAATGTTGGACCTTAAGAATGATATTTTGCTAAAATCTTTAGTATCAGGTGACTTTTGGAATACAGTGGACAGAGAAAAGTTCCCATTTTAAAAAAATGGCAGATAAAGTTGAAACATTTTTCGGTTCGACATATTTATGCGAATCATTGTTTTCAAATATGAACTTAATAAAATCAAGATATAGATCTCGACTCACCGATGAGCATCTTTATGATTGTTTGCTAACAGGATTATCCTCTTACTCTCCTAATTATGAGGCACTGGCCAATGACATGCAATGCCAAAGATTACATCGACATAATGATATTATATTTTTTATAAAATGTTTTCTTTGAACTTGTGGTTTTTTTTTACTTTGTTTACATTTTGTAAATACATTTCTTTGTGTGTATGCAGTTTGATTAATAATTTAATTATTTTGAAACATGTTTGTTTATTATTTAATTAATCTATTAATAAATTATGAATATAAGAAAATAAATTATGGGAAAATGAGAAGTTATGGAAGGAGTTTGTCGATTAAAAATAGGTGGCGCCCGCCACCCTACCGATATTTTAGAATGTGCTCTAGAGTACACAGTGGCGTAGCTAGGGTCATGTGCGCCCTGGGACATGACACAAAATCTGCGCCACTTGTCAGACCGAAAGATTCTGGGGGCTCACTGAGCCCCCAAACAATTTTTAAATATTTTTTATTGAAATTTTACGGTTTATATGGTTCATTTTCGAAGCAGTGGGTATTTTAATGAAATAGAATACAGACTAATATTCCTCTATACGGTTGTAAACACTTTATTTGAAAAAAAACCTCTACTAATTATACATGACTCGAATAGACATAGTCTACAAAAATTGATCTCCTTTGATTTGAATGGCGCAAACTCGTCAATCACGTTGTCAAAATTAATATTCTCAAGTGTTACTCTTTCGATGCCAAGAAGTACAAGATCAGTCATAAGATCTTGTCCCATTGAAGCACGTAAATAACACAAAATAAGCTTCAGTTTGCTGAAAGACCACTCACAGTTTCAGTTGAAACAGAAATTGTTATAAGTATTTGAAGTGAAATGCGCAGATACTTCATCTCCATATGAAACAATAAAACCAAGAAGCTCCATAGGAGTTTCCGATATAACTTCAGCCCGGTTACTGAGCAGCATTTTTCAGTCATCCGGTTTCTGTGCACAATTCGTGACCATT
Organism: Ampullaceana balthica; assembly: GCA_944989445.1. Classification (NCBI taxonomy): domain Eukaryota; kingdom Metazoa; phylum Mollusca; class Gastropoda; family Lymnaeidae; genus Ampullaceana; species Ampullaceana balthica. The sequence goes on along the minus strand of CALYLW010000263.1, from coordinate 246,831 downwards.
GACGTCCGTGTCGTAGAAATTAGCAAAATCTAAGCAATTTTAACGAAGTGTACCGACTTTTGTGTCAGCAAGAAGAATTTTTACGTCTACTAAAAATCCAAATTTATTGTTTTGGTTTTTTTAGACATAAAAACCGTATAGATATCTCATTTTGGAGTCTATCAATTACGCTGTTCATATCACGTGAAATTTCTTCTTCTGCAGAAAGTCCTGCATCTCTTGTTAATTCTCCAGGAATCCTCCGATGTCGTCTAATCCTTCTGTCACCTCGATTCCCAAAGTTGTGTATCTTCTTTTCCATTGTCTACCGCAACCTGGCTCTAATTATCACGAATGTTGACAATTTCTGACTCAAGCGATTAAAGATCAGATGCTGCTTCCTTGAAATTCACAGTAGGATTCTGCAACCGTTTCTGGACACAATCAATTTCCCCAAGTATGATGTTCCAGAAATGTAACAAAAATAGAAAGTTAAAGTGTAATATACCTACCAGCAAAGCTTCTGCATCACATCTAGTGTCAGGCGTCATATTTGTATGTTCTGATAATTTTGCCAACAGCCCTACTAGTTCATCTAGTTCTCATAAATAGCTTTAACAGCTTCTGATCATGCACTCCAACGTGTTTCAGATCCCTCTTCATTGTGATTGACACAACTCTTTTTAATTCTTCCCAACGAGTTGTTGAACGAGAGAAAACAAAAATTTATACTTTCAACTGTTCCAAACAAAACGTGATAGTATAGTAACTGGATCCTGTTTAGCTGAGTGTACTCTTGCTAAGTTTAAGCTGTGGTTGTCACAGTTGATGCACAATGCTCTGTGATTACTGGCACATATTCGCTGTTGAAAGCCGGATATATGCCCAGTCATTACAGAAGCATTGTCATAACATTGTGACCGACAGTCGGTTAGTGGTATGCTATTGGATTCCAGTTTTTCTACGATAACTCTTTCAAGGTTTGCTGCGTCTTTAGAATGTATCTGTACAAAACCTAAAAATGAGTCTTTGATGGTTACTTTTTTAGTTTGAAAATCATCATCCACAAATCTGATGATTTGAGAAAACTGTTCCCGGTGTCCTAGATCGAATGTTGAGTCAAGTAAGATACCGTAGTACGTGTTTTTTTCTGATTTCACTCAACAGCTGATTCCTTACAGTCAATGTAAGTAGATGGATAAATTCATTTTGGATTTCCGGTGATAAATAAGATACTGAACCTGGATTATCTCGGGCATGTTGTAGGTGTTTTTCTAACAGTGGATCATATTAAGCAACAAGTTTGATCACAGAGAGACAGGAAAGAGGGGCGGTGTCTGCTGTTTTATATGAAAGGAATCCAACTTGCTTTGACATACTGACGGAAGCCCGTGAGAGGAGAGACCTTCCCTCCTCTGCCCCACTTTATTCCCTCCGCAGAGGGATTGGGGAAGTAAGTTTTTTAAAGAGTCACAGCATGCAGCAAAGGGACGCGAATTAACCATTCTGTAAGCCAGTGTTTCTCAACCTTTTGAGATTCAATAACCACTTGAAAAATGTTTGCCTTAGCTACGGACCACTACTAAAAATCGTGCTACTGCCGTGCTGGAAAGTTAAATATATTTATACTGTGTATATAGCTACCTATATGTAATATACATGTTAGTTAGTAAAACTATACTAATATGCTACGATTTGCGTGCTCCAAAAACAATATTTTAATGGCTTTCTTTTGTAACGAACAAATTTGATTTATATTAGTCTCATAGTCTTCTTATTTAATTCTACTTGCTTACTTTAAACTTTAAGTCATAAACAGTAGTTTGTATTAAAAAGACTGCCATATTAGTTTCTTTAGTACAAACTATGTTTTGTTTTTATTGTAAGCAATGCAGAAAATCCACTTTCACAAAGTTGCAAAGAGTAAACGTATTTTAAAAGCTAGATGAGACAGTTAGGAGCACTCAAAATTTCATTAAGCCCACTTTCTGATGCAACATATTCAAAGTGGTATCGCTGGTCAGTTCAATGAATTGGTTTAATTACGATGTTGTTAATTTTTTTATTTGATGAGTGAATGTGTGCGAGATTAGGTCTGGACACCCCACGAAAAACCACTGAACGTTACAAATCACAAAAGTAGAATTTAAATTGGTTCTGCATTGATTGAATATGACCAGAAATCAACTTTATCAATATTTTGTTTATTTATTTCAGCATTTTCTTGTTTCTCGGTGGTTTTGTACAATTGATCAAACATCTCAAAGGTACCTTGAAATAATCTTCTTTTCCAAAGATCAAGATTTTTCGTAAAAGCAGACACTTTGTCACTGAGAGTAATTAAATGTGTCTGCTTTCCTTGCCGAGTTGAATTAAGTTTATTGAGTTATTAAAAAATTTCAGCCAAATAAGCCAGAACAGCAACCCATAAGCTATGGTTCAAATGATCAACAAGCTTAGAGCTTTTTCTACAAGAAACTCTCTTACGTCATCACGTTATTAAAACAGTCTGATAACCAGCGAACTTCAGTATAAATCAGTAACTGTTAATGTTCAAGATTCATATTCGAACATAAGAAATCAAAGAGACGAGAATTTAATAGACAAGCCTTGATCAGATATAAAAACTATTTAGGCCAGATCAAAAATATATTTTAAGTCTGCGTTTAACTTGCTAGTCTTTCTTGATGAATCATACACTGCGTAAATTTCATGCTTTGCTCGCGGACCACCAGGCTCATCTTCGCGGACCAGTAGTGCTCCGCAAACAACAAGTTGAGAACCACTGCTTTAAGCCACTCCCTTTTCTTGTCTTGGTCATTTTGGTTGCTTTTAGTGCCGTCTCTGTCTGTTCTATTAATAGAATCGCCTTTGCCTCTTACTGCTCCCCTAGTCTCACTCCCAGCAACTCAGGTTTTTTTAAAACGCCATCAGCAATCCTACATTGTGGATGTGTCATTTATTTATGAGTAGAATGGCGCCCTTAACGCTCAATGGGGGCGCCTAAATCATGCTTGCCAACTGGTATGTAATGAAGATATTTTCGGAGCTCCGAAATTCAATCTTCCAAAGGTATTGGGATACAATAGTTTACATCAAAATAAAATTAAGTAATGAGTTTTAATACTCATTTTGGCGCCCACTAATGTGGCGCCCGGGGACATATGTCCCCCCCCTGCCCCCCTCGCTACGCCACTGAGAGTACAAAAAGGTTGGGAACCCCTGCTATAATGTGTCTCGTGCTGGAGACAGAGAAGATATTATTACGTGAGCCAGGAGTGCTCAGTGGCTATTGATGTGTATATGTATATATAAAGGTTTAAAGAAGAGTTTTGAATAATTACTTATGCCTCGCGCAGAGGACAATGAAGGAATAATTCTTTATTAGAAAGAATTTGTGTGAGCATGGGAGCTCAGTATTGAGAATAATAATTTGTTATTATGTGAGCCTGTAGTGCTCAGTGGAAACTGATCTGTGTTGTTATGTATGGATAAGACGTTATCCCATAACTTATGCCTCGCGCAAAGGATGATCAAGCAATAATTCTTTGTCAGATAGAATTTTTTTGAGCCGGGAGAGCTCAGTATTGAGTATAATAAGGTGTTTATTACGTCAGCCAGACAGCTCAGTATTATGAACTAGTAAAGTTAATATTCTTGTTGTGAACATATTCTTTCAATTTTCACAGTGAGATTTTTTTTAATGTTGAGATGAACTCAAACGTCACCTACATCATTATTTATATTTTCAAAATGTATGCTATAAATTTCAGGTTGCAGTTTTAACTCCGGGAGTTAAATCTTAAGTGAAGAGGGGGATATGTCAGCGAAATATTATAGCTAATGGGGTGTTCCCAGTGTGTATGTGTTTTTATAAGTGTGTGCTGAAGTGCGCAATAGTTCGCATGGTATTGAACACTATGACGTAGCATGAGAAGATATGACGCGTGATAGTGAACGTGACGTAAGGACGGTTGAGAGTCTATATGGGGTTAGAGATTTGCTGTTGTTGCGTGCGGAAGGAACTTGTTGGACGATAATAAAACTTTGTATGTTATAATGGTGTTGGAGTTACTTTGAGTTGTAGCCTGTCCTTGTGCTCATTACAAGTACCCAGACAACGACGTAACAATGTTATCTAAGGCTAAAGCAGTATTACATTGATAGGTCATTAAACCTGGCTTGATAATCGTTCAGTAATACTTGTAACATATCTTTCATAAAATGTACGCGAGCCGCAATGTAAACACATAGGATGAACACAAAGGAGCAGCATGCGGCTCGCGACCCGCGGTTTAGCCACCTTTGTCATATCACAATACAAGTGATCCACTATGAGGAAAGCTTCCATTATTTAGTTAGCGAAGGTAAGAAGGTGATCTGATTTACTACATTTATAATCAATAATACCATCAGCGACATCTGTATGAGAGGAGCTTGTAGGGGAATACATTAGAATCGAATACGGTAGCTTCGAGAAGGTGGCTACTTCAAAGAATCTCACTTAGGCGTATCGTATTATTAATTACCGGCAATCGGTTTTAAAAACCCTCTTGACGCTATATCAGATTGCTTGGGTTTAGTAAGCTCCGGGGTAAATGACTCTGGCTTAATTGAATATTTTAGACTTATTCTTATTCATGCGTGGTCTTAGTGCGTGGTCATAACGCCTGATCGTAGTGCGTGAACGCAGAGAATGATCGTTTGGCTTGATCTTGGTTTGTGATCTTGGTGTGTGATCTTGGTGTGTGATCTTGGTGTGTGTGATCTTGGTGTGTGATATTGGTGTGTGTGATCTTGGTGTGTGATCTTGGTGTGTGATCTTGGTGTGTGATCTTGGGGTGTGTGATCTTGGTGTGTGTGATCTTGGTGTGTGATATCTTGGTGTGTGTGATCTTGGTGTGTGATCTTAGTGTGTGATCTTGGTGTGTGATCTTGGTGTGTGTGATCTTGGTGTGTGTGATCTTGGTGTGTGATCTTGGTGTGTGATCTTGGTGTGTGATCTTAGTGTGTGATCTTGGTATGTGATCTTGGTGTGTAATCTTGGTGTGTGATCTTGGTGTGTGATCTTGGTGTGTGATCGTGGTGTATAAATATGACATAACTGTTAAGTCCCACGATCGTCAAAGCACCGGCTGGTGTATAGCGAGAAAAAGAAAATCCACCAAAGAAAACATTGATAAACTAGAACAAATTCAAAAAAGAGCTGCCAGATTCATTACTGGAGAATATTCAAAACTGACAAGAGTAACACCATTAGTTAAATCATTAAACCTTGAAACACTAGAGGATAGAAGAACCAAGAGCAAAGTAGTAATCATACATAAAGCAATTAATTCTAATTTAGAAATACAACACAAAGATAACTTAATACAACCCTCAGATAGACATAAGGATAAAAACACCTTTCTTATTCCGTATGCAAGAACAAACACATATAAGTTTTCCTTCTTCCCGTCCGGAATTCGGGCGTGGAATGGGTTGCCTGAAGAATCCAGGAAAACCAACACTTTATCAACATTTAAATCTCTGATAAAAATGCAGGACTAAACACAAACCATAGATAAGCGTAGGACGCAATAATCTTCTGTATAGAAGGAGCGTCTGTAAACAGATAAGATAAGATAAGATAAAAAGAGATTGATGGAGAGAGAGCGACAGTTATAGTGATAGAAAAAATACTAATTGACTCGGATAGAAATAGAGACCGAGACAGATAGAAAGATAGAACGATTTGGAGAGATAGAGAAAGACGAGAGGGGTTTATAAATAACTAAGTATAAATAAAAAATAAAGGCATAGACATGATACAGTGGAAAACGATAAAGACCATGAAAGAGGGGTACAGAGAGTAGATGACATTGATAAATGAACCTAGAGATAGACAGAAAGACACCAATGCAGGAATAAAAGATAGAGATCACGGAGGGGCAATGTATTATTTGTTGAAAACGTGACACGTAAATGTCACTGCTCTAAGAAATCAATAATCTGAGAACGACCTTCTCAGACGTTCCGGCCAATTAAATTGCATGCAGAAAAGGGCACATGAAGGCACGGTAATATTATATCACCTACTTGCTTCGCCAGTCGTTTGCTCCTAGACTGACGGCAATTTTGATAAGGATCTCTGGGTTATTTTCCCCCATGCAAAGTTAATGTTAACGGCCAACAGAAATATTCATAATTCATTGACAAAGGAAAAGATTTGGTTTATTCAACTCTAGAAAAACTGTGACTGTCTCTCTCTCACTTCCTCTCTTTCTCTCTATCTCTCTCTATATCTATCTATCTATGTATCTCTCTCTCTCTCTCTCTCTCTCTCTCTCTCTCTCTCTCCCCCCATCTCTCCCAATTTAATATTTTAAAAAACAGCTAATCCAAAAGTTAGAAGTGAGATCTAAAATAATCATTGTTAAATGACTTAAGAGTACTCTGCCCCCATATAGAGGAAAGTACTTATCTACATCTAGGTAGATTTTGAGTAAAACAGGGGTTTTTGTTTCTTATTCATCTGCACAACTGCACTTACGGCTCATAGACTATAGAAATTACACTACTTGGAGAACACTTACGCCTTTCTTGCTTAGTAATATGATAGATTGTTTTAATAAAACACTAAATCTACTCTTAATTTAAGTCATTTTTCCAATAAAAACGTAGACAAGTAATTTTTTGCTTATGACGGCAGTATTGTGGTCAATATTTTTTTATCGCAATAGTGTTTGTACACCTTTTATTGAGCTTACCATTCTGTGTGCCTGTCGGTAGTCTGACTGTCTGTTAGGATCAAATCTTGCAACGTCTTTTTGACGCACTTAGCGTGCTTGATTGAGCTGAAATTTGGCAGACACCTCTGTATCTCTGGTGCAATATTCCCAAATTTTATTTAATTTGCACAGTCGGCTGTCGAGTGTCAAGTTATTTGCGTTTTTGCGACAAATGTTTCTACTGATAACTCGACAATTGCTTTCAATGTAATGAAATGGAAATGATTAAAAACATTTTTTTTTCTTAAAATTGTATTTTTCTTCTAAGTGTGAGCTCTCATTACATATTGTAATTGTTACAACCCGTCGAAGACGGATACATAATAATTACATTAAAAATTTGTAAAAATAATTTTAAAAATTGGTAAATTAAAAAATTAAAGGACCGCTACACAATAACAATGAAGTCGTGGGCGCCAAGCATATTGGTCGTCACGCATGTCCGATACGGTTCAGTGGAATTATTTATTTTTTTCTAAAGAGAGAATTAATATATAATTCTTGGTTTATTTAAGTTGACATCTGATGCTACAAATAACTGAAAGTAAAAAGCATTGGACCTACAGCCGTCAATCTTTACACCAGAGGGGCTGTCCATAAATTACGTCAACAAATTTTTGGCGATTGTTACCTCCCCCCTCCCCCTTGTAAACAACTTGTCAAACTTCCAGAGACCCCACCCCCTATAAAATTACGTCATACATTGTTGGTGCTGTTCAACGTGCTTCTTTAACGTGGCTTGCGAAACAACATAAAGGTGACAGATTTTACAGATCCGTTCAAACAATAGCAACTGAATAGATGGACAATATACATCATATGGAAGAATGTTGAGTGAATTTAATAATCGTGGTAGGATGGTTTCAACTTTCACAGACTGATTGAAGAAAATAGATGGAAATCTATGTGAGTTTATATCAGATACTTCCGGTGCTTTACGTTTAAGGCCCTAATTAGTTTGGCAGATTGGCATATCAAAGTAAGAGCTTCTAATCGGTTGGCAACAAGTTTAATCACAAAATTTTACAATTTGTAAAAAGTAGTGACTTGTTCTTAAACGGTTTTGGCACCAAACTTGATCTTTGATTATTACATTTTCAACTTCAAACTCAGATTTTTCAGGCACAATAATATCTGTCACTGTTGGAAAATTGTCTATGCCGACTTGCTTCCATATTTCTGACAGTGTTTCGCCAGCATATTTGAAGTTTGTTTTTCCAATTCTTCATCAATTGTTCAAAAGATTTATCGCAGTCCCATTCTGTATGATCAGTTGTTCAACCTTGTGTGTCGAGGTGGCTTCCAAAATGTTCATGTTGCAAAATTAGTCCCGACAGTTCTTGACTAAGAGGACCCATTCGCTTTTCTACTCGAATAAACGCACTTCTACCAGGCGCATTCGTTGCTACAAACATTGCATCAATGTTTCGCTTTACAAAATGATGGATGGCCCCATCATAAAAATTTTTGATACCTTGGATTTTCATCAGGTTCACCATCAACAGACATAAGAATCGGTTTGATCATCTTGTTGCTTGGATCCTTTGTAATGTCAACCTATTCCAATTCAAGTAGCCTTTTATGGTCCAATCCATGGCTATAAGCTGATGATGAGCAATGTTCGCCTGATCTGATGGCTATGTAAGTTGGGCATGCATATGTTATAGCTTCGGGTTTACCTAAATCGTCTTTTTGGATTTGAATGCCAGCATAAACAAATGATGTGTGTTTGTTTCTAGATGCTACCACCCAGTGTTTGATGTTTCACAACTTCTTTTTAAATTTTTACATTTGTGGCTGCTTTTTTTAGGAAGGACATCTACACTCTTCATAGACTGGTCTTTCCAGAAGCTCATTAATGTTGCCTTATTTTTCTGTGCTAAGTCGGCATAACTATTCAATAAAGAATCTACTTTAGACGGCAAATCGTCCTCTTTTTTTCAATTTATTCCTAATTTCAGTTACTTCTCTTTGACAGTCTTGCTTACGATTATGGGGATACGCCTTTACATATGATTTATACAACAACTTGTGAAAGTTTGGTTTCTCCAGTGTAAATCTAAACAAAAAGTTTAAAAAATTGTTTTAATTCAAATTCAATTGTTAATGAATTTGTTATTTTTAAAAAAACACAATTAGGCCAGGCCTATTTAACAATATTTCATAATTCTGAAAATTCTATACATGTAATGTATTTGTAAAATTTCAAATAAGAGCTAAGGTAATCCTGAAGTCTTGACACGTATATTATATTATTTCACTGCAAATTGTATTTTTCTTGTGAGAAAAATAAAATAGATGAATGGTTTCTGGATATTTTTTTTAAAAAACTTCTCCAGTAAGTAAATTTATTTTAGCATGGGTCAAAAATCTGCTAGGAAGGTACAAATGTATTTTACTCTAATTTTTGTATAGACAAGAGCCAAAAAAAAGCCTTAGAAATTTTTTTAAAAACTAAAAAATTAGCGCTGTATTAGCTAAAATATAACATATATTAATGCATTTAATAAATAAAAAAGAAAATTATCACGAGAAAATTAGAATTCGCAGCGAAATAATATACGTGTCAAAACTCCAAAATTACCTTTAATACTTTAATCTATAACTTTAGACCTAATCCAATTTCACAGTGAAAGCCAATTATTTCTAATAGAGAGTCTAGTCCTAGTATAACCAATAATTCATTTTATAATTTATATAGACATTTAAATAATATAATGTAGACTGTATACTTACATAAATCTGTATTTGCACAGCAGACTTGAGCAGACCAACAAAAAAAATAGAAAAAAAATATAGTTTTAAGAGTAAACATCTCGTGTGTCTATATTTAGATCTGTGTGGCGTCTCTTTAAAGCACAGCACGATTTTTAAAAAGTAGGAATATGTTGTAAGTTAGTCCAATTACATCACATACAGCTGAACGGCCACGGAACCTGAGGACTACAAACGCTGCCTAATTTTGCTTTGTTAAATAATTAAATTTATTGTTTTTAAAAGTAGTATTGTTGACGTCAACATTTCTTGTCCTCCCCCCCTCCCCATTGTCAACAATTGTCAAAAAATGTCAGCCCCCCCCCTATTTTGTTGACGTAATTTATGGACAGCCCCAGACTAGATCTTGTAATTTTTTCGTCTATTTTATTTTGCTATCAAAATTGTTCATAGTGACATATGTATTTGACACTGATTATTTCCCTTGACCACACAAGTCCTGTCACATAATAACTTTTTATTTCCCTTGACGAGAAGGAAAATCACATTTTCAAACAGCGGGGTTGGGTGCATCAATTCATCCTCCTGACCTAAGGAGCCGTCGATGGTATTGGGCCTATGTCCCATGGACGTGATTTTTTTTGCTTTCTTGAACAGTCAGCGAGCTGAGTTGATAATGATACTAAGTTATACTGTTCTATACCTATTACATTATCAAAAGCCAAAACACCTAAGAGCAGAGGCGTAACAACGGCTTGGCGTCGGGGCAGTTGCCAGGGGCTAATCCTTCAATACTTTTTATTTTATTTTATTTATTTTTTTATTTTTTTATTTTTTTAGACATGAGAAATTTTTTGCGAATAATTTATTTTGTCTTATTTAGTGCGTTGTAAAAATACCGTTTTACCCATTCTTTTTAAAGGAAGGATTGAGTACACATGCGGAATGTTTTTCCTTGTCATCCACGCGACAGTAAGGGGTATGATGCTCTCACACTGCAATTTCATGTTACGCGCGTACATCAATAAGTGTGGCAAAGTATCTCACAAAATCGGATAACTCAGAATGTACACAAAGCAAGCGGGAGCTACATGGTGTTTATGATGAAATTGTGGATAACGCTGATACTATTTTAAGGAACATAATCACGAATGATAAGTTCCTTTCTCATTATTTCCATGTGATCATATGCGGACTTATTCCTGAGGTGGGAAGACAAAGAGCATGTGACTTAACATTACATGAAAGTTAACGCTTGAGAACAAATCTCTGACAATGGATGACACAGTTCATAACGCCAATGCGCTAACTTAGTTGTTCCCAACAGATCTGGAAGTGGCATTAACTGATGTGTTCATGACTTTTTTCACGATGTTTGATGAATGTAAAAAATCTAGTAACGATCATTTGATCACTAACAGATACATAAATAGGTTGGTAACAAGTTTTCAGAACAATAATTAAAAAGTTGGAATATTTTTTGTTAATTTATAAAAGTTGTTCGTTGTCCACAGGGCAGCTAAAAAAAAATATCTGTCAATAGAAGGCCACGCACTACTTACGTCCTTGTTATTCCTTTCAAGTAAAAGGGTCATGACGTGGGAAATGACATTTGAAGGCGTCATTTGAATGTCACTTTGCTAGTGCCATGAGCATTTAAGTTCATACTGTAATACAGAGCAATTTCTCCTCTCAATTTTGTTGGAGCTTAAAATATTATTAAAATTTGTATTTATAATATTTGCTTTATTTTGTCAGGTGAAGCGGTCTATTACTGTTAATAATACTCTTTTTTTTCCGGCATTTTTATGCCCTAAAGAAAGTAAGCTTCTAAAAAATGTATAAGGTCTAAGTACAGTACCTACTGGTGATGATGAATACCATAACCCTGCCTTCCCCCTCCCCACCTCAAACCAGTTCAACGGGTTTCACCAACACTGCTTTGGGGAACACTGACTCAAAATTGCACTGAATATTAAAAAGTAATTTTGTTATTGACAGAAACACTTCCAAGGCCCCGTAGAGAAACGTAACAGAATAGAATTTTTCTTCTCCAAAGAGGGCGGTCATGCGAAGAAGGAAAAAAAAAGCAACTACAAAAAATTATATGAATTAAGCCCCAGCTATGGAAGTGACTTATCTTTTCAGAGTTTGGCGGTCGTTTTTGCGACGCCCAATCTATTCATAGTCACGTACCGTTGCAAGGAAACGATGCGTATGGACTTTTTAGGGTGTGACAGAAAGGAGGGTTTTTTTTTCTTGTACAATTCCATATACAAGGGTTGTCGAAAGGTTTTCACTGCTGATTCCACGCACGTTTCTCCGACTGATGTAAAAACATATGTGCTAGGTTGTCAGGACAGGGTCAGATTTAGCTTTTAAACAACTCCGTGCAAAAGTTTAGAGAACTTCCAAAAACGCCAATCTGAAAGTCGATGAAGAGAAAAATTAGTATAATATTTGGAAAATATGAAAGAAGTTGACTCCTTCTAATTGATATTTGGCCATATGATTCATCATCAGGTTATGGCAGCGGCCACCACATGGGATAAAAAAAACACAGGAGGGTTGATATTTGATAATCTTAGCTTCCACCACACATGTTCTCTAGACTCCTATCATGTTCGCCCCTGCATCATATCTTTCGCCTCTCAAGTTTTCCAAAGACAATACAAGGTTTTATAGCTCTCAAAGTAAAAAGAAAAGTACCGTAATTAGCTTGTTGATCTTTCAATCGGAAGAAAGCCTAAAAACTACTTTCATTAATTCTTTCTTCTTGTTCAATCGACTCATAACTCACAACACTGTTCATTTGTTCTATTTATTTAAGTCGGTTGTGCAATTTAACAGAGTTGAGTAATATTTTTATTTGTTCTTTTCATCTAATATATGACAATTTTATGCGGAACGTAGCACTATAAAACAAAATTGATCGCAGCACCACCTAACAGCATTACAAATTTCGCAGCGCCACCTAAAAGCATTATAATTACATCCATACATACAGCAAACGGGAATTATGTATATTGATAATATATAGAGAGTATATATTTAGATATGGTACTGTCAGCAAAAATACCACAAGCAGCTTTGTAAGCCAAAATACAATTGGGAAATCGTGGGCCGTTGACATAATTGTTTTCCTAACACCTTCTGTCGGCCACTTCAACAAAAAGCGAGACCAACAGTCCACTCTTAACGTTACTTTTTTTATCCATCTTTTTAATTTAAAAAAAAATTTGACGCTTGTTTTCCAATTTAAACTACACTTCCAAATGTTTTTTTTTCTTTTAGTTCTGTTATAACAATTTATTAACGCCAAAGTCGATTTTCATTTCGTACAAGCTCATAATCTAAATCTACAAGTCCCAAATTACCCACATTATCAGTTACACCTCATTCCCCCTTCCCAGGCTTTATTTGCCCACCTCACCATTTCCTAACCTTTTTCTCTCCTGCTCTTTTTCTAATCAATTCCATTTGGTCATTTTAAAAAAAAATTAAACCGTGTACAGAGATTGTGATTGCGGGAAAACCCAGAAATTTATATGCAAGGGAAGTAACAATGCAATTATGTGTAAAACATTTTTAAATTGTGTGTGGTTTCTCTTTATATCTTTGTCCAGGAAACTGATGGGAAATGGAAATGTGAAAACTATCTTTCTGCGCCAAGATGTACTTAATTCACATAAAACACAGTTTCGTTATAAAATATATTTAAAATTTAGCTTTGTTTAAACATGTAGGAAATCCTTAACAGAAACATCCGGGGTATTTAGATCAAACAATGTCAATAAGATACTAATGACATATAGATATATATGCATTTTGTTAGGATTGTATAAAAAGATATTTCTTAAATCTAAGTTAATTTGGGTATTCTACGTGGTAAGCGAAGGACGCAGTAATCTTCTGTTCTATAGAAGGAGCGTCTGTAACAGATTAGATAATATAAGATAAGATATGGATTAATACACAAATTTTGTTTGCAATTTTGTAACAATAAAAAAAATTTCAAACATGAAGCTACTTTCATATTTATGCTGAAAATAATAACATTATGTAATATTAATTAATATCATGTTGAAAAAGCGAAAAAAGTTAAGGGGTATCAGTGGATCAAACTCACGGAATTAACTAAATCTGATGTTAATTGGTAACAGAATTTGTATCCTTATCTCCTAAATATTACTACCTACTAACTGTTAAAATGTAAAACGTTAAGAGTTATAAAACTATGGATAAAGAAAGATACTCATAAGGTTTAATAATCATCATTATATATATTATTATATTTACGCTCAATTATCACTGATGCCTAACGCTGAGGGACATCACTCTGCTTTTTTAAAATTTTGTGTTGTAAGCAGTGCTGATTGACTCAAATAGTTATTTTTTGGTGCAGTAATTTGGTGCGCTACTTTCTAAAATTAGTTTAAAAATCGTGTGGTGATTAGCACTGTAAAAAATACAACCTCTATTTTAAATTACTTTGTGTACATTTAAGGTAGTTTAATATTACGTATCTATCATACAAGGACAAGTTTGTTGGGCTTTTGAAAAAAGTGGGCACTGTAGGCGCACTAAATAAAAATAGGCGCCGCAGCACAACCTCTATTATATACATAGTTTGTGTACATTTCAGGAATATTTCGTATTTATCATACAAGCTTTTGACAAAAAAAATATTTTCTAAAAATGTTTTAAAATTTTTGTACATAAAATACTTTGTGTACATTTCAGAAAATTTAATATTACGTATTTATCATACAAGGAAAAGTTAGGGGGCTTTTGAAAAAGGTGGGCGCCGTAGGCGCCCTTAAAAAAGGGGGCGCCACGGCACCGCAGCACAAACTAGTATTATTATATATTTACACTCAATTATCACTGATACCTAAAGCTGAGGGACATCACTCTGCTTTTTAAAAATTTTGTGTTGTAAGCAGTGCTGATTGACTCAAATAGTTATTTTTTGGTGCAGTAATTTTGTATGCTGCTTTCTAAAATTAATTTTAAAAATCGTGTGGTGATTAGCACTGTAAAAATTATTATATAAATACTTTGTTTAATTTTCAGAAATATTTCGTATTTATCATACAAGGATAAGTTACTTGGGCTTTTGACCAACAAAATAAAGAGGGCGCCGTAGGCACTACAACCTCAATTTAAAATTACTTTGTGTACATTTAAGGTATTTTAATAATAATTTAATATTACGTATCTATCATACAAGGACAAGTTTGTTGGGCTTTTGAAAAAAGTGGGCGCCTTAAGCGCCCTAAATAAAAGTGGGTGCCGCAGCACAACCTATATTATATACATATATTGTGTCCATTTCAGGAATATTTCGTATTTATCATACAAGTTACAAGGATAAGTTACTTGGGCTTTTGACATAAAAAATAAAATTAAAAAAAAACTATTATAAAATACTTTGTGTACATTTAAGAAAAATTAATATTACGTATTTATCATACAAGGATAAGTTAGTTGGGCTTTTGAAAAAGGTGGGCGCCGTAGGCGCCTTTAAAACAAGTATATATTATATATTTACGCTCAATTATCGCTGATACCTAACGCTGAGGGACATCACTCTGCTTTTTTTAAATTTTGCGTTGTAAGCAGTGCTGATTGACTCAAATAGTTATTTTTTGGTGCAGTAATTTGGTGCGCTGCTTTCTAAAATAAGTTTAAAAATCGCGTGGGGATTTGCACTGTAAAAATTATTATATAAATGCTTTGTTTAATTTTTAGAAATATTTCGTATATATCATACAAGGATAAGTTACTTGGACTTTTGACCAAAAAAAAAGTGGGCGACTCAGCACAACCTATGTTATATACATACTTTGTGTAAATTTCAGGAATATTTCGTATTTATCATACAAGAATAAGTTACTTGGGCTTTTGACATAAAAAATAAAATTTAAAAAAAAACTATTATAAAATACTTTGTGTACATTTAAGAAATTTTAATATTACGTATTTATCATACAAGGACAAGTTAGTTGGGCTTTTGACAAAGGTGGGCGCCCTTAAAAATAGGGGGCGCCGCAGGCGGACGGACGAATGCCATATATATATATATATATATATATATTAGGGCTGTTAACGATTAATTTACATTTAATCGTTAACTTTAGAAAAATTAAAGATTAATTAATCGTTAATTTCGATTAAATCCAAAAATTAAAATTATGACGTCATAAGTAACACTTATTCGACGGTCTTGTTGTAAATCTAACTAACACTGGAATGTATCCTTTATATCTCATCTTTTAACCAACTACGCAAAAGACAAGTGTGTTGACATTATTTGTGATGATATAAGTGATGCGCGGGTCTAATTGACAATATAACCAGCCGAGCTAAACGATCGTTCACATAGCTTTAGATTGTCTCAGCTGAAGTTTCTGATACTGAAGTGGATGTTTGGTTTACATGTGATATATAAGCGAAATGTTAGAACCAGCTGCGCTGATATTTAACCGACGCCACGCATGAGTTTAGAATCACCACGCAGCAAATTTTGTAAAATATTGCACAAAAATGGACGTTGTGCAACTTTGCACACAAGTTTTTTTTAAACTTTGCACACGGACCAACGAAGCTTAGAGTTAGTAGAGGGAACATTGCACGGTAGGTAAACGATTTCTCTATATGGACACAATGGCCTTTATCAACATTTAGAAGATTCACGTCAGTCATTAGTTTAAAACCAAAATGTTCGTGTAATCGTCCGGAAATTAGTTTATATTTATCTGCCGAAATATTTTACTTTTTGACTTGCAGTATATTTATAAGTGGTAGGTCAATTAACCGTAAAAAAAATTTTAATGGTTAAAAACTTTCAACGATTAATCGATTAATCGAAAAATTAATTGTTTATTTCTGCAGCCCTAATATATATATATATATATATATATATATATATATATATATATATATATATATATATATATATATATATATATATATATATATATATATATATATATATATATATATATATATATATATATACACACATATAATTATACAAAAATATAGAACTATTTAACATTTTTTCTGCCTTTACCTGACTGCATTTACTAGCCACCAAAATCAAGGCCAACAAACAGCATTACTGAAATAGTAGCTACGTTCTCGTCAGAATCGCAAGGCTGATAAACATGTCAAATTATGTCCAACGCGTGAATTTAAAGGATGAGCTTAGGAGCGTTAATGAGATATACTTCTTTGTATTACTATTATTTCACTACGGTCAAGTTCGCAAGGCCCCTGTCATTCTTCTAGAACAATTAGAACGACGAGACAATGGTAGTGGGTCAGCGGTTCTCAACATAAGAGACCCAAAGAGATGTCATCATCACTATATGTTAGACTAGGCCATCTCTTGACTTGCTGATTATTTTTTTCTGTTCTTATAGTTACCACTAATCGCCGTTTATTTATCCTAATTCAGCACTGACTTGTCCGTTCCCTGTTACTAAAAGAACCAATTTATTAATAATACTTACTTACATTCCGCGATTTGTCAACTTGAATTTTATTACATTGCATCTGAGTGTTTTATATTGTTTTTACTGTTCGCTGAACATGGCTTCTTGCCGACCATGTTTTGTTGTGTAAAAAAATCTGTTTACCAGACCATAAAGAAATGCAAACAAAAAATATAATTTTTTGGTATTCATTTAATGAAAATCATATTTCAAATCAGAATTTTAAAAAGTATGCGTGACACACGTGTGACTCAAGCAAGTTTTATTAGTTTTTCTTTTATTATTATTTTTGAAAGCTGACACAGATAAGAGCTGTGCCATTATCACATTTAATATTGTATCATGTGCTTAATTTCAACATTTGTATCATAGCTGTTATGTCACATTTAGTATAAAAAATCATTCAACTTTATTCACACGCATCTCAGCTTTAAATAAGAATCCGAAGCCAACACTTAGCACATCAATTTTATTGAACATAAGATTTCTTTTACAATAGTAAAAATATAATGAAACTTTGTGCTAACGTCCTTTGACTCCTTGAATAAATAATTTTCTCCAATAAACTGTATTGAATAACATTAAACTCAGTACTGTGTATTAACCTTTATCACACACGTTTTTGTTCTTCCATTCGCGGTGGTCGAGTGGCAGCGCACTGGACTGTCGTACCGATGGTCACGGGTTCGAATCCGTGTGAAGGAAAGGGTTTGTTCCCGGGGCCTAGGGCGTCCCTGAGTCACCCCGCTCCGAATGGGTACCTAACACTACATGTAGTTAGGCGGCTGGGTAATGCGTGGAACCCACAAAGCCGTGGCCTGTGAATGCTGCATCACTTGCCAACAGATCATCTGTCATGGTCTGTGGACGCAACTATCTTCTGCATAGAAGGAGCGTCTGTATAGATAAGATAAGATAAGACAACCAGGCTTTATTTCTAACTCACCCCCAATGTATTTAAAAAAAATGTAATTCGTATTAATTTGTTTGTAATAAATCTTGATAATTATTTTCGTATTAATCACATGCATTTAGTAACACAACAAAACCTAAATTGTGGGGTGTTAAAAGAAAAGAACACAACTCATGAGCATAAATTACGGTCTTCACTTTGTCGTTATATTGAAAAGAAAGCACGCCAAACCCTATAGCTGGGGTTCTATGTTGACAAATCATGCATTTTTGTGCTACAAACACCAAACCTGGCACAGATGTTCAGTTTTTTATGCTGAATAAAATGTGATACAGGGCCACAGCAAAATTTTGATCAGTTTCTATTTATAGTAACATTAAAAATGGCCGCTTAAAGAAATTTATGTAAGGTGACAAACTGATAATTTTTAAGCTACAAACACCAAACCTGGCACACATGTTCAGTTTATAATGCAAATCAAAATGTGAGACAGAAAATGCACAAGTTTGTTAAGTTTCTATTTTTATTTACATAAAAATGGCCACAAAAGTAAATTTTGAGTATGATGATAAATTGACCTTCCATTTTTGAATCTGGTTCAATTAGTTCAATTTGTGTTAGATGCTTGAACTGGATTTTGTACTGAAAAGTCGGCTCCACAGACACAGCTGCATAAAGCAGTGCATTTTAATCCGGCCTTGTTGCACTTACAACGCTTGGATCTGCATTATTTTTTTACAAGCACATTTCAACAGTTCACGACAAGTCATAGATGCTTGTGGCAAAACAGTCCAAAAAAGCTGCCATTGTCTGTCCACTAACTGCCAACCCCACTCACTTGGATCAGGAAGCACTGGTTGTCGTTCATGTGCCTGGCTCCAAATATCGTCTCCTTGGTAAATTGCCCGTTTGCAGTCCTGAAACAAGGCCTCACTCGTTGGAGGAATGTTTTCAATTTGGCGGCCAGTCTTTGTAAACATGTATTTCCTGGCACTGTTGACATCATGGCAGTTGCTACCTCTGTCATACAAAAGCGTCACAAAACGCTCCAGAACTGACATGTCATTAGCTGTTAGTTCAAATGGAGCACAACACAGTTTTTGAAATGTGGCTGTAACATGGTCGCATTTGCTCCAGACCTTCCAATCTGTCTTCTTGCCGATGCCATTAAAACAGCTGACGGTGTCACAACCAGTAAAACTGTGAAACAAAGGCAGACACTGGGCT
Source organism: Ampullaceana balthica (assembly GCA_944989445.1). Taxonomy (NCBI): domain Eukaryota; kingdom Metazoa; phylum Mollusca; class Gastropoda; family Lymnaeidae; genus Ampullaceana; species Ampullaceana balthica. The sequence goes on along the minus strand of CALYLW010000263.1, from coordinate 227,725 downwards.
CTGGCAACACCTAAAACTTTGCTTATGTCATGAGCTGCAATGTATCGGAAGTCTTTTCCTGTACCCATGGCAATCCATAATTCCAGGTGAGGGTGGCGAGTCATGGCAGCCAGAGAAAGAACCACCACATCTGTGTCGACAGTGCGAATCAGAATCCTGCGGCAATGTTCAGCTGCATGGCCAGGTGAAGCATCATCCGCGTGTCTGCTTCCTCGTGATTACACGGTGAAAGATTCGTGTGGTCTGGTCAATGGGATTTTAGGAGATCACATCTGGACCTTGAGTGGTAACAATAAGCTTCTGTGATTGTACTGTAAGAAGATATCGTGCTAGGAATGCGAACAACTGGGTCTTGTTCGCATCCACCCGCAAGAAACTTCCCCACTGCGATGGTAATACGGTCTCTGGCGTCACACGCTTTCTCTTCTCTAGTCCTCGGCACTCTTTTGTGAAAGCTTTTAAGCTGTCACTTCGATAACAGTCCCACACTACATCTAGACGATGGGAGACATTTTGCAGGGTCTGCATCACATAGGGTACTTGTAAAAAAAATCTGGTAACTCAACAGCCGATAATGTTTTACTTATTGCTTCAACTTCTAATTCAGGTGACAGCCTTCTCTCAGTTCCTTTGCAATGTTCACTAGGATGTTGAAATAGAGATATTGCAGTCCCATGTAATGAATCCTTAGAAGTTGTAGAGCTAGGATTGTAGTCTATATTGTCAAATGCAGCTGTTGTAAAGAGACCATGTCTAAGTTTCATAGGACACACAACTTTGTCATGTTGGAATTGTCTGCAGGCCTTCGCTGCCAATTCTGATTTAAATTTCTAACACTCTTTTGTATGAAATGCTCAAGCCTAGACTGTGCATGCGTTCAACTAGTTCTTTTTTTCTTGTCTGTGCGTGCGTTGTTAAACCAACATAGACTGGGACAGGTGGTTCTCTATTTTTGGAATGTTTATTCGTTGTGGAAGTGTTTGCCCTCGATGTCTTCCCCTCTGTCTTCACAGCATTAAAACTTGCAAGCTGAGCAAGTGACAGTGCTGCTTGGTTCTTCCCTTTGTTTAATGTAATGCTTGGGCCCTGCAATTTCATCTGCATCAGAGCCAACAGACTCTCTGGAACGCTTGTGTTCTGAACATCTTCAGTGCATGAAGCATTAAACCTGGCCTGCAAACTAAATAGGTCCCTGCGTACTATCCTCGCTGCCTTTGCTAGATGTACAGCTTCGTCATCTATGGTTTCAGCATAGGCCTCTTGTAAGGTAGTGTTTAAACTGTGAATGTTAACAGAATATCTCTGCCACTTTTGTGGGCTTGAAGGTCTGGAAAATATGCTAAAAGCCGTGTTTTCAGTCTGCTACTGTGTAAACAGCCAGTTTCTACACCAACTTCCTGTAGACGACAAAGTTACATTTTAGAAAGTTCAGCCAGTTTTAACACTTTTAAGTTGTCACCTGTAGATGAATGTTTTACTTCTTCGATGTACTCTGTCAATTCACCAAAGACCAAAGCTTTTCGAATTTGATCAGATCTCTGATCTGTCCAGTCTACTTTAGGCTGAGCTTTTCTGTATAGGCTAGTGAGACAGGCAGGGTGGTATTTCAGTTCACATAATAATAATCACATCACCTCGACTTAATTTTGCCAAAAGGTGGCTGTCTTGAAGAATCAGAGCACAGTTCCTAATCCTTTCATCTAGCTTAAAAGTAGAAGCATGTCTAAGATCCTTTGCTGGTGCATTCTTACCACACAAAAAACAACTGAGATCCTTAACAACTACTCCATCTCCAGATGATCTCTGTTCCTTGCGAGTAACTTTTTTAGCAGATACACTTTCCTCGCTTTAATGGTTTCGCGCTTTTAGGCACCAAGGCTGAAATGATCTACGATGCTCTGAAAAAAATAAAAGTCAAACAAAGTGCAACATTTTTTTTTCAAAACTTTGTATGCAGTTTTGTCATTTAAATTAGAAATATCAAAATGATTTTACCTTCATTTTAAATTGTAGAGATCGTTTAGCTCATACGTCACGTGGAACAGTTTTATTGTGAGTATCTTGGCTGTAAACGGTTTCACTTATCAAATGGTGTCAATGACGGTGGCGTTGGTCATTCGAGTCCTTGTTTACATAAGATAATTAAAGTATATGTATAGTAATAGAGTAGGATAGCGGCCAATAGCAGATATAGTATAAGGAAACACGACAAAACGGATGCATTGAATTTCAAACCCGTCGCTTTATTGTCAATGACAATCTTAGCTACCATTATCATCATTGTTTTCAATGACAATCTTAGCTACCATTATCATCATTGCTGTCAATGACAATCTTAGCTACCATTATCAACATTGCTGTCAATGACAATCTTAGCTACCATTGTCATCATTGTTGTCAATGACAATCTTAGCTACCATTATCAACATTGCTGTCAATGACAATCTTAGCTACCATTATCAACATTGCTGTCAATGACAATCTTAGCTACCATTATCAACATTGCTGTCAATGACAATCTTAGCTACCATTATCATCATTGCTGTCAATGACAATCTTAGCTACCATTTTCATCATTGTTGTCAATGACAATCTTAGCTACCATTATCATCATTGCTGTCAATGACAATCTTAGCTACCATTATCATCATTGTTGTCAATGACAATCTTTGCTACCATTATCATCATTGCTGTCAATGACAATCTTAGCTACCATTATCATCATTGTTGTCAATGACAATCTTAGCTACCATTATCATCATTGCTGTCAATGACAATCTTAGCTACCATTATCATCATTGTTGTCAATGACAATCTTAGCTACCATTATCATCATTGCTGTCAATGACAATCTTAGCTACCATTGTCATCATTGTTGTCAATGACAATCTTAGCTACCATTATCATCATTGCTGTCAATGACAATCTTAGCTACCTTTATCATCATTGTTGTCAATGACAATCTTAGCTACCATTATCATCATTGCTGTCAATGACAATCTTAGCTACCATTATCATCATTGTTGTCAATGACAATCTTTGCTACCATTATCATCATTGCTGTCAATGACAATCTTAGCTACCATTATCATCATTGTTGTCAATGACAATCTTTGCTACCATTATCATCATTGTTGTCAATGACAATCTTAGCTACCATTATCATCATCGTTGCGTGATTAAATGTCGACTTTCAGGGCTATACTTTAAAAAAAAATATCCACCTTTTGTTTGGAACACGAGTGATTAGTTTCTGTGTATTTGTATCTCTCCGTTACAGCCTTATATATTACTGACAATTACAGACAATCGTTAAATAAAAATACTATGGATCCTACTCTTATCTATGGTTTATGTCAAGTCTTGTATTTGTTCTTATGGGTTTGAATGTTGATAGTCTGTTAGTTTTCCAACTTTGTTCAATCAAGCCATTTTCGTCCAAATTCCAGACTAGAGAAGGAGGTTTTGTACTTGGTTGTTCTAGCAAATTGAAACAAGAGAGTGTCTTTATCCATCATATTAGATTGTTGTAATAAATTGCTTTTGCTTTGTTGGTATCTTTTGCATATAGGACAGGTGAGAGAAAAGCGATATTTCATTACAGTAGTAATTTTCCTCACCAGTAATTACATTTGGTCATTTAGCTTTGGTTTGTGTAGTTCTTTTGTTAAACCGTTTAGTTTCGACTCTTGAATTTAAAAAAAAATCGTCTATTGGAAAAGAAAGAAAGGAGCCGACTCAGGAAGAGATCGCTTTTAAAATGTGTCGTTTTTCAATCTACTAAAATGTGAGTCCCATCATGAAAGGGGCCGGTACTGTAAAGGTGTTGTCCGGGGTGGCCCACACAACTCGCCCCAACCCAAAACCTTTTACGCCCGTGGCTTTTACTGTTTATTCTGCTGTAGATAAATCAACATGTTCAAATTCTGAAAGTGAGTCCGGAAAATAAAGGTTGAGAATATAAAATATAAATGGTTACATTATATCACATCTGGAGCACTAGTGAGATGGTAAAGTGTTATGACCACGGGGAGGATTTGCGACCACGCACCCAGCTTAAATTTTATTTTAAAAATGTTTAAAGAATTTCTCTTTTATCCACGACCAGCAAATTATCAAACGGCAAACACACTCAAACATGTTGGCGAGTCGAACCTTTCACCGAAACTAAAATTGTCATGTGTTATCTTGCCATTTGTCCATGAGTCTATAAAATAAATTGACGTCCTTTATTCAACAAAGTTGGATAGCGAGTATATATACCAATCTCAATACTAAGCAGCTGTGAGTGACATCAATAATGTGTAGTAACTATATTTTATAACTTTATTGATCATCGAAATTGTTCATTATAACAAAATAAAAACGATTTAAATATTACAGAGACCCATTTAAAACAGTCATATATTTTCTTTATAATTTTCGAAAAGAAAAAACAATCTAATAGTGTTTAATATGTGTCGATGTGCATATGTTTAAACAGTTTTACCGAAATATATTCACCATATCGTTGGCGGGTTATTGTAGCGTTTGACATTTACATATTTTGCGTTAGAACCTTCTTAAATAATTGTAAATATTGTTGTTGTTTTTTTCTTTCGTGAGATCAGTCCTCTTTGATAAATCGTGTTTTGCTGGGGATTTCGCAAGTTTTACTTATTTAAAATTGAACTATTTTACTTTTTTTAAAAATTTCAATATTACTTTTTGTTATATGAATAACTAGCAAAATACCCGTGCGCGCAGCGGAAAAGTAGGATTTTAGTTATTGTTGAGAACCCGCGAAACAAATTTCTGGAAGATGGGACCATAAGTATAAAGACTGTTCGAATGGTTCAATATGCCGAATGACATTGACTTCATACCAACGAAATAAGTACGTTCATCAGTGTCGGTTAGAGCAGGGAAGCCACCTAACAAATTTCGTGAAGATGGGGTCATAAAAGGGAAGGCTTAACATGACGAACGTTGCCGACCATTTTGTAGACCGTTTAGGCTTTTACGCGTAGAATTTCAAAACGAAACCGGTATACTTTTGAACATCTTTTACCCTATAGTTTCTCAACATGTGTCATCAAAATCATATGCAACAAGTTTGATTTAGAAAAAACGTCCATTTTAGACAGAACCCTTCCAGGGAGTGCATTCAAGAACTTTCTAAAGTTTTATGTCGATCAGTGAATAAATAATACATAAACAGCTTATATAAAAACGACATTAATGTTAATTTCAATATGGATCATGATGAATATACATGGTTGTCAAAATATTTCAAGGTCGTGTAAAATTAAATTTTGAATAAAATGACATTAAGGGCCCTAGGTCACAACGGTGCAATTGGTGCATATGGATCATGATGGCAATTTGTGTTAAATATTTGTCAAGATTTTAAAAAAAAATTAATGGGGAATAAAGATCTACAAATTTACGAAAAAAAGAATTTGGGCCACCGGCCTCGAAGGAGTGCCAGAAGTTTAGAACCCTATAGAATTTTAATGTGGGCCTTCCATCAAATTCTTATGTATTAAGTTTGTTCAAGATCCAGTAGCCATTGTTTAAAATAGCTTTTATATAGCTCATGTAACGAAAATGAGATTTTGGGCCCCCAGCCCTTAATGCGTGGCATTTTTTAAAAATTTAAGCCAGAAACTTTTGTTGGAATGTACTGAACAACTTCGTTAAGTTTCAATGCGATCGGTTGAATACAGTAATATTTAAATAGCTTAAGGTAGGAAAGTGACATTAAGCACGGGGCCACATTTGTGTAAGATGTAAAGTTAAAACACCTATTGATTCTAATCTAGATCATGATAGATATATTATTCAACAATGGCCAAATCTAGTAAATTGTAATGGGTAATAAAGAATTATATGTTTAGGGGAAAAAAAGATTATGGGCATCCGGACAAAAAGGAATGGAAATGAGTTGTTAATTGCCCTTTAGAATTTTAATGTGTCATCTAGTGTTGTTTTTGTGTTTTTGTTTTTGTTGTTGTTGTTTTTGTACCAAGTTTTGTCAAGATCCATCTATTTAAAAACAAGCCAAAGTTTAAACCTATTTTTATAAAGCTCATATTACGAAAAAAAAGATACATCTGGGTCCCCAGCCCACAGTGAGTGAATTTTAAATATTTTTTTCCGCTTGTTACCATCGCGTTACTGTACTAAACAACTTCGCAAAGTTTCATGCTTCTACCTACACGGGATGTTGGAGAATTACTAATGAGTGAGTCAGTCATTCAGGACTTTGCCTTTTATTAGTACAGTCAATTACATAATTGACATTAATGTTGACAAACTTTTCTAAAAATGTACATTCCTGAAATACTAAAAATATTAGGGAGGCGCATACATTTTTGAAAAAAAAATGACCAAAGAATATTTTCCAACAAAAACGTTTTTTAAAATTCTATGGACTTCGAACATCTCACTTTTTCCACAATCAGTTCATTTTGTTTAGCTAAACAGAGCACTCACCTATTTATGTAACGCAATCCATTTTAAGAAAATGTAAATTATTTTCTGCTCTTCACTTTTTTTAACGGAGTTTTTTTGTTTTAAAAAGTGTCATTATTTAAAAATTGTCTCTAACTTTTGTCTCTCTGTATGTAATTAACAATCATAACAAAAAACAAAACAAAGTATCTCAGCGTTGTTTCGCCCCCAATGTTCATCTGTTATAGCAGGTGTCGGGAAACCATGGCTGGCTCTATTGATGGCTGCATATGGCCCTCAGACAAATCTTCAATTATTTTGTTATTCAGACACGTTTGATATAAATATTAATTGCATATTTAAAAAAGCATAATAATCTTATTAAAATGAATTCAGAGATATAATTATTGAGATTTTAGTGTTTAAATTACACAAAATGCACAAATTTACTTTAATTTTTAGTTTTAAAAATAATGTATGTCTCTCACAGAATTACTGTTCAAAATATGTGGTGTTTATCATACTTTATGGCTCTCTCAGACAAAAAGTTTCCCGACCCCTATGTTATAGCTATTAATGTCGAATCAATTGAATTTCCGATATTCAGCAGTGCTTTGTATTTTTACTCGAGAGTTTGTTCTTTATGCTTGAGTCTCATTTTGAAGTTGTCCCGTCTTTTAAATCTCTTATATTAACTTCACCGCCATCTCTCTCTGTCTTGGGCACCGCGGAAAATTAGAAGTCAAAATTGACCCACTTCCCGTCATGCCATCGAGCTGAAATGTGGCACACGGACCCGATAATTCAGATAGATCAAACCTACAGTTATTAAATTAATGCATTTTTAGTTTATATAAACTATATGTATCGGTCGCTATCGTTTACATTTTACGAGTCACTTGACTTCACCCCAGCCATAGGTGAACACATCTCGTGTTTTAACTAGGTGTACCGGCATACTTTTGTTTACATTTTGCGGGTCACGCTGAGCTCGGTCCAGCGATCGGTGACAAGAACTTTCCCCTCTCCCACCCCCCGCCCTTGGTTAAAAGCAAAGGGGAGTTAAGACAGATTCAGTCTGTAAATATTTGTCGCGTTTGAACATAATCAATCATTTTAGTTATGTCTCATATATAAGGGATTTATAGTCAAAAACTTTGTTTTTACGGGTTTGTTTTATTTAAATCCCTTATATTAACTTCATCGCCGTCTCTGTCTCTCTCTGTCTCTCTCTGTCTCTCTGTCTCTCTCTATCTCTCTCTCTCTTTCTCTCTCTCTCTCTCTCTCTCTCTCTCTCTCTCTCTCTCTCTCTCTCTCTCTCTCTGTCTGTCTGTCTGTCTTGGGCGGGCACCACGGAAAAACAGAAGTGAAAAATGACCCACTGCCCGTGAAGCCATCAAGCTGAAATTTGGCACACTGAACCTTGTCCCCTAATAATGCATCGTATCAAAATTTCAGATCGATCAAACGTCCAGTTATTAAATTAATGCATTTTTAGTTTATCTCTATACGAGGTATGTAATTCAATTTCACAGTTTCTTATTTTCGTTTTTTTTACGTGAGAGCTCAGTTCGCGCGTTGACGCGACCCATCGAAGTGCCGGCGTGCTTTTTTTTACATTTTACGTGTCACGCTGAGCTCGGTCCAGCTATCGGTGACCAGACCTTTCACCTCTCCCACCCCCCATCCCAGCGGGTAAAAAGCAGAGTTAAGGCAGATACAGTCTGCAAATGTTTGTCGCGTTTGAAGATGATCAATAATTGTAATTATGACTCATATATAAGGGATTTATAGTCAAAAACTTTGTTTTTACGGGTTTGTTTTATTCTGACATTAATAATTAGGACGGGCCATTTACAATCAAGGGGGGGGGGAGGTTCGACGCTCTTTTGCTGAAAGAGAACTGAAAAGTACTCCAAAAATTCATTTTTATTTTATTTATTTATTTCCCTTTTGAACAATTTTATGCGGACGTTCGAAAAGAGTTATTTTTTGGTGCAGTAATTTAGTGCGCTGCTTTCTAAAATTAGCAGCGTCACGGACAATACAGACCGGACATTGCAAATTATGTATATCGATTATTGCTTGCAAGGAAATCAACGTGCTCAACTTGACGCTCAGTTGCTGCCACACCCCAGATGCACATAAATCTTGTCAATGAATTCTGAGTAATGTGAGGAGTGAGCTATTAATTGGTGTTGGTTGTAAGGAAGACAATGATTATTTTATCATTGGGACTTGTAAAGAAAGTCAGAGATAAATAGTCACAGATCTACTGTATGCTTATTTTTAAAAAACGTTATTTATTAAGCATCATAATATCATTAAAAAACAAAAAATTAATTAACTGAGTTGCAATCACGCTTGGTAGAAATAGGAAACAAACAATAGATACGAAATGTCTATTAATAAAAAAAACTAATTGAAGTCAACATAATTTCAAATAAATTTTCACATCAGATTTATTTATTTGAACAGCCATATTTGTAAACTTAAATTTGATTTGTATAAAATTTAACATTTTTAATGTTGAACTGACTCCAAGATCGAACTAACTATAATTGAATTTGAAATCGCATTGACCTTTTATGCTTATTTTAATTCAAGAAATTACGTGGCATGGTTCGTGGAGTTAAGGAAATGCCGTCCCACCCAGAGCTGTTTCTAGGGCTGGCGAAGAAGGTGTGGAAACGGTGGAATTAATGAAATGATGTCATACGCAATACTTAATGTGGGAAATTGCATTTTATATCTAGCCTACATGATCATTTCGACAATAGAGACTGCATATATTACGTCTATTTTTGTCGATTTTGGACATCAAATTAACGTAATGACGTCACACTTATCGCCAAATACTAAATGTATTAATTTACAAACAGGCTGCACGGAAAACTCAAAACTTATAAGTAAACACACTATGGCTGCCTTATTGGTTGAAAATGTCAGCGGGAATATATTTTATTCAAATATTTTTTGAAGTTTTCAGCACGGAAATGATTTTAAAAATAAATAATAAATAAATTCGATAATCGGTTTGGGAAATTCAAAACCGATTATTGCCTTCAAAACCGATAATCGGATTTCCGATTATCGTTTAACATCCTTACTCTAAACACCTTCGCCTTCAGAAATAAATGTCTTTTTTGTCTCTTTCATGTTTCTTCGTCGCCTTTAAATTTCCTCAGCATCTAAAGAACACTGCACCATAAATTAGCGCAATAAGATTAAAAGGAGCGCCCTCTAGGAACTTTCACAAGAGATGCATGTGTTAATTAATAGTGTTATTATTCGAAGAATGGTTACATATCTTTTCATAATTACTAAAAGTTTTTATCCTCATCGGCAAATAAGACGGATCTCCTATTGCACCAATCAGGCCCTATACCATAATACTATAAGTCGGGCTTCATTCAGAGACGGCCTTAGCGGTACGAGGGGCCAGGCGGCGTGTGTCATATATGGGGCTGATAGGTATAAGTGAAGGTTTTTCATCGTAAGGAAGCTCACATGAAAAGGCTACACAGGCGCAAGGGTCCCCTAATGACACCCCCCTCCTAGGGCCGCCTCTGACCCAATAAGGCCGAGGACAAAGGTTGCAGCCGGGAGGAAGTGTTGGGTTTACAACAATGTGAGCCGTTCAATGAAGTTTGTCGTTCATTACTGAATTGGAGCAACTATACAGCTCAAATTTTGATGATGTAAGGCGGGCTTGATTTGACACTTGTGAACGCTATCCGTTCAAATTTGCTGTGGTATCCCCCTGTTAGTGAAATCTGCCACATTGATGGGAGAAGTGGACTTTGCAAGATGGGACTTTTGTTGTTGTTGTTGTTGTTTTTGAACAGGTTGAGAGGGTATTGATGAAATGTCCCTAAATCGTGACTCAGGGGTTTTAGTTTAAGGTACAGTTACTCTAATTTCGTTTCATAGATTTCTTACTAAGATTGTGTAGGGTTAAAGGATGAGCTGACGGGCCATGGGAAATACTTTGATATGAGGCATGTTTTCTTTAGTTGGAAATTTACCGGAAAGCAACTTGCACAATAGTTGCTCATGAAAAGGTTGCAGCGCCGTTCAGTCCTTAGCGGTGGTGTACTAGAACCCGACGCCCATTCAGACGTGTGTCTGCTTTTTGCTTTTGACGTCGTTCTTCACAGACTGCCCTCAGAGGTTCTTAAATTAACCGTTTCAAGGCCCATGTCGGCGCCTCTATTCATTATTATTTGCTTTCGGTTTCTTTGTACAACTTTGGGAAAATAAATATACCTCTGTTGTTTTTTTTACAGATAAACCATCTAAACTTGAAGATCACTTCATCCGTCCATCCCCGTGGCGCTTCTGACCTGAAGCGTGAGACTCCACCAGAGAGACCGACGCACTGACCGCTCTCCAGCGCATCTCTTCGGCCAAGACCCGCCATGATGACGTCCAGCCGCACTCGCTGGGTCATCGTGCTCATAGCCGCGCTGTTCATGACCTGGCTGATACTCTACCAGAACTCTGTGTACAAGAGCTACTTCGACGCGGCCACGAAGGCGACCAACGATATGATGAGCACCCTGAAAGGTTAGCTGCTAAAGTTGTGCGCTATAACTAACACATTTACTGAGCTTGTTTCTGCATTCTTAACTCCCACACCAGCGCTACACCCACCCACGCAGGACGAGTACCTTGGCAAACATCTGAACTACACATTTAAAATGTGCAACGGTCATAAAGCATTGAAAGGCTTCCTATCTTTTTTCTATATAGTATATTAAAATTGATCAAAGTAAACTAGCTAGTATAATGTTCTTTTATTTTTAAAAACCACATAAAAAGGTAAAATTGTTTAATATATTTTTTTTTAAATTTAATTATAGATATATATAGTCAACTTCATTTTATATACCTCATATGTTGAATCAAGGGATCATGCATCTATATCTTCTTTTTTAAATAGATGTCAAGCACTCCTATATCTTTTCTCTTTTTAGACTAATGACTTTGGCGGATTAAGGGGGCTCTGAACGGGCTAAAGCCAGGGGCCCCCGATGATTTAGGGGCCCCCCAAATTTACTTTATTTTATAATAAAGGTGGACAAATGTTTGCATGAATCCCTGAAAATATCATAAATTAAATTAATTAATAAAATCTTATCTGTTAATCTGATCGCTATTCGGACCTGATTGTCTTACTAATCGAAAAACCTGATTTGATAGGATCAATACGAGAAAATTTACTACTTCCTTTAAGCTCTCCTGGTCGTGTGGAAGTGTGTAGGTTTGCGGTGCTAGCGATGTCGGTATCGATTCTCAGTGGGGGGATACATTTTTTTTCATTTGTCTTTTTTTTTAATTGTGTTTTTACACTCATAATTAGGATACCGGAAAACAGGTATTTCTTCGTGTTCGGTTTTTTCAAGAATTATTTTTTTGGCTGGGAAGGCCGATCGCGTAGTACAGACAGTGTATGAACAAAGAACCAATGGACTATTTAGTTACAAGTTACAGTCGTATATTAGCTGCTAGCTAATACTTTATTTAAAGGGACGCTGACAGGATAGGGCTCCAGTTTGAATTGCAGTCAGGGGCCCCGTGTAGTCTTAATCCGCCCCTGACTAAGGATCATGCAACTACATCTCAAAATATGTTGTTTACACAGCCAGTGCTCGGTTGGACTCTCCCAACCCAGAAGTAAAGTTGACCCCAGTAGATATCGGAACTGGTAAGTTTAAGCTAAGCGATTCATTTGAATCACATTCAGAAAAGATAACCAAACAAAACAAAAAAACGTTTCAGTAACTGCCAATTAATAGCAAACATTCAACATGTATTGTGTTAAATTATTTCATTCATGCTATATAGTGTATACGTGATACATTTTTCTGTCTAGTAAACGCATTCATTCCATCCCTTACATTTCTAAATACATGTACATATATATATATATATATATATATATATATATATATATATATATACACAAGAAATATACACGCACTTTGTGGTGGGAGTGTGCTGACCCTTTTCCCCAGTTTTAGTTGCTGGTTATTACATTTTTTTGGCCAAGTTATTTATCAGATTTATTTATTACCAACCATTTTGATAATTGTACCCGTAAAAAAGGCAACTGCTTTGTACCACTCAGCTCAATTTAAGATGCGTACAAGAAATGTGCGCACCGAAATTCGACAATAAAAGATTTTTGAAAGCGCACTGCTCAAAATAAAGTTTTGAAAAAATACCGCACCAAAATGAACTTGTTTTGAATGTCCGCATGAAGCTGTTCAATATTGAAATGAGATTTAATATTTCTCTATTTGTCTCAACATTTTCCGATGGCTTTCGGGCAAAAGGATCAAATACAAAAAATATACGTAAACCATCTGCAGGTTAAAATTAATAGTCCTGCCGAATTTGGTTCCCATCCGTCATTTGGTTTTTCCGTGATTGTAAAACTTACAGTCGAGAAGTGAAACATACAAACTGTCACGTGTGAATCACGAGATCAGTTACGGAGAGGTACCATTCGTAAAAGAGCGCGAAAGGACAGTTCTAGAAAGTATTGGTGGATGTGTGGCTGATGTCTCCACGTTGTGAAACCTCGAAGTTATATATCTGTACATAATGTGCATATTAAAGTTATTTTGTTGACATAAATTCTTCAGTGGATTATTGCATGCAAGATTGTGTATTGTGAGAACGCCTACAGAAAACACATATAAAAAGTAAAACATTTACATTGGTGTCAGAAGAAACGCATGGACATGTGATCATGACATGAGATGAGGCGGGCATTATTCGTGTTATAAGGATCATTAAATTATCAAGATAGTACTGTTAAAACGGTACAGAAACGTGGTCGTCGTGGAAGTGACAATTATTTTGTATTCAAAGAAGGGAAGTATTCATTAAAAGAAGAAATATTATCAGCCATCGTAATTAGTGAATATCAAAGGCCGTGTGAGGCAGTGTATAAAAGAAATATTGGAAGTATTTCAAAATGGCGGCTTGACTTCCCACATAGCAGCTACAAGCACGGAATCTGGGTCGCGCAGTATAGGTCTACTGTCGGTGACACACGGTGAAAGTATAAACGACAGCAAGCTCACTACACGTTATTAATATGTGATTCAAAGAAATAACTATAAACAAACCTTGAACTTGAGAAGCTATGGACTATTAACAAATGTGTCAGTGTGAATTATAAATCAAGGAACGGAATATGTATTCATTCATTGTATGGAAAGTGTGATAATTGCAATTTGGATTTATTGATTGAACTAAAGTGTCTAAAAACTACTCTAAAGTTAGGAAATCGGAAAATTTGACTAAGTGACTTATTTTATTATAAACTTTGGACCATCGGATGTGTTTTGTCAATCTGAGGGAGCGTATATATATAGTATAAGTAAGATCCCGTGTGAGGATGCTTTGTTGCCTCATATTGTCAAAATTAAATTAAATGGGTTAGAATTGTCACTTGTTAGGACTTAACATATTTTGAATTCAAGATTTTCTCATTTGTAGGATTTATGCCTTAAAAAATAAATACTTTATTCCTTACTGAATTGCTTGACTCGTATTATTCCATAAAACTAAACAAGGATTACTACGAAAAATTCACTGCCATAGCTAAAGAATTTGGCTTAAGTAGAAAAGAATTGAAAGACTTTGTTGAAGAGAAAGTCAGGGAAGCCAAAGAAGAAGAGAAGCTAAAAATAGCCAAAGAGGAAGAGATGCGAAAATAGCTAAAGGAGAAGAGAGGCAAAAACAAATAATTGAAAGAGAAGAAAGAGGTGCAAGATGAGAACTTGAACAACTTCAAATTGACAAGTTAAAACTACAAATTGATTTAGAGAGTAGAGGCCACAATCCTGGTAATGACACAAATCGAAAGTCAGCACCGAAGGATACTATCAAAGCTAGAAAATATGATAGCCAGAAAGAAACAATGGATGTTTATCTGGATTATGTTGAATCCATAATGGCTATGAAAGGTTATGATGAAGAAGAATGTCCAGCACAACATATGACTCAACTCACTGGAGAAGCATTTGAAGCTTACAACAGTATACCCAAAGAAGACAAAAACATATATAAAAATGTCAAAAGGCACTTCTTTGTCATTTCGGGAAGTCCTAAAATGATTATAGAAAGGAATTTCATGAAATGAGAATTAAGATGGACGAAGATCCACCGATCATAGTACATGAAGCACAAGTTAAATTAACAAAATGGCTGGAACTTACAGCAATAGATACAAGTAGTCCAAAAGCCATACTAGACATGGTGTTAATTGACAAGCTCTTAGAAAATGCAACACCAGCTCTATTCACGTATTTAACTGATAAGAAAGTTCGTACTCAAGCAGAGCTAACAAATACTTACGCACATTCAAGGACTCTCATCCAAACGTAGAAATGGATAAAAGACAAGATATCTTTCCAGCAGTACAAAATAAAATCCAAGAAAAAAGACAAGGAATAAGAAACCAGAGTCTGCCAAACCAAGGCAACAGACAAACTATTTGCTGATACTTTAACAAGCCAGGAGATATGGCGAGGCAGTGATACCACAATAAAGGACAACCAAATAGGGGGTCACCTAATGACAGCCCTACAAAGAAATAAGACAGAAGAAAAATCAAGAAAAGATAACTTTAAAAACAAAGGTAGACAATTATTCAGAGACAGATATAATCATAATTCCATATATAGAGATTATAATAAAGTAAATGGAGAGGCAGATATAGTTTTGATTCCAGAAACAGAAATTATGATCAACCATGGAGAAAGAATGAAAACCAAGGCATGGATGATAGCAGAACGATGAATCGAGAAGAAACAAGAACGTGTGACACTTTAGCCACTATTGACAATCATGTATATGGTAAAAGGGATGAAGGCCATAGTAGCAGAGATAGAGATGGTTCTGGTGAGTCTGAGACCATTAGTGTGGAATCATCTGAAGTAGGAAGAATAATTGTCTGTGTATTAAACGGAATCAGAGACATAGAAACACAGTGGTTTTCGGATAAAGGTTTCTAGTGCCAGTGACTCATCTTGCCGAAATTCTGTTGAATTATCTGGAAGCAAAAATGACATCTCAAAAGCTAAGTGACTTATTCAAGATGCTGGAATTTATATTGTAAATGGAAATAATCATGGTCGTGGTTGGTGAATTATTGAACATTTGATAGGCTGAAGAAGCACTGAAAGCCCAACGGTTTGAATTCATATTCGTCAGCTGAAGAATGAATATTTTTGAACTATGATATGCTATTAGCCGATTGCAAATTTGACATACAAACATACAAACATACAAAGATACAAACACCAACAGAGCTTTATACATATACATAATGAAGGACACCATAATGACATAAAAATATAAAAATAAATTGATCATTTTGTTTTCAGGACCACTGTCATCATTGCGTCAGAAGTTACGAGGATCTGGCTTAGCAACTTTGAACCTTGACGAACTTAGTGATGAAGATCTTCTCATCTTGTCCCATAGTTATCCAGACAATGAACAGGTAAATAGACGTGGTAGAAATAATATGTTCACATAGAGGTTCAGTAATGTGATATTGTTTTTGTTTTCTCATTTCATTGCTTTTTTAAAATAATAGTTAAAAGATACCAAAGTAGTAGAAGGCTGACCTATATTAAAATAAAAATTGTAGGTGTAAAAGTAACAAATGCTTTTCTTAAAATCTTATAACAGTTTTTTTTTATAGACTGTTGACGTGGATAAAAGTCTCATTAAACAATCATGCAATGTGAATCTAAAGCTATGCAGTCAAATTTAACTGCACATCTCTAAATCTTGAAATAATGTCAATAAAACCAACTGGTTATAAAACCTTGAATGCGATATCGAAAATTATAACACAAAGATGTTATGGCTATAATACTCTCTGGGGCCGTCCATAAATGACGTCACGCGATTTCGTCCGATTTTTACCCCCTCCCCCCCTCGTCACGCGTCGTCACAAAAAGTTAGATCCCCCCTCTAAAATACGTCACAAAGCTTTGACCCCCCCCCACACACACACAAAAAACACCTTATTTTCTATTTGAAAATAAGAATGTTTCAAATGACTTTTATTGTCATTTAAGCATTTATTATTTATTTAGTGAAGGTCTACATTGTAATATTGTAACCCGCGTTTTTTAAAACGTTTAACCGGCCTTCAGAAAACGAACTGTGTTAACATTCTTAGATTACATTTTATTTTAATGCATACAAACTAAACATTGACTATTAATCATCACGGTTAACGTCTTTGCTTAGAAAAAAAATATTTAAAAATAATATTTTTAAAATGTATTTTTTTTAAAATCCCTCAATTGACTGACGGGCATCCCGTACGAAAGAGGTCGGCGAACAGGAGTAAATAACCTAATCTGAGGTCAAAAGGCAATTCTTGGGGGTAATGCAGACTCATGTGTACGTGTACGCTTGGAACATATGCCCTTTATTGAACCGGTTCCTTCCAGAAAATGTATTTTTAAAAATTTGATAACTATGTAGATTTCTTACCTACGTACTATACGAAGACACCTAAATCCACCCTACTTTCATTTATATTGACCCGAGTGACAATAGGCCTAATCTTAATCCACATGACTTGACTGTATCAAGTATCCTTTCTGTGATATTTAAAATTAATGCCTTAATAACTGAGCTAAGAAGAAAAGTTGTTTTGTGCCCCTCTCGAATTGCGATGTCAAGAATTTGCTGCATTCAATAAAGTAAATGAATACTTGACTAATTTTAAATGGGCTCATTTATCATTATATCTAGAATAGCCAGGGGCTTTTGACCACAAACCAATTGAACAATTATATCAAACTTAAAAAGTTTATAATTCTATAAAATAGATTTATCCCCCCCCCCTCTTTTTTTTAAAAAGAAAAATGATATTCCGTGTCGTTTTGACTTAAAATATCTACACATAATCTTATTAAGATCATTATTAGACACTTGTCATGCTCGTAAAACTCACCAGTAGCATTTTCGGGGGGGGGGCTAACGACGCTCCCCCAAATCCCCGAGTCATGTGAGCAGGACCTACAGTCTGGGGGTTGGGGGGGGGGCGTAACGCACACATAAACTTGTATATTTTGGGGTAACAGGCAAAACAGTCGCCTGCCGTAAGAGAACCAAGCGGAGCTGCGGTTACATCACAAATGCTTTGATGTCAACATCAAACGAAGCAGGATAACAATTTTACGTTATCTTGGGGGGTCTCAAACTTAAGGATTATAATTAGATTTAATTTTCGTGTCTTGATAGCTTACGCCAACCAGTGTCTGATGGCCTACCGACCGGCACATTGAGAAGCACTGATTTAAAAATAAAAAATAAAATAATAAAAAAAAGAATTTTATTAAATATATTGTAAGTGAACAAATATTTCTGTGGAAGTTTGTTTTAAAGTTACCCTTTGATGTGACGTCACATTTCTTCAACCCCCCTCCCTCCCCCTTGTCACGCATCGTCACAAAAGTGTGACCCCCTCCCCCCCCCCTAGGTGCTTGACGTCATTTATGGACGGCCCCTTTCACGGTCGCTTGATATAAATATTTAAAACTTCGACAACATCTCTTTTCTGTGAAGTTTTTAACAAAAAAACATACTCAATCGCAATCGTATTCGTTAAAAAATAAAACAATGTTTAAATAAAGACACTAACAAAATGTTGATTATCTATGACAATTTTAAAGAAAATTAATCATTACGTGCGTTAGCTCTATTGCTTTACTGACTGAAATTTACGTTAGAATTCTTGGAGCATTTCTTCATATAATTTAACTAAAAACAATATATTAATATTTATCCTTCCTATACATACGACATCAATCGTTTGTTTTCATCCTTAACCAATCAAGTTGCCAGCATAATCTTGATCCGTCACAAATCTCAACCAAACACAACATAGAAGAACGATGACATTGTTTCTAGCTTTTTATTCTATGTGCAGATTTTGGAACGGAGGTAGAAAGTCATAGGATCAATTTTTAGGAAGATACAACATTGAACCTCTACTTGGCCCATTTATAAAAAAAAACTGTATCTTTTTAGGTCGTTTGCAATAGAAGGTTACGAATGGGAGCGATGGGTGACGGGGGATGGGAGATTTGTGACGACAGTGACGTCAGACCCCGGAATCCTTGCATAATCTACTCGTTCGGAATCAACTACGACTTCTCGTTTGATGATGATGCCGCTGCGGTGTACGAATGCCAGGTCTACAGCTTTGATCCCAGCATGGCGAAATTCGCAGATAAGGTCAACAGGTAATGTCTGACTGTGCGGACATGGGGAGGAGACAAATAATTCAGTGTGTGAAGAGGTGGGTGTTAATGTGTGAGGCTTTCTTTGCAGCTCCTTATTTCCATTAGAATACCTGTGAAATATATAATATGCCATCAGAACGTCATCAAGGGAAAATCTGTGGTCTCATTGTATGTCTTGGACGGTTGATTTGGATGATATGGGGTGCCCTCACTGTTTATATTTTCTGTAGTATCTTCCTATTTGCAATTATTTTGCCTCTTCGAGGGCTGTTCTGCTAATTCGGGACTCTTTTGCCCATCGGAACCATTCTGCCCATTTGGAACCATTTTGTCCATTTGGAACCATTCTGCCCATTTGGAACCATTCTGTCCCTTTGGAACCGTTCTACCCATTTGGAGCCGTTCTGCCCATTTGGAACCATACTGCCCATTTGGAACCAATCTGCCCGTTTGGAACCATTCTGCCCATTTGGAACCATCCTTCCCATTTGGAACCATTCTGCCCATTTGGAACCGTTCTGCCCAACGGAATCATTCTGCCCATTTTGGAACCATTCTGCCATTCGATACCGTTCTGTCAACTCGGTACAGTTCTGTCCACTCGGTACAGTTCTGTCAACTCGGTACATTTCTGTCCATTCGGTACAGTTATTCCACTCGGTACAGTTCTGTCCATTCGGTACAGTTATGTCCATTCGGTACAGTTCTGTCCATTCGATACAGTTCTGTCCATTCGGTACAGTTCTGTCTGCTCGGTACAGTTCTGTCCTCTCGGTACAGTTCTGTTCATTCGGTACAGTTCTGTCCATTTGGTACAGTTTTGTCCAGTCGGTACAGTTCTGTCCACTCGGTACAGTTCTGTCCATTCGGTACAGATCTGTCTACTCAGTACAGTTCTGTCCATTCGGTACAGTTCTGTCCACTCGGTACAGTTCTGCCCACTCGGTACAGTTCTGTCCACTTGGTACAGTTCTGCTCATTCTATACCGTTCTGCCCATTCGGTGCCATTCTGCCCATCCTGAACCGTTCTGCTCCCTCGGTACCATTCTGTCCACTCGGTACATTTCTGTCCACTCGGTACAGTTCTGTCCACTCGGCACAGTTCTGTCCACTCGGTACAGTTCTGTCCACTCGGTACCGTCCTGCCCGTTCGGTACAGTTCTGCCCATTTGGTGCCGTTTTTCCCATTCGATACCGCTCTGTCCATTCTGAACCGTTCTGCCCATTCGGTGCCATTCTGCCCATTCTGAACCGTTCTGCCCATTCTGAACCGTTCTGCCCACTTGGTACCGTTCTGTACCACTCTGCCCGCTCGGTACCGTTCTGCCGACTCGGTACAGTTCTGCCCATTAGGAACTGTTCAATTTAGAACCGTTCCGTCCCTCCAGAATAATTCTTAAGTTTCAAGTTAATGACTTTCATTTCCGAGTCTGATTATTTCCATAGGGTATCATTGAATCATTTGTGCGATTCACTGTGTGTCCCCATGTCTGTAATCAAAATATTGTTTGCTTATATATATATATATATATATATATATACTAGCTGACCCGTCGCGCGTTGCAACGATCTCAGTATAAAGGAACAAGTTAATACAAATCCTTGAGTGCTGCCTTTTAAAAACAATTCAGCCAGAAATCTTTGCAGAGATCTAAGAAAAACATCTCAAGTTTCATGGCAATCGAATAAAAAATATTAGTATTTTAGATCCTTACATAAAAAATAATTCTAAGGTCCCCGGGCCAAAATTAAGTCATATCTTTTCAAATTGTATTGCAACTGTACGCAGCAACTTATCAAATGATCAGGGCTATAGGTTGAATAAAACAATAATTATAACGCTTATATCACATTTTTAACAAATAATTGGCCCCAAAGGGTGCAAGATGTAAATTTCAAAATATGTATGCATTGCAATCTGCATCACGATTGATCTATGTGTTAATATATTATGTCAAGATAGAGTACAAATCGAATCGGGAAAACCATCTTAAAATTTAACCAAAAATATATAAAAAAACGTAAAAAATAGTTTTTGACTATAAATCCTTTATGTAGGAGACATAACTAAAAGATTTTTTATTATAATACGCGGCACAAGACAATACAAAAATACAAAATTGTAATTATGTGTCGTAAAACATGTTTAATATAATGTGCACCGATCAGGAACATGTTTATAAAAAGTATTGTCAATAAACTACGCACCATATTGCGCGACAGGAAAGGTTGTTCAATATAATACGCACCACGACATAATAGCAAAAAAAAATTAACGTGTACATAGACATAAATAAAGATAATATAAAAATTCATTAATTTAATTACGGTACATTCGATTTATCTGACATTTTGATACATCATTTTTATCATTGGCACGAGACTGCGTGCAAAATTTCAGCTCGCTAGATTACGCTGGGTTAAAAATTGATCCAAAGTTTTTTTCGGCACCGCCCGCCTCAAGCAAGCAAGCAGACAAGATGAGTTAATATAAAGGATTTTTTTTAAAAGACAGATTTTAGGCCCCATGACCAAAAAGGGATCAACATTAGGAGTTCAATGTCCCATAATATTTTAATATGGGTCATCAGGTATTTATGTATCAAGTTTAGTCAAGATAATTCTGTTAACCCAGCAACTTGTTATATTTAAGGGGGAAAATTACATTTTGGGCCCACGGGCACCCTTTTTTATATTTTTAATACTCTTTACATCTAAAAACGTAACATGAATGTATTCAACAACTTCCGAAAATTTCAAAAAGATCTTATGAATAAAATAATATCTAAATTACTAATATAAGCAAGAAACAACTTTAAGGGCTCCCAGGCCCAATGTGTGCGCAATTTAAAGTTCGAAACATCTGTTCCATTACAATCCGGATCATATTGGAAAAATTATCAATATTTGTCAAGATCGTGTTAATTCTCTACCATTACACATCCGTAGTATTCAAACTACCAAATCTTTCAAGACTGCACTTAAGACGCATCTTTTCAAAATGTATTTTCAAAATTAACGAATCAACATTTCTGTAATGACAACTTAGCTTATGTGTAATGTATTGTCCTTTATGTTATTATTATGGTATGAATGGTTATTGAATTATTATATGTATGTTATGATCTCCATGTTAAGCGCTGTGAGCCTGGTTCCTTGCCTGGATATAGCGCTATAAAAACTATAATTTATTATTATTATTATTATTATAAATAGAGTGGGGAAAATTTTTTTTAACGTTTACGAAAAAAATAATGAGGGCCTCCTGCCCAAAAGAAATGAATAATTGGGTTTCAATTCCCCAAAGTATTTTAATATGGGCAATCAAGTTTATATATACTAAATTTGGTCAAGATCCATTTATTTGCCTAGTAGCTAACACTTAAACTCTTTTATACAGCTTATTAAAGCAAAAAACGACATTATGGGCCCCCAGGCCCAAAAATTGAAACATGAAAATTTCGAAAAACATATTCATATAAATCCGGATCATAATGGATATATTGATTAAAATTTGTTAAGATCCTGTAAAACTGAATAGGCAATAAAATCTTAAACATTTATGGAAAAACATTTTTCGCTCCGGCCCTGTAGGAATGGACATTAGTTCAAATTCCTATGGTATTTTAATATGAGCTATCTAGTTTTTATATACAAAAACGCATAAAGGGCCTTTGGGTCTTATCTATGCAAGTAGTACATTTCGAAACACCTGTGTTTCCATCTGGATCACAATTGATATTTTTGTCATTATTTGTCAAGATTATGTAAAATTGAATGGGAATAAAATCTCAAACATTTTTTATCAAAAAAATGGGGGGCCCCGAATGAATGAACATTAGGTGTTCAGTGGCCTATACTATTTGAATATAAGCTATCAAGTTTTTATATACCAATATCAATCAGTTTACCCAGGAGATAACGCTGGATTAACTTTTGTATTGCTCATATAAGCACATAAAAATGACTTAAGGGCCCTGGCCCATTCGGTACAGGATTGAAAGTTCGAAACAACTGTTAATTCAATAAATTTCATAATGATTTAACTTTTTCCATATTTAAGAAAATCGTGTAAAATTGAATGTGAAATTAAATCTAAACTGTTTACGAAAAAGGACATTTTGGGCCCCGGCCCCGAATTAATGAACATTAGGATTTCAGTGCCCTACAGTATTGTTACATAGGCTCTGAAGTTCTTATTTACCAAGTTTGGTCAAGGTCATTTCATTTTCCTAATAGCTAAAGCTTAGACTAATTTTTATACTAGAGCTAAGTTTTCATATATTTTCACATATTTTTCCTAATTCATAATACTAAATCCTTTTCAAAACACTAAACTAATCTTTAACTAACCGAATAACAAACTTTTAAAGCTATTTAATAATATTATGTTGTATATTCTATGATAATTCATACTAAAATTACTAAGCCATATAGCCTATGTAGGCGGCCATTTGTGTTGTTTAAAAAACATATAAGCATCAATAAACCTTCTAAAGAACGTAGATTACTAGGTTTAGAATTCATAATTTATAAATTCAAAGTTAAATTTAATTGAACTTAGTTAAATTAGAACAAATAAACACACTTTAACAAAATAGTATTATTATAACAATAGTAATATCTTTAGTCTTGACTTCTTAAACCTAGAATAAAACGAAAATGATAATTTTATTCTTAGTCTCAGTAATAACCACAATACTTCTAAGGTCATTAACATCAACCAGCACACATCCTAAAAATCAGAGTAATATATCAATAATTATAAACCACAACAACACAAAGCACACTGACTACCACTGGCGTATCGAGGGGGGGCAGGGGGACATATGTCCCCGGGCGCCACGTTAAGGGGCGCCAAAATGAGTATTAAAACTCATTATTTAATTGTGTTTTGATGTAAACTAATGTATCCCAAATACGTTAGCAAGTTTGAATTTTGGAGCTCCGAAAATATATTCATTACAAATCAGTTGGCAAGCATGATTTTGGCGCCCCCATTGAGCGTTAAGGGGCGCGATTCTACTCAAAAATAAATGACACATCCACAATGTAGGATTGCTCATGGCGATTTAAAAAAAAACTGGGAGAGACTGGGAGTAAGAGTAGGGGAGCAGTAAGAAACAAAGGCGATTCTATTAATAGAACAGACAGAGACGACACTAAAAGCAACTAAAATGACCAAGACAAGAAAAAGGAGTGGCTCAAAGCAGTGTTTCTCAACCTGTGGTCCGCGGACCACTAGTTGTCTGCGAAGATGTGCCAGGTGGTCCGCGAGCAAAGTATGAAATTTACGCACAGTATGATACACGGAGAACGATTGGCAAGTAAAAGAATTAACGCAGACTTAAAATATATTTTTGATCTGGCCTAAATAGTTTTTAAATTTTATCAAGGCTCGTCTAATTAAATTCTCGTCTCTTTGCTTTCTTATGTTCGAATATGAATCTTGAACATTAACAGTTACTGATGTATACTGAAATTCACTGGTTATCAGACTGTTTGAATTACGTGATGACGTAAGAGAGTTTCTTGTAAAAAAAACCTCAAAGCTTGTTGATCATTTAAACCATGGCTTATGGGTTGCTGTTCTGGGTTACTTGGCTGAAACTTTTAAAGAACTCAATAAACTTAATTCAACTCGGCAAGGAAAGCACACACATTATATTACTCTCAGTGACAAAGTGTCTGCTTTTACGAAACATATTGATCTTTGGAAAAGAAGATTATTTCAAGGTAACTTTGAGATGTTTGATCAATTATACGAAATCACCGAGAAACCAGAAAATGTTGAAATAAATAAACAACTGTTGACAAATTTGATTTCTGGTCTTATTCGATCAATGCAGTGCCATTTTTAATTCTATTTTGGTGATTTTTAACGTTCAGTGGTTTTTTGTGGGTTTCCAGTCCTAATCTCGCACACATTGTCTCATCAAATAAAATTACCAACATCGTAATTAAACCAATTCATTGAACTGACTAGCGATACCACTTTGAATATTTTGCATCAGAAAGTGGGCTTAATGAAATTTTGGAGTACACCGAACTGTCTCAAATAGCTTTTAAAATATTTTTACCCTTTGCAACTTTGTGAAAGTGGATTTTCTGCATTGGTTACAATAAAAACAAAAAATCGTTCGTACTAAATAAACTAATATAGCAGTCTTTTTAATACAAAACTACTGTTTATGACTTAAAGTTTTTTTTTATAGATAGCAAGTAGAATTAAATAAGAAGACTATGAGACTAATATAAATGACATTTGTTCTTTACAAAAGAAAGCCATTACAATACTGTTTTTGGAGCACGCAAAACGTAACAGATTAGTATAGTTTTACTAACTAACATGTATACCACTTATAGCAAGCAATAATCTTCTGTATAGAAGGAGCGTGTGCAACAGATAAGATTTACACAGTATAATTATATTTAACTTTCCAGCTCGGCAGTAGTACAATTTTTAGTAGTGGTCCGTAGCTAAGACACACATTTTTCAAGTGGTCCTTGAATCTCAAAAGGTTGAGAACCACTGGCTTACAGAAAGTCTCTCCTCTCAAGGGATTGTGTGGGTATGTCAAAGCAAGTTGGATTCCTTTTATATGAAACATCAGACACCGCCTCTCTTTCCTGTCTCTCTGTGATCCAACTTGATCAGTGTGATCCACTGTTAGAAAAGAACTTACAAGATTCCCGAGAAAATCCAGGTTCAGTATCTTATTTATACAGGAAATCCAAAATGAATTTATCCACCTACTTTCATCGACTGTAAGGAATCAGCTGTTGAGTGAAATCAGAAAAAACAAGTACTACGGTATCTTACTTGAGTCAACACCCGATCTAAGACACCGGGAATAGCTTTCTCAAGTCATCAGATTTGTGGATGTGGATTTTCAAACTAAAAAAGAAACCATCAAAGAATCATTTTTAGGTTTAATCCAGATACATTCCAAAGACGCAGCAAGCATTGAAAGAGTTATCGTGGAGAAACTAGAATCTAATAACATACCTCTAGCCGACTATTGGTCACAATGTTATGACAATGCTGCTGTAATGACTGGGCATATAACCGGCCTTCAACATCGAATATGTGCCAGAAATCACAGAGCATTGTTCATTAACTGTGACAACCACAGCTTAAACTTACCAAGAGTACACTAAGCCAAACAGGATCCGGTTGTTATCACGTTTTTGCAACAGTTGAAAGTATAAATATTTGTTTTCTCTCGTTCAACAACTCGTTGGGAAGAATTAAAAATAGTTGTGCCAATCACAATGAAGAGGAAGTCTTAAACACGTTGGAGTGCACGATCAGAAGCTGTTAAAGCAATTTATGAAGGACTAGATTTCACTAGATGAACTGGTAGAGCTGTTGGAAAAATTATCAAAACATACAAATATGACGCCTGACACCAGAAGTGATGCAGAAACTTTGCTGGCAGGTATATTAAACTTTAAATTCCTAGTTTTGTTACAATTCTGGAACATCATACTTGGGGAAATTGATCGTGTCCAGAAACGGTTACATAATCCTACGGTGAATTTCAAGGAAGCAGCATCTGATCTTGAATCGCTTGAGCAAAAAATTGTCAACATTCGTGATATTTTGAGCCAGGTTGCGGTAGATAATGGAAAGGAAGATGCACAACTTGGGGAATCGAGGTTGACAGAAGGATTAGATGACATCGGAGGATGCCTGAAGAATTAACAAGAGATGCAGGACTTTCTGCAGAAGAAGAATTGCACGTGATATGAACAGCGTAATTGATAGATTGCAACAGGAGATATCAATACGGTTTATACGTCTAAAAAAATCTAAACAACAAATTTGGATTTTTAAAAGACGTCAAAACTCTTCTTGCTGAGACAAAGTCGATACACTTCGTTAAAATTGCTTCGATTTTGCTAATTTATACGATACTGACGTCAATGGTCATGACTTGTGCACATAAATCAGAGACTGACAAATGCTTCTCAGTGCCCGGACTGAAGTTATATTGGAAACTCCTTTGGATGTTCTTGGTTTTATAGTTTCATATGGAGATGACGTATTTCCGAGTCAAGCGCATTTCACTTCAAATACTTCTAACAATTTCTGTTTCAACTGAAAGCTGTGAGTGGTCCTTCAGCAAACTGAAGCTTATTTTGTCTTATTTACGTGCTTCAATTGGAAAAGATAGTCCCAGTGATCTTGCACTCCTTAGCACCGAAAGAGAAACACTTGAGGATATTAATTTCGACAATGTGATTGACGAGTTTGCGACAATCAAATTAAATCAAGGAGAATCAATTTTTTGTAGACTATGTCTAATCGTATAATTAGTAGAGTATTTTTGTTTTCAAATAAATTGTTTACAATCGTCTAGAGAATTATTAGTCTGTATTCTATTTCATTAAAATACCAGAAGCTTCGAAAATGAACTATATAAATTATTATAAACCGTAAAATTTCAAATTTTTCTTAGGGGGTCAATGAGCCCCCAGAACCTTTCGGTCCGACAAGGGGCACCGATTTTGTGTTTTGTCCCCGGGCGCACATGACCCTAGCTACGCCACTGCTGACTACACCTCTATCTTAAGCACAATAAAGGAAATTACCTTCAAACAATGGAAACATAAAATATGTAGATACTGGCAAAGGCACTTAATTTTAATTTTGCTCTTCTCTGGCGACATAGAACTTAACCCAGGCCCAGTATCATGTAAATGACAAATTTGTAATAAGACATGCACTAGCAAACAAGGAGCAATCCAGTGTGACACCTGCAATGAATGGTACCACACAGTATGCCTGCATACTAACACACCAAAGTACATAGCAATAGGACTAGTAAATATACATGCATCTTGGCACTGCATACACTGTGGGTTGCCCCAAATCAGTTCAGATTTGTTTAACTAAAGAGACATGATCACCACAAACTCTTTCAGTGTTTTGGCTAATCCTATTATAAATAACCCACTAGATAAAATGAAAACTGGCACACAAACCCATTAAAATAACCATACAAAATCTAATAATACTAATAATCTAAAAATTCTCAAGACACTAATAATTAATTTCCAAAGTATTAAAAATAAAATTCCAGATTTAGAGCTACTTATCAAAACAGAAGAACCAGACATAATTGCTGGCTCTGAAACTTGGCTGAACCCCAACATATATAAATCTGAAATTTTAAAAAGCAATTATAACATCTTTAGAGAAGATAGACCAGACAATTATGGAGGAGTGCCGTTTGCAATCAAATCAAATATCATAGCTGAAGAAATTAGTAAACAATCAAATTTTAAAATAGAGTCTGTTTTTGTAAAATAGTTACACCAAACTCAGCACCACTTATTAAAGGCAGTATCTATAAACCACCGAATACAAATCTAGAATACATGAAGAATCTTTGTAGTCAATTAAGTTTCATACAATAAAATCATAAAAAGGCTGCACTTTGGATTATGGGGGACTTTAATCTTCCAGATATAAATTGTAAAAACTATACAATTGATAACCATCAAACTAGTACAGATATTAATGAACACTTTATAAACACTATAAACAGCTTAAACCTAGAACAGATAGTAAAAAAGCAACAAGGAAAAATAAAACACTATATTTATTCCTAACAAATAGACCAGGACTAGTGTTAGATTGCAAAATAATTTCTGGACTGTTAGTTAGTTAGTTAGTTAGTTAGTTAGTTAGTTAGTTAGTTAGTTAGTTAGTTAGTTAGATCCTCTCGGGCCGAAGACAGCACATAGGGCAGAAGTCATTGATTTCCATTAATGACGATCCGTTGCCAATTGTATTAGGTCTCGATTATTTCTTAGACCCATGGTTGAGCTTTCTCTTTTGATTGTTCTACGTAGGGTTTCTTTTGGTCTTCCTTGTTTTCTTTTGCCTGTTGGTGTCCAAATGAAGGCCTGACGTGGTAGTATTCTCTCGTCCATTCGAAGAACATGACCGATATAATTCCAACGTCTTTTCCTTATAAAGGTTGACACATATTCTTGTTTGGTTTCTTCTCTTATTGTTTCATTTGATTTAAAATCACTCCATTTTATATTCAAAATTTTTCGGAGGCATTTTTTCTCGAAGGCAACTAATTTCTTTTCTATTACTTGAGTGGATTTCCAGCTTTCACATCCATATGTTAGTACAGGGATTACGCAAGAGTTGAATAGCCTAAGTTTTATATGTTTGCTAAGTGTCTTTGATCTCCAAATATTTGTAAGTTTGTTAAAAGCACTTGACGCCAACGCAATTCGAGTCGTTATCTCTGATGTTGCATCTCCATCATATGACATTTTGCTTCCATGATATTGTTAGGGTCACTAATACAATAAAAACTAACATTAAAAGATAGCTAGAAGAATAATCTAGCTTTGGAATAAATGTCATTCAATAAAATTACACCATCAGCGGTTTACTTCCAACTAAATTTCCTAAGTAAATTTATTACAAATAGCCCAGTAGAAGAAATTTGGTAAGATATAAAAACAAATCTAAAAACTATTATGGATGAGAATGATCCAACAAAATTAACATCAAATAAAAATAACAAAGGCTGGTTCAATTCTAAATTACAAAAGCTATGCAAACAAAAAGAGAACTTATTTAAGAAATTTAAGGCTACCAATTTAAAAAGGATACACAAAAAGTACTTAAAGATTAAACACTTGACACAAAAACTTTGTCGAAACCTCCAAAATGAATATAGAAACAATGTAATTTCTCAAGATAACAATAAAATCTTATGATCCTTTATCAAATCTAAAAAAATGGAACCTACAGGAATAGCCACACTAAAAGGATCAAATAATAAAATAATAATAATACATTGATAATGTTTATAGCGCTGTATACCAGCAAAGAGACGCTTTACATGGAGATAATAACATACATATAATAATTAAATAAACATTCTTATCGTAATAACCACATAAATGACAGTACGGTACTGTCACACGCGTCTTAATAATTTATATCTAGACCGCTTGCTTCCAGATTCATTAACTCCTTTACACAAGAAATGACTGAACACTGCTAACGGAAACAAACTTTAATGGCCGAACCCCTTTTCAACAACAAACTATCACCACTCAACTCTCTCAACTTCTACACACATTTTCATGCAGTCAACAAAACAACTCCCTTTCGCACGCTTTCGCACCGACTAAATAATACCACTAACACGTAACACAACCACCTAACACTGAACACGCCACCGTGAGCAGCTCACAGGTTATAGAGGGAAAATGGTCATTCGTGACATATGCCCCCCTTTCCAGAAATTTTCCGAGGGCGGCAAATTTCCACTATCTCGAATGACCAAATTTACCTATACTAGAATTCCCTTTACTAACTTGAAACATTATATGGATATCTACCCTCAAGTAGTCCTAAACAATGATAACTTTCTTCCTAAACACTTTAAACATTACTATCCTATACATCGGCGAAGTATTTATACAAAATCATTAAATTAAATCCAATAATCCATAACAACTCAACTTAATATTTTCAGTTAATCACACACAAAAATATATAATTGAACATAATGTTCTCAATGTCTCAATATCTTGAGTTTAATTCCACCCTGTGATGATCGTGCACGTCTATGAACGTGACTTTCAACAAGAGTGTACCATATTCTAAAAGTTCAACAACACAGTCTACTTAGGAAGTCTGCCTCTACGTTATTTTCCCCGGTAATGGACTGCACCGTAAAGTTATAACTCTGCAGAAACATGGCCCATCTCATGATCCTGGCACTCACAAAATGAGCCGTGTTAAGGTACCTCAGGGGCTGGTGATCATTTTGTAGAGTGAACGTACTCCAGTAGAGGTAAAGTTCAAACTTCCTGATCGCCCACACAATTGCCAGGCACTCTTTCTCAATTGTGGAATACCTGGTTTCTCTGTCCATAAGTTTCTTACTGGCAAAGGCGATAGGATGCAATATCCCTTTATTATCTTCCTGAAGTAAAGCTGCCCCAAGCACGACGTCAGATGCGTCGGTCCTTAGGATGAAGGACTTATGCATATTAGGAATGTGTAATATAGGCCGTGTCGTTATGGCTCTCTTTAGGGCGTCATACGCTTCATCCTGGTCCTTTCCCCATTTAACTCTGTTGGGCTGTCCCTTTTTAGTTAGGGATGTCTGGGGGTCCATGAAGGTTGCGTAGTTTGGTACAAAGTCTCTATAATATCATGTGCGTTCCAGGAATGATCTCCCTTGCTTCTTTGATGTTGGTCGAGGAGCATCTCGGATCTTATTGATGTTGTCTTCTTGAATGCCGATTGTTCCCAATGACAATTTATGTCCCACAAAATCCACCTCGACTGACCAAAACACGCATTTGGTGGGTCTGTCCGTCAGGTTATAAGTTTCTAACCGATGTAGCAGCTCGCCCAGCGTCTCTAAATGTTCTTCCCAAGTGCAGGTGTACACTAATAAGTCATCCACATAACTTATAACATTCTTCATCCCCTCCAGAAGTTGTCGGGTAGCCCGAACCAGTGTTGCCTCCGAATTCATCATCCCAAACGGCATTCTCAGTAATTCATAATGGCCGTCTGGAGTCACGAATGCCGTTTTTGGAATATCCATGGGTTCAACGGGGATTTGCCAGTAACCCTTACTAAATCAATCTTGCTAAAATATTTAGCCTCCGATGTCTTATAGAATATTTCATTAGGAGAAGTCACCGCACTGGGTCGAAAATTGTGATTTTATTTAAACCTCTGTAATGTACACAAATTCGATTAGATCCATCTTTTTTCTTTACAATGACAACTGGTGATGCGTAAGGGGAGTTACTTTTGCGTATGATTCCTAACTGTTCCATTTCGAGTAACACATCGTGAAGTGCCTCCCGTAAGGAATGAGGAATAGGATAAGGCTTTGATTTAACTGGAACATCAGATGTGAGTTTGATGTGGTGCACGCTCAAAGTAGTTCCTCCCGGGCTTTCGGTGAAAATCGTTTTATGGTCTGTAACCAATGGCACTATCTGCTGCCGCTGTTGAATAGGATAGATGTTCGCCATAAACCACATCTTGGTGTGATTCCTTCTGTGACCATGCACCAATCTCTGGCAACACCTCAGCACTTCCATTTTCTTCATCACATTCATAATCCTCCAAAACACCAACACTAACTGCCAAACACTTTCTTGGATTTTCTTTG
The DNA here is from genome assembly GCA_944989445.1 of Ampullaceana balthica. Taxonomy (NCBI): domain Eukaryota; kingdom Metazoa; phylum Mollusca; class Gastropoda; family Lymnaeidae; genus Ampullaceana; species Ampullaceana balthica. The sequence goes on along the minus strand of CALYLW010000263.1, from coordinate 195,806 downwards.
ATTTCAGCCAGGCTAATATCATTACCGGCTAGTTTCCCTTGACCAATGTCGCGAGAAACATATTGTTTAAGAAGGTTTGCATGAAGCGTTATCTTCTTTCCTTTCATATTAACCACATAATCACATGGTCCCATTATTCCAGTTACCTCATACGGTCCCTTCCACTGCATTAACAGTTTGTTTGCTTTGGTCGGCAGTAATACCAGAACAAGATCACCAATCCTGAACTTCCTATCTCTCGCTCCTCTATCGTAGTAATGTTTGTACCTCCCTTGCGATTTGCTCAGCTCCTCCTGAGCTAGTGTTAGGGTGTCATCGAGCTTTTGTCGTAACTCAAAGACATACTGGTAACTATTCTTCACCTCCTCATCTCGAATATCTTGTGTCCATAACTGCCGTAAAACATGCATAGGACCTCTTATGCTACGCCCGTACAATAACTCAAAGGGGGAGAATCCATTCGATTCCTGAGGCACCTCCCTGTATTCGAATAAGGCTGCATTTATAAATCGATGCCACAATCTAGGCTGCTTGTTGCATAACCGATTGATCATTGTTTTTAATGTCCCATTAAATCTTTCCACTAATCCATTACACATGGGGTGGTGAGGTTTGGATGTAAGTTGCTTGATGCCCAATAGCCGACTCACCTCTTTCATGCCCTCAGAGGTAAACTGTGAGCCTTGGTCACTTAGAACTTCTTCGGGGATCCCAACCCGACTGTATAGATCGACCAATGCCTCTGCTACTGTCTCTGTATATATTATATTTAATGTTACGGCCTCTGGGTATCTAGTAGCATAGTCAACCAAGGTCAAAATGTATCGATGCCCCGACACACTCGCTGGCACAATAGGTCCTATAATATCAATAGCTACCCTCTTGAACGGCACATCAACCACAGGAACTTTTTGTAATAGGACTTTTAGAACGGATCCCTTCTTTGCTGTTTACTGGCAAATGTCACATGATTTACAGTATTCCTTTACATCCTTTCCAATTCCTTCCAATAAAAATTGCTTAAAATTCTCTCTTTCGTTTTACTGAGTCCCAAATGACCGCTTGTTATGCTGTCGTGGGTGATAGACAGAACATGCATTCTTAGTCCCTGAGGTATTACGACTTGTCTGACATTGCCCCTTCGTTTCTCATCATAAAAAACTCTGAAAATGATGCCTTGCTTTTGCTCAAATTTTGATTTCCCCACTCTCCTTGAGTTATCACCCTTAGGTAATGAACGAATGTCTTCATCCTCTTGTTGCATTCTAATAATTACATCACGATTCACTTCCGGCTGCTTCTCCATCGACGTGACTTCCAATGGCAACATATCCCCCTCCTTTTTACTTTGAGCCCGCGTTGTCACCATTGCCGCTTTAACCACTTTGTCTATGTTTTCAACGGTTCTTGCTCCATACACGTTAACCACAATCAGGTCCACTATTGATTTCTCCACACACACCGCCTCCACTCTGCCACTCAAGTATGGTGTCCTTATGTCTATTATCGCTTTTTCTCCTCTTAGAATTCTTGTGTCTAACATTCTTATCAACCCAATGTCACCAGTTAATTGGTCATCTCTCACTTACTGTCTTTTCACCACCACCACTTCACTTCCCGTATCTCTCAATACCTCAACTCTCTTTGATCCTACAATCTCTTCCACAATCTTCAACTTCCCTTCTCCAGTTTCTTTATAATCAGCACCCCTTCCTAATTCTTTATCAATGATATCCACGGCTTCGCCACTATTTTCTCCTCCACCAGATGTGTTTTGGCTCTTATCCCACTGGCGCTTGTTCTTTGACCATTTACGCATTGGAACAGCATGTGTCGCTGCAACTCTCTTTACACTCGTATTTCCAGCCTCCTTTGAACTTGGGAAATAGTGGGCTATGTGGCCAACCCTATGACACACAAAGCAGTTTACATCCGATCTTGTTCGTTCCTCGGCTCTATTTCGCCATTTTCTCTGACCCGATCCGGTCTGTTGCTCCTCGAATTTTCTCCAATTCAGGTCATTTCCAGTGCAACTGCCATTTTGTGTTGAACCAGGGCCGTGATTGAAGCTTCTATTCCTTGCCTCCAGGAATAATTCAGCAACTCTGGCAACTTCTTCCAGGCTGTCAATACTACGCTCCCTTAGATGAATCGCCAAATCTTCTGGACACATTTCCATGAATTGTTCTTTTATTATGAGGTCTCTAAGACCGTCAAATGGTTCGTCGATGTCCGACAAGCTAATCCATTTCAACAAATATCCGTTGATTCTTCCTATAAAAATATATGGCGATTCATCTGCTTGAGGCTTGCTCTTCCTGAATAGGTTTCTGTACCCATCCTCAGTGAGATTGTACCTCTTTAGGAGTACTTCCTTCACCCTTTCATATATCAGTGCGTCTTTGTAAGGCATTCTAGAATATACGTCCAAGGCTCGACCAGACAGAAGCGCACTTAGTGACAACACCCAGTCACATTCTGGCTATTGGCTGGTCCTAGCGAAAGTTTCAAACCTTGTTAGGTATCCATCCAGCTGGTGGACCCCATCTATAAATTGTGGGAGCTTAGGCTGCCTGGGTCTGTTATCGGTCCCATTTGTTTTTCCTCCATTGGCAGCTTCTATTCTCATGGCTTCTAACCTTGCCTCTCTCTCGGCCGCCCTATCCGCCATCTCTCTCTCGGCCGCCCTATCTCTCTCGGCCGCCTCTCTCACTCTTTGTACCTCTCTCTCTCTCTCTCTCTCTATGTACTCTCTCCTTTCCTCACCTCTGAGTTGAAGGGCATCCACCAGTGCTACTATCTCCTCCAGAGTTGTGACTGGCATTCTCGTTGTTTCCGCAGTGTCTATAAATTCTATGTAAATCCCTGGTTGAGCCCCCAGAAATGTCACAATAACTTATATCTAGACCACTAGCTCCCAGATTCATAAACTCCTTTACACAAGAAATAACTGAACACTGCTAACGGAAACAAACTTGAATGGCCGAACCCCTTTTCAACAACAAACTATCACCACTCAACTCTCTAACATTCTACACACATTTTCATGACGTCAACAAAACAACTCCCTTTCGCACGCTTTCGCACCGACTAAATAATACCACTAACACGTAACACAACCACCAAACACACCACCGTGCGCAGCTCACAAGTTATAGGGGGAAATTAGTCATTCGTGACAGTTACACATAAGCTACGTTAATCATTAAAAGAAAGTTGTTTCTTTAATTTTGAAAAGAAATTTTGCAAAGATGCGTCTTAAGTGCAGTCTTGAAGGACTTTGTAGATGAAATACTCCGGATGTGTAATGGTAGAGAATTCCATTGTTTGGCTGCACAAAATGATAATAACTTTTCGCCATATGCTTTAGTTCGTGTCTTAGGGACACAGAGAATTTGCGTGTCTGCAGAAGACCGCAGCTGACGACTTGGTGAGTAGACCGAAAGAAGCTCAGTAAGATAGGAAGTGCATGAGTCAGAAAAGAAGTTGTGACAGAGATCGGCCAGTTTGTAATCAATTCGGGCTTGTATAGGTAGCCATTGAAGTGAGTAAAGTAGCGGAGTAACATGTTCATGTTGTTGCCTTAAGAACTAGTCTGGCAGCTGAATTTTGAACTTTCTGTAGTTTTTCAATGCATTGTTTTGGCGCACCTGACAGAAGAGAATTGCAGTAATCCATACGAGCTAGTACAAGAGCACATACTAGAGTTTTTGTTGCACCAACTGTTAAGTAATGACGGATTGAACTGATCTGACGAATTGCAGTGTAGGCAGAGCGACAGATGCGATTAATGAAGTTGTTTGGTAGACATATTGTCAGAAATAATGTAGCCAAGATTCCTAGTCGATGTTTTGAACAGTATATCAAACTAGCCACCTGAATAGAATTCGGAAGAGACAAAGTACTGCTTGATTTATTGTTGCAGAATATGAGTGCTTCAGTCTTGTCATCATTCAGTTTGAGCTTGCTAAAAGTCATCCAAGACTTTACCTCACCAATGCACTCTTGCATCAATTTGACAGTGAATTTAATATCAGATGGATCAGTGTGAGTGTAAAGCTGAGTATCATCTGCAAATGATTGGCTTTTAACTGAATGCTTTTTGAGCAGTAGCAGTAGTGGCCTTGTGTACAGTACGAAAAGAACGGGACCAAAAACGACATAATGTGCCCCCGGAGCACCATGATTGTTACATTTTTTTTAAAAATTTGCCAATTACCATCCTGGGAGTGTACAAATAAATCTTCCAAAGTTTAATGGCAATCGGATCAATGGTGTAGTAGGCTATAATGGATATGTAGACAGACGGACAGACATACTTTCATTTTTAAATCCTTTATTAAAACTCGTGGCGTCTGGTTGTTTGCCGGAAAAAAAAAGGATCGATTTTTAACCCACTTTCCCATATGCTAGAGAATGTTTTTATAACCCTTTTCCCGTGATCAAATTGAGCTGAAATTTAGCAGGCAGACTGAAGTAGTTTTTAAAGCAATTTCCCGAAAAAAGTATCACTATGTTGTCAATTTCTCGCCAACCATAACATATATCGGGTTTTAAAAAACGCCAAGCGATAGCTAATAATATTTAGAACCATGTTGGAAAAGGAATTTTTTTTAAATCTCTTTTCGTTCGACGCACGTAATTTTAGCAGCAATTTGTAGATAGCAATTGTTTTGTTTAGTTTCAGAATTATTGATTTGAAATGACTTTTAATGTAATCTAGAATGATAGTTAATGGGGTTTTCCCGCTTTGTGAATGCTAATGTTAGACTGTTGCGTGGTACGCATTATGTTGAAACATTCTTGGAGTGACTCTAGACTGATTTCCCTTGAATAAAAAAATCGGAAATTCTTTTTTAGAAATCGTGTTTAAACACTCATTCGCGTTTTTATTACTTATTTTGCTATAAATCCTTTATATATGAGTATGAGACATTATCAAAATTTTGGAAATTTTTTTTGTCGTGCGATGCGTAATATAGAAAACTTTTAGTTAAGGATTTATAGTCAAAAACTTATTTTACGGGGTTTTTTAATATTATATATATATATATATATATATATATATATATATATATATATATATAACAAGGGTTTTAGGGCTATATGTAGTGAAGTAAAAACGTCATATCTATTAACATAGCCATCGTTTGCGTGACGTCAATAATTCATATTTATGAAACTAACTATAGTTAGCATAACGTAAAATATTCATAATATCCAACTTTTAACTTAGGGGCCGTCCATAAATTACGTCACGCACCTAGGAGGGGGAATGGGGTCACACTTTTGTGACGATGCGTGACGAGAGGGAGGGAGGGGAGTTGAAGAAATTGTGACGTCACGTCAAAAGAATAACTTCAAATAAAACTTCGACTGTAGTATTTTGTCGCTTACAATTTATTAAATGACTTTTTTTTTAAATGTTTTTTTTAAAAACCATCAGTGCTTCTCAAAGTGCCGGTCCGTATGCCATCAGACGCCGGTTGGCGTAAGTTATCAAGAAATGAAAATTAAGTCTAATTATAATCCTTGCTTTTGAGAACCCACAAGAGAACGTATAAAATTGCGTCGTTTGATGTTGACATCAAAGCATTTGTGATGTAACCGCAGCTCCGTTTGGTTCTCTTACGGCAGGAGTCACTCAATTTTTTGCCATGTATTTTTCATTAGTTTATAAACTCCACAAGAGAATGCAACAATTTAAACACGCCTCGTCCATTGGTGGCATTATATTTACAACTCTTGTGTGACGTATTTGAAATCGTAAAAAAAAATTGGGGAAACAAAAACAACTCAAAAACCAAAAAACCCTTTAAAAACTCGTGAGCTTCGGAGTAAAAAAGTTATGATATTGGATATTTTATTAATGTCATAGTAATTTTCAGTCTTCAACTTGCAGGAATTACTGTATTTTGCGACGCACAAGATGACACCCTACTTTCCTGTACAAATGTGGGGTTCGTACAGTACTCGCCATATTTCTCTTCCAGCGCATACCAATAATGTTTTAGAAAACATGAGATTTGATATCAATGTGGTAATTTTAGATCAAATTCCTTTGACGTGGATGTACTTAGCAGGAGAACTGTCATTATAAGATTGAAATCAATTTCAGGAATCTTCCTGTATCTATATATTCTAGGTCTATCAACAATGAAATGACCCTTGTATTATCAGCTTAAATGTTAATCACATCAAAGGGTTTTTGACATTACCGCTGCATTGTTCGTTAGCTGTTTTCCTATGCCTTGGCAACTAAACACATTTTAAAAAAAAATATTATATAATACAAACCGAATTCATATAGGGCTTTAAGCTCATTTTGCTATCACGTCAGTACAGGGAAAATCACGTCTAAACGGAAAAAGAATGCACCAGTACTTGGTGAAATGAAAAAATCCTTACCGGTCGTCTAATACGAAAAAGTTTGAGAAGCACTGGCTTACAATTTATTAAAATGACCTATTGCATAGCTTCACGTGTGTTACGATATTACAATGTAGACCTACACTAAATAAATACTTAAATGATAAAAAAGTGATTTGAAATATACTTATTTTCAAATAGAAAATAAGGGTGGGTTTTGTTTTTTATTAATTTATTTCGTAAATTTTTATTTTTTTTGGTGGGGGGGGTCAAAGCTTTGTTATGTATTTTTGGAGGGGGGTCTAACTTTTTGTGACGATGCGTGACGAGTGGTGGGGGTGAAAAATCGGCCAAAATAGCGTGACGTCATTTATGGACGGCCCCATAACCAATGTTAGACTGGCATCAAATATTCATATCTTTTGACATAGCCATCGTTAGTGTGACGTCAAGAATTTATATGTATGAAATTAACGATTGTTAGGTTACGCCTACGCCAAATATTCCTAACTATTAACCTTACCATTGTCAGCATGACGTAATATATTCATAATACTATTAACATAAACAATGTTAGCCTGACATCAAATATTCCCATATCTTGAAGTATACCACCATTAACCTCACTACCAATATGTGTCGTCCCCAACAGGTCAGAGCGTGTATCGTTCCATAAGATTGGGCTCGACGAGAGAACCTACACCGACAGCAGGAACTGGTCAATGTTCTCGTACACGGACATAAGGAAACGTCTTGGCCACGCCAAAGAAGACATCTGCCTGGTCAAGATGGACATTGAGGGGGCGGAGCGGGTTTCCATACCCAACATGCTAGAACACGGAGAGCTGGACAGCGTCCGGCAGCTGCTGATGGAGTACCACGTGGCATCCAAGGAGAGGAAGGACACGATGCTCAACCTGAAGCTGATGCAGGGCATCGAGAGAGCGGGATTTAAAAAGTTTTACTCCCACAAGAACCCGGCGTGCCGGAGGAAGATTGCCGGCTACCCTGTGTTGAGGACAGACTGCTACGAGGTGCACTACCTCCGACGGTAGCACTGGGCCGTTGTCCAAAATAGCGAGTAGCAATGTGTTGTAATAGCCCTGGGCCATGGTCCAAAGTAGCGAGTAGCAACGTATTGTGATAGGATTTTTTGTTTTGAAAATGTATAAGGTATTGCGATATATATATATCGCAGTTCTTGTTACCAGTTTTTAAATTTAACTATTGAGATAAATGAACGCTGTTGGCTGTAGAGTTATCTCATAGCCAATAATATGATTTGTGGAAATTTTTATTTGGCTAACCGACATTCTTTTGTTAAATTTATTATTGGGCTACTATTCTCCTCACGAAGAGAGAACGGACGTGTTCTATTTGGATATGTGAATAAAGGAGAAACAAAATATTTCTTAAATATGAAAATATTTCTGTATGAATTCTGATACCTGAATTAAGATATTATTTATATGACAAGTTTTGAATTATTACTTACTAACATTATAATTTTGATAATCTTTTTTTTTCATTTTCTAATGCTGGGCGCCTTATTATCTAACCTTAAAATTAAAAAAAAATATCTTACACATTGTGAGTTTATGCAATAAGGCATGCCAGCAAGACCTTAACATCATTGGGTCGCAAAATGCGTGGAAGAATTAATATTTAGGATGAATCTAATGAATTCTGCTGTAAGAATTTCGATTTTAAAACCAAAAAGTAAAAGGTGTTGCTGAAGTCACATGACACAAACTTTGGGCATCACGATTTGTCTGCCAGTTGGGGTTACTAAAGCTAACAGAGGAGATGGGCTTTCTTATTATGGTAGTTGACTAGCTGGTAGGGTCAGCTGACATCCTGCCCATGACACAAACTTTGGGTATCACAATTTGTCTACCAGTTGGGGCTACTTAATCTAATAGACTAACAGAGGAGATGGGCTTTCTTCCTTTGTTAGTTGATTAGCTGGTAGGGCCAGCTGACATGAGGCGTAATTAGGTTTTTGGCGCCCTTGGCTAATTTATTTTCGGCGCTTTTGGTAAATTGACAAGTTTCAGCTTTGCCATTTTTCATGTGTTAGAAAAAAATAATTTCTCTTATTCTATTTATCACAATAATTACGTAGTCTGACAGTGACAGTCATACAACTTGAATATAAAAAATGCATAAGACATGAACAATAGTAATTCTCAGTTTATTATTTACTAACTAATACCAAATAAATTGGTGAATAAAACGGAATATAGTACCTCATACATAACGATTGAAACTCACAATTAAAATTAAATTTAAATAACACTCCACCGACAACAGCTCAGCACTTCAGTTAGCTGGCGTATTGGCATGTTGCTAATACAGTCGGACCTTTCTAAGTCCGACTCATGTTACTCAAAGGTTTGGGGGGGGGATTCGACTGAAGTAGTTTTCGAGTTAGGGAAACTGGCGTAATAGGCGCAGATTAATCAATGACAATGTTGACATTGAGAGGGCGGGACAGCCAGAGCGGCTAGAAGGCTTAACAGGAAAGAGGGGCGGTGTCTGATGTTAAACTTTTTTTGACATACCAACACCAGCCCGTGAGAGGAGACACCTTCCCTCCCCTCCCACACCTTATTCCCTCGACAGTGGGATGGGGATACTAAGAATTTTCTTTTTAAAAGAAAGACTGTAAAATGATATTGACATTTGTATGATAAGAAGCCCCGCAAAGGCCACAAACATAAAAAAATATTATACTGGTTTAAATGAAATATATTTAAATATAATTAACTAGTTTGTGCTGCTGCGCCGTGGCACCTGCGGCGCCCCAATTTTTTTAAGGGCGCCTAAGGCGCCCACCTTTTTCAAAAGCCCAACTTTCTTGTCCTTGTATGATAAATACGTAATATTAAACTTTATTAAATGTACACAAAGTATTTTATAATAGGGTTTTTTTAAGTCAAAAGCCCAAGTAACTTATCCTTGTATGATAAATACGAAATATTCCTGAAATATACACAATGTATATAATATAATATTTTTTGGCTATATGGCTTAGTATGCGAAACGGATTGTGTGTGGCCCAGTCTAGGTAAACATTAGGAATTAATAGGGATAATAAGAGAAATTTAAGATAGGTGGTGCATTTGAAAATGCTGGGTCCACTGCGGCCGCATAGGTTGCAGTGGCCTAAGACCGGCCCTTACAGGGGAAAAAAGAGTTAAATCCTGCCTCTCGTAAATGTCGAAGGCCGAGAGGGATAGTGACATTACCACGGTGAAAATCAAGTCTCAGATGTCCAGCGGTTACGTCTAAAAACTTAAGTAGATTTTTCACAGACACATAGTTGAAGTATTATTTTCAATAAATGGAATCCTAGTCACTCATTAAAGTTAAAATGATACTTTTTTTGTTCTTTCATAATATTTTATAAACCACTTAACTTTAATCTCAGACAGATAAATTAATGACATTACATATCTATAAAGTTAAATATAAGCCCTGCTATCATCCACCAATACTGATCAATACATTTCAAATAATTTCGTGACAATAACTTATGTTAGGAAAATGTTATACCGGGTGTATCGAAAGTTGAAAAAAATCAACCTGAATGTAGCGCCAAATACTATATTATTTCACTCTTTGGCTTTGATTTTCACCGCAGCTAAGTTTATATTTGTTTGTATTCGTTTTATCTATGTACTATTTGTTCGTTGAAGAAGGCTCTTTGCCAAAACGTTCACTGTTTTGTTACGTCCTGTCAGGCTCTCTCATACCCTGTTAATATGTTATCCATCTATTAATCTATAAGCCTGATTGCAGTCCCACCCACATTTTGTGAAACTACACAGCGGGTTCAAATTCACAACATGAACAAGTGACGTAGAAACCCACTTCAAAATCAAACCACACCATTAACCACTTATAAATCGAATCACACAATAAACCGGTGAAGGAGAAATAGGCTTCAGATGATGTGTCTTCCCAATCATAGGCATATTTTGTTTCTTAGCGGAGGGGCACATAAGAACACGAGCAGCTATGGGCAGCGCAAACGCTCAGCTACACCAACAAGTTCAAGGCTGAAGAACAGGTCATGGACGTGTGATAAGGCGTGGAATAATTTATATTTAGGATGAAAATGAATCTAATGAATTCTGCAGTAAGAATTTCGATTTTAAAACTAAAAGATGTTGCTGACTTCACACAACACAACCTTTTGGCACCACTAATCGATTGCAAAGCTGGTGCTATCGAGGCTAACAGAGAAGATGGGCTTTCTTCTTAAATTAGTTGATAAGTTGTTGAGTTCAGCTGACATCGTGCCCATGACACAATTTTAGTCTAAATATGGTTGGTGATATTTGCATTGTTAATTACCTACGCTAATAGGAACATTTTTAGAGAGTTAAATCCTGCCTCCCGCAAAACTGGCTGTCGAAGGCTGAGACTGAGATGGATTGTGACATAACCACGGTGAAAATCGAGTCTGTGTTGTCTAGCATTTAGGTTCTAAAGACTTAAGTAGACACTTCACAGACTCATGGTTGAAGCATTATTTTCCATAAATGTAATCTCAGTCACTCATTAACGTGATACATTTTGTTTTCTTTCATAATATTTGATAAACCAATCTATAAATCATTCTAAGTTCAGGAAGATGAATTAATGACATTACATATCTATAGAGTTAAACAGCTTTACTATCAACATCCACCATCAAATGTTTCATAAATTGAAAATAATTTCGTGATATAAATAAACATATCCCTATCACAGAAAAATATGATGCCTGGCGTACCAAAAATTGAAGCAAATCAACTGCTAATGGTGTTAATTTATCGCGAAATACTATATGAGCTATATTATTATGTTTCAGAAATTGATTTAGAAAATAAAATATGTATATGCAAAATTTATTCTTTCCTTTATTTATATTCTTTCTTCGAAGATTTCAGAAAAAAACAAAAGCGTGTCTTGTCTCAGACACTTAATTATGACATCATCTTTGAGCACAAATAAGGATCAAGCCAAGTTTAAATTGATCAAACAGCCCAACACACCACGTAATAAAGAAATAAAATAATAAACTCTAGCACTGATCTTTCTTTACGGTAAATTATCTCTATCATTTTCCAGCACTTATGGACAATAATTTGTACTTAGTGAAGGGAAATGATTACTAATACTACTGAAACTAAACAGCGGATTCAAATTCACACAATAAACGAGTGGAATAGAAACAGACTTCAAAATCAAACCACAACATGAACGAGTGACATAGAAATGGACTTCAAAATCAAACCACAACATGAACGAGTGACATAGAAATGGACTTCAAAATCAAACCACAACATCAGGGCCGGATTAAGGCATATTGATGCCCGAGGCACAAACCTACATGGGTGCCCCCCTCTGCCCCGATCCTCCACTGACCGCTGGTATGTTCAATATTTAGCAAACCAACTAACAAACAAAACAGTGGTTAACACACAGGGGCGTGACAAGGGAATTCGGGAGGTGCGGACTGCACCTAGTGACGCCGCTGTTAACACATATGTTTGTACCAGTATCACTCAAATAAAACCTACGATGAGTTATTTCTGTATTAAAATAAATATTTAATTAATTTTGTAATTATAATAGACAAACACACCTTAAATTTTTTAATAGCTGAAAAAGTCAGAGAAAGCCAACCTTTACATTTCAAAGTTCTTTATTATAGATTTAAATCTGGCAAAGTGCATCATCAAAGTTAATTTTCCACAAAATGTCTGTCTCAATCATCAGCAAAGATAAGGAATCAAGCCTTTCTGATTTCACTATCGATCTACTTGGAATTTTTGTACGTTTTAACTGAGAATAAAACAAACCCGTAAAAACAAAGTTTTTGACTGTAAATCCCTTATATATGAGACATAACTAACAGTATTGATTATTTTCAAACGCGACAAACATTTACAGAATAAATCTGTCTTAACTCAACTTTGCTTTATAACCCGGGGGGGGGAGGGGAAAAGTCTAGTCACCAATCGCTGGACCGAGCTCAGCGTACGAGACATAACTAAAAGAATGTTCATTATAATACGCAGCGCAAGAGAATACAAAAATAAAAAATTGTAGTTATGTGTCGTAAAACATGTTTAATATAATGCGCACCGATCAGGAGTATATTTTTAAAAGTATTGTCAAATAATCGCGCAACAGGAAACTATTAAAAAGGTCGTTCAATATAATACGCACTGCGACACTCTAGCACAAAAAATTAACATGATACATAGAGATAAATAAAATAACTTAAAAATTCAATAATTTAATCACAGATCATGCAATTGATCTGAAATTTTGATACAACGTGTTTTTCATCAACACAAATCTGCCTGCAAAATTTCAGCTCGCTAGCTTACGAGGAAGTGGATTAAAAATCGATTCAAAGTTTTTTCGACAAGCCAGCAAGCAAGGGTTTAAACCAGTGGTTCCCAAAGTGGTCCCTACGGACCCCCTGGGGTCCGCGGAACCGTTCAGGGGGTCCGTGGAAAATTAAAATTGATTTGGGGGTCCCTGAACAACGTCAGGGGGTCCGCGGAAGGTTTTGTATAAAAAATAATAAAATTTTGCTTTTCAAAAAAATTATTACGAAAATAAAAATGAAGTACAATGAATACTGTAGTAACAATTATTAGGTCCTGAGTAAAATAAAGTTGTTTGACATTTTAAAAAAATACGACGATATTTCCTCATGTTGTAACCAATCAAAATGCTTGGTTAATTGAATGGTATGTCAACTTGGATGCGTGAGAAAGGCGGAGACCCTATATGTAGGTCATAATGAAACAAACCCGTAAAAACAAAGTTTTTGACTATAAATCCCTTATATATGAGACATAACTAACAGTATTGATTATTTTCAAACATTTACAGACTGAATCTGCCTTAACTCAAGTTTGCTTCATAACCCTAGGGGGGGAGGGGTGGGTGGGAGGGGGAGAGGCGAAAAGTCTGGTCACTGATTCGCTTGACCGAGCTCAGAGTGACACGTAAAATGTAAACAAAAGCGCCCCGTCGCTTCGTTGGGTCGCCTCAATGCGTCAGCTCAAAATTTCACGTTGGAAAAAAACAATAACAAACCGTGAATTTGAATAACATACCTCATATAAGGATAAACTAAAAATGCATTAATTTAATTACCGTACGTTCGATCGATCTGAAATTTTGATACAATGCATTGTTAGGTCAGACGGGTCAGTGTGCCAAGTTTCAGCTCGATCGGATCACGGGAAGTGGGTCTTTTTACTTCTAATTTTCCGCCCGCCCAAGACAGACACAGAGAGAGAGAGAGAGACAGAGACGCCGGTGAAGTTAATATAAGGGATTTAAAAATTACAGTGTTTTACCGGAAATGACGATGGGTAAATGACATTGTTGGGTAAATTTGGACGATTAAAAATCCATGAATCGAGTCAGCAAAATGAATTTTTTAAATTAAAAATTCGACCACACGCCTTTTTAGAGAGTTAGCAAAGTAATATTTAAAAATATTTTCTAATATAGTATGATAAAATGGATTTAGAAACCTAAAATATTGAAACATAGAAATCTCCCCCTCATCCCCCCTTTTTTTCTTCAAAGTTTAAGATGGTGCAGTGTGAGACAGACTGTATACAACAACGCAATTATGCTGCTACATGCATAACTTGCCTACAATATAAAGTCTAAAAGAGTCGTACATGTAATCGTCATTTTATTTTAATGTAATGCTGATGTCAAGTTTAGAAACAAATTTTCCCAATGTCAGGCTAAAAGAAGTTTTGTATTGTTAATTGGAAGTTTTGATATAGTTGAATTTTGTATTGTTATCACGATAGTGTACTTTTGAACGTAAGTATATTTTATATTTGAATACAATTTGTATCTTTTGAAAACAATATAATTCGCATTTTCAAAATAGTAATATCATAAAGTTAATTTAAAAAATAAAATAAAACTCACGGAGGGATTGTATTTAAAAAAATTTTAAAAAAATATAAAAAAATAATTGTAACCTTCCAACTCACATCAAATGGTTCTAAATGGTTTTACTGTAGCATTCCATTAAAAAGGTTAATAACTAATAGTTAAGTAACCGTTTCAAATAGAACTTTTATATACAATTTATATATATATTTTGGCCCTTTTTAGCAGATATGTGTTCAAAAGAAAAAAATGTTGACAGTACATTGTTGAATATTTTAAATATGGCTTTATTTATCAGCCGGAAATAGTATTTTACCAATGTGTCTTCTGTGAAATAAAACTTTGTCGAATGATTCTATGAAACCTTCCAAGCTTATGGAACAATTTAATGAAAATCCATAGTGATAAAAAAGATACAGATTTAACGATTTTTTTTAACCAGTCCAAGAAACATATTTTAAAACACCATCACTTCAACAACATCTAAGTAACATGGCGATGGACTGCGTGCGTCTTATAATATTTTTTTAAATCCTTTATATTAACTCGTGGTGTCTGCGGCGGACCTTGCTTGCTTGCTTGTCGCCAAAACTTTTGATAGATTTTTAACCCACTTGCTCGCAAGATAGCGAGCTGAAATTTTGCAGGCAGTTTCGTACCGATGATAAAAACAATGTATCAAAATTTCAGATCGATCGCATGTACCGTAATTAAATTATTGATTTTTTAGATTATTTTTTTTATTCCTATGTATCATGCTATTTTTTGAGATAGAGCGTCGCGGTGCGTATTATATTGAACAACCTTTCTGTCGCGCAATAAGGTGCGTATTTTATTGACAGCTCTTTTTATAAACATATTCCTGATCGGTGCGTATTATATTAAACATGTTTTACGACACAACTTCAATTTTGTATTTCTGGATGGTCTGGCGCTGCGTATTATAATGAACATTCTTTTAGTTACTTCTCGTACATAAAGGATTTATAGTCAAAAACTTGGTTTTTACGGGTTTTTCTTATTATTGATTGCAAAGTCTGGAAAGCCCCACACGATTGGTGAAGAACTTATTTTACCAGCTGTAAGTGAGGTGAATAGCACTGCGTTGCACAAATCAGCTTTCGACTTCATCGACATCATTTATTTGCAAGAATCTTAGTGAATGGTTGCATGGATCACTAGATTATGTATTTGAGCAAATAATAAAATCAAAAGGAATGCCTTCAATGAGATATTATTTGCTAAACTTTGTTTGGAAAATAATGAAGAAAGTAATTGTTTACTACTTCTCACAGAAGTACGAAGGTTATCTAAAAGTGCATGTTTCAATCGATTTTATGCTCTCTGTGATTCAGTGCTGGAATTCCTGGAAGGCAAAGTATTTGAGACAAATTTAATTAACTCAAAAGATGACATAGCCTACATGACAGATTTGTTTTCCAAATGTAACTAAACTAATTTGAAACTACAAGGTGACCAATTAAATTTCATCAAAACTAAAAGCGTAATATCTGCGTTTGTTGCAAAACGATTTCTGTATAAACAAAACTTGGGGAGAGGAGAATGTTCTCATATTCCAAAACTCTCGAAATTTGAAAAATAGCGATGAAGACTTGCTTACCTATTTTCAGCACTTAACGGCTCTTCATGCAGACCTGAACCAAAGATTTGAAGAAATTCTTCACTTGGTTATTCCCGACTGGGTGCTCAGGGACAAACTCAGATCCCAGACACAGATGAATCCATACTAATACAGGAGCAACTTATTGAATTGTCCTCAAATGGGGGAATTTAAACCAATGTTTGAAAAAGGATACAATAAATTCTGGTTAAAAAAAGAGATCCCAATTTTATATCCTGCATAATGGGTTATTGTACAAAAGTGGTTTACTGCTTTCCCGTCTTCCTATTTGGTAGATCATGGATTCAGTGCCGTTATGAGCCTCATCACAAACAAAAGAAACCGGCTATACATTATTGGTCGTGGGAATTGGCATTTGCCTCTCACAAACATTAAGCCGGACATTAATACACTCATAAAATTATAGAAATCTCATCAAGTTCATCCCAGTCATTATTTTATTTTCTAATTTAACAAAAGTCTAATTTAAATATATAATTCTTCAACAAAATGTTGTTTTTTTAAATTAGTAAATTTGTATACTATACAATTATGTAGCGTTTTCACTTGGGGGTCCGTGGGCAAGTTTTGATTACAAAAGGGGTCCACGGGTAAAAAAAGTTTGGGAACCACTGGTTTAAACAGACACCACGAGTTAATATATAGGTTTTTAAAAGGGGAAAAAGAACGAACACAAACTTCCCTCAGTGCGCATTATGGTAGTTGCTTTCAAGCATTACTTCCTTTTCTTTCTATATAGTGCGTCTCAGTGGGGTGAGCATATCGCGTTGTGGTGCGGGTGTGCACACTACTGCCTACATTTAGACTGTGTCGTCTTGCTTGCTCTAGTTTCTGGTGAATGATATATATACTAGCGTACACCCGTAAAAAATGACGGAAGTTTTCAACTGAAACTATTTATTTTTTAAAAAATGCACTTTTTAGGGTGCCTACGGCGCCGACCTTTTTCAAAAGCCCAACTAACTTGTCCTTGTTTGATAAATACGAAATATTTAACTTTCTGAAATGTACACAAAGTATTTTATAATAGGGGTTGCATGCAGAGCCATCTTTACACCATTTGGGGCCCCCGGACAAAGAAATAGTGTGGGGCCCCTACCCCGAATCAATAAAATATAAATTAACATAATGTATATAAATAAATATATTCCCATGGTGCCCCTATACTCGTTGGCCCCCGGGGAAATGCCCAACGGGCCTATGCGTAAAGACGGCCCTGGTTGTAGGGCGCCTACGGCGCCCCCTTTGTTTTTTATTTTATAATTAACCATCATCAAATCCTCTTTTTAAATCCTTTATATTAACTCGTGGTGTCTGCGGCCGACCGACCTTGCTTGCTTGTCGCCAAAACTTTTGATCGATTTTTAACCCACTTGCTCGCAAGATAGCGAGCTGAAATTTTGCAGGCAGTTTCGTACCGATGATAAAAACAATGTATCAAAATTTCAGATCGATCGCATGTACCGTAATTAAATTATTGATTTTTTAGATTATTTTATTTATTCCTATGTATCATGCTATTTTTTGAGATAGAGCGTCGCGGTGCGTATTATATTGAACAACCTTTCTGTCGCGCAATAAGGTGCGTATTTTACTGACAACACTTTTTATAAACCTATTCCTGATCGGTGCGCATTATATTAAACACGTTTTACGACACAACTGCAATTTTGTATTTTTGGATGGTCTTGCGCTGCGTGTTATAATGAACATTCTTTTAGTTACGTCTCATACGTAAAGGATTTATAGTCAAAAACTTGGTTTTTTACGGGTTGTTTTTATTAAATCCTTTATATTAACTCGTGGTGTCTGCGGCGGACCTTGCTTGCTTGCTTGCTTGCTTGCTTGTCGCCAAAACTTTTGATCGATTTTTAACCCACTTGCTCGCAAGATAGCGAGCTGAAATTTTGCAAGCAGTTTCGTACCGATGATAAAAACAATGTATCAAAATTTCAGATCGATCGCATGTACCGTAATTAAATTATTGATTTTTTAGATTATTTTTTTTATTCCTATGTATCATGCTATTTTTTGAGATAGAGCGTCGCGGTGCGTATTATATTGAACAACCTTTCTGTCGCGCAATAAGGTGCGTATTTTATTGACAGCTCTTTTTATAAACATATTCCTGATCGGTGCGTATTATATTAAACATGTTTTACGACACAACTTCAATTTTGTATTTCTGGATGGTCTGGCGCTGCGTATTATAATGAACATTCTTTTAATTACTTCTCGTACATAAAGGATTTATAGTCAAAAACTTGGTTTTTTACGGGTTTTTCTTATTAAATCCTTTATATTAACTCGTGGTGTCTGCGGCCGACCTTGCTTGCTTGCTTGTCGCCAAAACTTCCGATCGATTTTTAACCCACTTGCTCGCAAGATAGCGAGCTGAAATTTTGCAGGCAGTTTCGTACCGATGATAAAAACAATGTATCAAAATTTCAGATCGATCGCATGTACCGTAATTAAATTATTGATTTTTTAGATTATTTTATTTATTCCTATGTATCATGCTATTTTTTGAGATAGAGCGTCGCGGTGCGTATTATATTGAACAACCTTTCTGTCGCGCAATAAGGTGCGTATTTTATTGACAGCTCTTTTTATAAACATATTCCTGATCGGTGCGCATTATATTAAACATGTTTTACGACACAACTGCAATTTTGTATTTCTGGATGGTCTGGCGCTGCGTATTATAATGAACATTCTTTTAAATTCTTCTCGTACATAAAGGATTTATAGTCAAAAACTTGGTTTTTTACGGGTTGTTTTTTATTAAATCCTTTATATTAACTCGTGGTGTCTGCGGCCGACCGACCGACCTTGCTTGCTTGCTTGTCGCCAAAACTTTTGATCGATTTTTAACCCACTTGCTCGCAAGATAGCGAGCTGAAATTTTGCAGGCAGTTTCGTACCGATGATAAAAACAATGTATCAAAATTTCAGATCGATCGCATGTACCGTAATTAAATTATTGATTTTTTAGATTATTTTATTTATTCCTAGGTATCATGCTATTTTTTGAGATAGAGCGTCGCGGTGCGTATTATATTGAACAACCTTTCTGTCGCGCAATAAGGTGCGTATTTTATTGACAGCTCTTTTTATAAACATATTCCTGATCGGTGCGCATTATATTAAACATGTTTTACGACACAACTGCAATTTTGTATTTTGGATGGTCTTGCGCTGCGTATTATAATGAACATTCTTTTAATTACTTCTCGTACATAAAGGATTTATAGTCAAAAACTTGGTTTTTTACGGGTTGTTTTTTATTACATTGATCCCTTTTCGAAAATTAAAATATGAGCGAAAACAATTACGTCGTATAATATTTTTTTACAGCACATCTTTAATTTGCACACCTTTTGATGCATTGGTGCAGTAATGTGGTTTTCCCTGCTTTCTAAAATTAGTAGCGTCAGGACAGACTGACTGACTTGCGTGACAATTGCAAATTATATAGTTTTATACTAGTGTATCACCCGTCATAAATGACGGAAGTTTTCAAAATAAATACACATCAGATTAAAAAATAACGTAATACAGATCTTTCATTTATTTTATTTATTTTTATTTGATTCATTATTATCATATTGAACAATTTTATGCGGAACGTTCGAAAAGTGTTATTTTTGGTGCAGCACTATAAAACAAAATAGATCGCAGCGCCAACTAACAGCATTACAAATTTCGCAGCGCCACCTAACAGCATTATAATTACATCCATACATACAGCCAACGGGAATTAAGTATATTGATAATATATAGAGAGTATATATTTAGATATGGTACGGTCAGCAAAAATACCACAAGCAGCTTTGTAAGCCAAAATACAAATGGGAAATCGTGGGCCGTGGACATAATTGTTTTCCTAACACCTTCTGTCGGCCACTTCAACAAAAAGCTGAGACCAACAGTCCACTCTTAACGTTACTTTTTTTTATCCATCTTTTTAATTTAAAAAAAAATTGACGCTTGTTTTCCAATTTAAACTACACTTCCAAATGTTTTTTTTTCTTTTAGTTCTGTTATAACAATTTATTAACGCCCAAGTCGAATTTCATTTCGTACAAGCTCATAATCTAAATCTACAAGTCCCAAATTACCCACATTATCAGTTACACCTCATTCACCCTTCCCAGGCTTTATTTGCCCACCTCACCATTTCCTAACCCTTGTGTCTCCTCATTTTGTAATCAATTCCATTTAGTCAATTTTTTTAAAGACAAAATTAAACCGTGTACAGAGATTGTGATTGCGGGAAAACCCAGAAATTTATATGCAAGGGAAGTAACAATGCAATTATATGTAAAACTTTTTTAAATTGTGTGTGGTTTCTCTTTATATCTTTGTCCAGGAAACTGATGGGAAATGGAAATGTGAAAACTATCTTTCTGCTCCAAGATGTACTTAATTCACATAAAACACAGTTTCGTTATAAAATATATTTAAAATTTAGCTTTGTTTAAACATGTCGGAAATCATTAACAGACACATCCGGGGTATTTAGATAAAACAATGTCAATAAGATAATAATGAAATATAGATGTATGTGGATTTTGTTAGGACTGTATCAAAAGATATTTCTTAAACTAAGTTAATTTGGGTATTCTACGTGGTAAGCAAAGGACGCAGTAATCTTCTGTATAGAAGGAGGGTCTGTAACAGATTAGATAATATAAGATAAGATATGGATCAATACACAAATTTTGTTTACAATTTTGTAACAATACAAAAAATTTCAAACATGTAGCTACTTTCATATTTATGCTGAAAATAATAACATTATGTAATATTAATTAATATCATGTTGAAAAAGCGAAAAAAGTTAAGGGGTATCAGTGGAACAAACTCACGGAATTAACTAAATCTGATGTTAATTGGTAACACAGTTTGTATCCTTATCTCCTAAATATTACTACCTACTAACTGTTAAAATGTAAAACGTCAAGAGTTATAAAACTATGGATAAAGAAAGATATGCATAGGGTTTAATAATTATACATAGGAAAGAGGTCACCCTTGCCTGAGCTACAAGAAAGACGTTACTTGCGCGCGTTGACCACAAAACGTGGGAGGGCATAGCTGAGGAGGGCACTCACTAGCGGTTTAAAGTAAGCGAGGGCACTCAATCTGCAGAAGCCACTCTCACATCTAGGAGTGAAGAGAAAAGAGCCAGGAGAAAAGGAAAGGAGGGAACAGGAGCAGGATTTAACGCCATCGTCCCTTGAGGACGAACGGATGCCATATATATATATATATATATATATATATATATATATATATATATATATATATATATATATATATATATATATATACATATAATTATACAAAAATATAGAACTATCTAACATTTTTTCGGCTTTTACCTGACTGCATTTACAGGCCACCAAAATCAAGGCCAACAAACACCATTACTTAAATAGTAGCTACGTTCTCGTCAGAATCGCACAGCTGATAAACATGTCAAATTATGTCCAACGCGTGAATTTAAAGGATGAGCTTAGGAATGTTAATGATATATACTTCTTTGCATTACTATTATTTCACTACGGTCAAGGTCGCAAGGCCCCTGACATTGTTCTAGAACAATTAGAACTACGAGACAATGGTAGTGGGTCGGCGGTTCTCAACGTAAGAGATCCAAAGGGATCGCAGCATCACTATATGTGGGACTTGGCCTTCTCTTGACTTGCTGATTATTTTTTTTCTGTCCTTAGAGTTATCACTAATCGCCGTTTATTAATAATACTTAATTACATTCCGCGATTTGTCAACTTGAATTTTATTACATTGCATCTGAGTGTTTTATATTGTTTTTACTGTTCGCTGAACAGGGCCTCTTGCCGACCTAGTTTTGCTGTGTAAAAAAATCTGTTTACCAGACCATAAAGAAATGCAAACAAAAAAATATAATTTTTTGGAATTCATTTACTGAAAAGCATATTTCAAATCAGAATTTTAAAACGTATGCGTGACACAAGCGTGACTCAAGCGTGACTGAAGCAAGTTTTATTAGTTTTTCTTTTATTATTATTTTTGAAAGCTGACACAGATAAGAGCTGTGCCATTATCACATTGAATATTGTATCATGTGCTTAATTTCAACATTTGTATCACAGCTTTGTTATGTCACGTTTAGTAGAAAAAATCATTCAACTTTATTCACACGCATCTCAGCTTTAAATAAGAATCCGAAGTCAACACTTAGCACATGAATTTTATTGAACACAAGATTTCTTTTTAAAATACTAAAAAGACAATGTAAATTTTTGCATACGTCCTTTGACTCCTTGAATACACAGTTCTCTCCAATAAACTATATTGAATAACATTACACCCAGTACTGTGTATTAACCTTTATTGTTCTTCAATTCTCTAGCAACCATGCTTTATTTCTAGCTCACCCTTTTGTATTTTTTTAAAAATGTAATTTGTATTAATTGTTTGTAATAAATCTTGATAATTAGTTTCGTATTAATCACATGCATTTCTAATACTACAAAACCTAAAAAATTGCGGGGTGTTAAAAGAAAAGAACACAACTCATGAGCATAAATTACGGTCTTCACTTTGTCGTTATATTGAAAAGAATGCACGCCATACCCTTGCGCAGAATGGGTTTCGCGCTTTTAGGCACCATGGCTAAAATGATCCACGATGCTCTGAAACAGAAGAATTAAACAAAGTGCATTTTTTTTTCAAAACTTTGTATGCAGTTTTGTCATTTAAAATAGAAATATCAAAATGATTAGACTTTCACTTTAAATTGTGGAGATCGCTTAGCTCATAGGTCACGTGGAACAGTTTTATTGTGAGTAACTTAGCAGTAAACGGTTTCACTTATCAAATAGTGTCATTGACATTGGCGTTGTTCATTGTTTACATAAGATATATAATGTATATACATAGTAATAGATTAGCATAGCAGCCAATAGCAGGTATAGTATAAGGAAACGCGACAAAACAAATGCATTCAAACCCGTCGCTTTATTGTCAATGACAATCTTAGCTTAAAAATATTATCACTTTTGCGTGATTAATATCGACTTTCAGGGTTATCTTTAAAAAAAACATACACCCTTTGTTTGGAACACGAGTGATTCGTTTCTGTGTATTTGTATCTTTCCATTACAGCCATATATATTACTGACAATTACAGACAACCGTTCCTTACAAAATACTATGGATCTTACTCGTATCCATGGTTTATGTCAAGTCTTGTATTTATATTTTAGGTTTTTTAATGTAATAGTCTGTTCGTTTTCCAACTTTGTACAGTCAACCCATTTTCGTCCAAATTCCAGACTAGAGAAGGAGGTTTTGTACCTGCTTGTTCTTGCGAATTGAAACAAGAGAGTGTCTTTATCTATCATATTAGATTGTTGTATTAGATTGCTTTTGCTTCTTTGGGTATCTTTTGCATGTAGGACAAGTGAGAGAAAAGCGGTATTTGATTACAGTAGTAATTTCCCTCACCAGTTGCCAGTTATTACATTTGGTCATTTAGCTTTAGTTTGTGTGGTTCTTCTGTTAAAACGTTTAGTTTCAAATCTTGAATTTTACTAAACAAATTTCATCTATTGGAAAGAAAAGAAAGGAGCCGACTCAAGGAGAGATCGCTGTTAAAATGTGTCATTTTTCAATCTACGATAATGTGAGTCCCATCATTGTAAAGGTGTTGTCCGGGGGTGCACACAAATCGCCCCAACACAAAACCTTTTACGCCCGTGGCTTTTACTGTTTATTCTGCTGTAGATAAATCAACATGTTCAAAGTGAGAACGAAAAATAAAAGTGCAGAATATAAAATATAAAGTAATTAAGGCTTACAGTATATCACATCTGGAGCACTAGTGAGATGGTAAAGTGTTACGACAATGGGAGGAGTTACGACCACGCACCCAGCTTAATTTTTTTTTAATTAACAACCTTTAAAGAATTTTTCTTTTATCCACAACCAGCAAATTAACAAACGGCAAACACATTCAAACATGTTCACGAGTCGAAACTTTTACCGAGACTAAAATTGTCATGTGTTATCTTGCCATTTGTCCATGAATCTATAAAATAAATTGTCGTCCTTTACTCATCAACTTTGGATACCGAGATTGTATACCAATCTCAATACTAAGCAGCTGTGAGATCAATGTATGGAAACTATTTTTTTAAATCCTTTATATTAACTCGTGGTGTTTGCTTGCTTGTTTGGGGCAGGCGGGCGTGTGGTGCCGAAAAAACTTTGGATCGATTTTTAGCCCACTTCCTCGTAAGCTAGCGAGCTGAAATTTAGCAGGCAGACTCATGCCGGTGATAAAAACGATGTTTCAAAATTTCAGATCCATTGCATGTACTGTAATTTAAATATTGAATTTTTATATTGTTTTATTTATCTCTATGTATCTTGTTAATTTTTGTGCTAGAGCGTCGCGGCGCGTATTATATTGAACGACCTTTATAATACTTTCCTGTTGCGCGATTCGGTGCGTATTTTATTGACAATACTTTTATAAACATACTAGCGTATCACCCGTCGAAAATGACGGAATTTTTCAAAATAAATACACATCATATTAAAAAATAACGCAATACAGAACCTACATTAATTTTATTTATTTTTAATTGATTAATTTATTATCATATTGAACAATTTTGTGCGGAACGTTCCAAAAGAGTTATATTTGGTGCAGTAATTTTTGGTGCGCACTATAATACCTAACAGCATTACATCCAAGAAGCATTACATCCATTAGGGGAATCATATATATATTTACGCTCAATTATGTAGCCTAACGCTAAGGAACATCACTCTGCTTTTTTAAAATTTTGTGTTGTAAGCAGTGCTGACTGGCTCAAATAGTTATTTTTGGTGCAGTAATTTGGTGCGCTGCTTTCTAAAATTAGTTAAAAAATCGTGTGGTGATTATCACTGTCAAAATTATTACATAAATACTTTGTTTAATTTTCAGGAATATTTCGTATTTATCATACAAGGATAAGTAACTTGGGATTTTAACCAAATAAAAAACAACCTCTATTTTAAATTACTTTGTGTAAATTTAAGGTAGTTTAATATTACGTATCTATCATACAAGGACAAGTTTGTTGGGCTTTTTAAAAAAGTGGACGCCGTAGGCGCCCTAAATAAAAGTGGGCGCCGCAGCACAACATATATTATATACATACTTTCTGTACATTTCAGGAATATTTCGTTTGTATTTATCATACAAGGATAAGTTACTTGGGCTTTTGACATTAAAAAAAATAAAATTAATTTAAAAAAAAATTTAAATAAAATACTTTGTGTACATTTAAGAAATTTTAATATTACGTATTTGTCAAACAGGGACAAATTAGGGGGGGCTTTTGAAAAAGGTGGGCGCCGTAGGCGCCCTTAAAAAAGGGGGGCGCCGCAGGCGCCACGGCGCCGCAGCACAAACTAGTTATATATATTTTAAGATTCGTGATCGGTTCGCATTATATTAAACATGTTTTACGACACATACTTACAATTTTGTATTTTTTGATTGTCTTGCGCTGCGTATTATAATGAACATTCGGCTAAAGCAAAGATTACGGTGCTCTCATCTATTTACATTGTTGATATGGCAGAGCGTTGCGTACTTCCGGGAATGGAATTATGTATTCATGCGACTATAATTTATATTTAGGAAGGGAAGAGAAAATTGTATTCTTCCGACAATAATTGATATAGAGGAAATAAGTGTAATTATTTTTATCGATACATTTTATTAATGTGCCTAGGTTTAGGTTTAGGGATAGGTTTAGTTTTAGGGATAGGTTTAGGGATAGGTTAAGGGTTAGGTTTAGGGTTAGGTTGAGGGCTAGTTTTAGGGATATGTTTAGGGATAGGTTTAGGGGTAGGTTTAGGGATAGGTTTAGGGTTAGGTGTAGGGTTAAGTTTAGGGATAGGTTTTGGGTTAGGTATGGGTTTAGGGATAGGTTTATGGTTAGTTTTAGGGTTAGGTTGAGGGATAGGTTTAGGGATAGGTTTAGGGATAGGTTTAGGGTTAGGTTGAGGGATAGGTTTAGGGATAGGTTTAGGTTTAGGGATAGGTTTAGGGATAGGTTAAGGGTTAGTTTTAGGGTTAGGTTGAGGGCTAGTTTTAGGGATAGGTTTAGGGATAGGTTTAGGGGTAGGTTTAGGGATAGGTTTAGGGTTAGGGATAGTTTTAGGGATAGGTTTAGGGTTAGGTTTAGGGTTAGGTTGAGGGATAGGTTTAGGGATATGTTTAGGGTTACGTTGAGGGCTAGTTTTAGGGATAGGTTTAGGGATAGGTTTAGGGGTAGGTTTAGGGATATGTTTAGGGTTAGGGATATGTTTAGGGATAGGTTTAGGGTTAGGTTGAGGGCTAGTTTTAGGGATATGTTTAGGGATAGGTTTAGGGGTAGGTTTAGGGATAGGTTTAGGGATAGGTTTAGGGATAGGTTTAGGGTTAGGTTGAGGGATAGGTTTAGGGATATGTTTAGGTTTAGGGATAGGTTTAGGGATAGGTTAAGGGTTAGGTTTAGGGTTAGGTTGAGGGCTAGTTTTAGGGATATGTTTAGGGATAGGTTTAGGGATAGGTTTAGGGATAGGTTTAGGGATAGGTTTAGGGATAAGTTTAGGTTTAGGTTGAGGGATAGGTTTAGGGATAGGTTTAGGTTTAGGGGTAGGGTTAGGGTTAGGTTTAGGTTAGGTTTAGGGATAGGTTTAGGTATAGGTTTAGGGTTAAGTTGAGGGATAGGTTTAGGGATAGGTTTAGGGATAGGTTTAGGGTTAGGTTTAGGGATAGGTTTAGGTTTAGGGTTAGGGTTAGGTTTAGGGATAGGTTTAGGGATAGGTTTATGGATAGGTTTAGGTTAGATTTAGGGATTGGGTTAGGTTTAGGTTTAGGGGATAGGTTTAGGGATATGTTTAGTGATAGGTTTAGTGATAGGATTAAGTTTTAAGGTTAGGGATAGGTTTAGTTTCATAATTATTAATTAAAATAGAAAGTTTGCACTATTTTTAATAACGTTGTCATGGTTGATGAGATGACGTAATATCACATCCGGCCTTTACATCTCCGAGTTGCACAGACGCGGTAAGTTTGATTTGATTAATTTTTGTGCAAAATTCTTGGTGACGAATGCCGAATTTACCGCCCGATAGTTATCCTCACCATTTCCGAGCTGAGCGAGTATATACTGTGAGTAACAATGTTAATTTTCTTTATCGTTGGGCTTTCATTCAGTTTTTATATTTATATTTAATTTTTTACATTTTTTTTTCCTTCACATTTTCCCCCCTAACATAACCCCATTTTAATTCATTTTTATGCACTACTTTTGCCGCCATCTTTGTCACGTGTTGACAACAAAGATGGCGGCAAAAGTACCATACAAAAGGGGGCACCGCTCTCTTTGCTTTTACCGAACATTCTTTTAGTTATGTCATGTACATAAAGGATTTATAGTCAAAAACGTGGTTTTTACGGGTTTTTAAAATTTATATTTTAAATTTTTATTGATCATCGAAATAGTTCATTATAAACAATATAATAGCCCAAGTCACAGGTTGGAAGGAAGGATCCGTAGCGCTATGACGTCATTTTTGAGCTTATATTCAAGTATATATACAAGGCGCGCATCAGGAGGTGTGCAGAATTCTAAAAATTCTAAAAGTTTCTAAAAAAATATTAAATGACGTCATAGTTTTAGCTTATATTTTAAATATGGAAAAGAGAGCGATGTAAAAAGAGGATTAGATTATTTATAATTAGAAAATACTTTGTGTACATGTCAGGAAATTTAATATTTCGTATTTATCAAAGTATAAGTTACTTGGGCTTTTTACCACCCAAAAAAAGTGGGCGCCTTAAAACCCCTATTAACAAAATAAAAATGATATAAATATTACAGAGACCCATTTAAAACAGTCATAAATTTTCTTTATAATTTTCGAAGCGAAAAAAATCTAATATTGTTTAATAATTGGTAACAAGCTTGTTTTTAAAAGTTTTACCGAAATATGTTCACCCTATCGTTGGTGGGTTATTGTGGCTTTTGATGTTTACATATTTTGCGGTAGCACCTTCTTAAACAAATGTAAATATTGTCTTTTTTATTGTCTTTTTGTGAGAACAGTCCTCTTTGTGAAATCGTGTTTGGTTCAGGGATTTCGCAAGTTTTACTTATTTAAAATTGAAATACTTTACTTTTGAAGATAATTTCAAGACGACTATTGTTTTCAATGAAAAACTAGCAAAATACCCGTGCGCTGCAGCGGAAAAGTATGATTTTAGTTATTGTTTAGAACGCGCGTAACAAATTTCTCGAAGATGGGACCATAAGTATAAAGACTGTTGGAATGGTTCAATATGGCGATTGACATTGAGGTCATACGAACGAAATAAGTGCGTTCATTGGTGTCGGTTAGAGCAAGGAAGCCGCCTAACAAATTTCGTGAAGATGATGTCATAAAAGGGAAGGTTTAACATGGTGAACGTTGCCGACCATTTTGCCGATCGTTTAGTCTGTTACGCGTGGAATTTCGAAATGACACCTGTTTACTTTTGAACATCGTTTACCCCATAGTTTCTCAATATGTGTCATCAAAATCATATGCAACAAGTTTGATAATAATATTTAAAAAAACTCCCATTTTAGCCAGAACCCTTCCAGGGAGTGCATTCAAGAACTTTCTAAAGTTTTATGTCGATCAGTGAATAAATAATATTTATATAGCTTATATAAAAAATGAAATTAATGTTAATTTCAATCTGGATCATGATGAACACGTTTGTCAAAATATTTCAAGGTCGTGTAAAATTAAATTTCAAATAAAATGACATTAAGGGCCCTGGGCCAAAACGGTGCAAGACTTAAAGTTCATAGGCCGGAAAAATTTAATATGGATCGTGATGGCAATATGTGTAAATATTTGTCAAGGTTTTTAAAAAAATATTAATTGGGGAATAAAGATCTACAAAGTTGGTCAAACTCCAGTAGACACTGTTTAAAATACCTTTTATTAGGGGTCTACCGATATATCGGCACCGATATCTGGATATCGGCAATATCGGTATCGGTAGCATGTAAAGGTCCCGAAATTGACGTCACAGATATTTCATAATAAGTGACATTTTGACCCCCCAAAAAAAACGGAAACAAAAAAAATATTATTTAGATTTACAATATCTTGACAAATTAATATATCGACCCCGATACCGGTATTGAAATAGTCAAAAGAGTCCTAGTATTAATATACAGCCATGCAGGGTTGTTAACAATACTAAAAAAAAATATTGGCAATACCAATACCAATACAATTTTAAAACCAGTATTTCAATACCAATACCAATACAATTTTAAAACCAGTATTGCAATACCAATACCAATATTTATTTATTATTGCCTTACCAATACCAATATTTGGGTCATTCGACAAATAAAACGCAAATACGTTTAAAATTTAAATTCATGAGTTATATCTAAAATCTGTCTACATTGGCATTGGATGAAACAAAACATTAACTTGACTAACTTTCAAGCAAGAAATTCTGTAAAAGGAAATCGGAAAGAAAATATTAACCAAAGAAAAAAATGGCATCAAGATCTTGAAAGTATTACCTATCAGTCCATAATATTCGCAATCATTGAAAAGTTATGAACGAAATAGAACGACGCATTCACGCTACTAAAAATAATTATAATTACAACAAATTTAATATTATATAAATAAAAAAAAATTTTTCTTTGTTTGGCCTTATTTTTGTTTGTAGGCCCTAGGCACGGTGCCTAAAGTGCCTAAGCCTTAATCGAGCCTTGGTAAGTCACTGGTCAATGCTCATTGCCAAAGATATCATATATGATTTGATTTCTATTATCATTCATTTCATCGATCAGTCTCATTCAAAAATTGTTTGGCAATGTCACTCGCAAGATGGCGACACCAAAGAAAAATTTATTATATTCAGCTTTATTCACAACCAATGTTGTAGAGAATTTATTGAATATTGCTTTTAGTATTGGTTAAAAATCAATACCAATATCAAAAATAATTATTGGCAATACCAATACCAATATCAAATTTCAAGAAGTATTGCAATATCGTCCCAATACTTAAAAAAGTATTGGCAATACTACCAATACCAATACAATATTGCAATATTAACAACCCTGCAGCCACGATACAGTGTGCCATGTGCTTTGATATTGTTTAGGTATCGGCCGATTTTCGTATACTCAGAAATACTGTGTAAATAGTGCCGATGCCAAGTATACCGTAATTGCTCTAATAAATGTATAACATGTAAACATTATGTTCACGTAATTGCTCTAATAGCAAAGATGCACGCAGAATCGCAGATGTCTAAAACATTTCGTTTCGTATGGAATAACAAAATGTACAGTGTGAAGACTTGTTGTCATTGGCAACCATTCAAGCTTCAGCCTCATTTTAACTCTATTACTATTGTACTTTGTTCTCATTGTTTCATTCATAAAAGGTGGCCGTGTGCAAAAGCCATTAAACTATTGGTTAGAATTAATAATTATGAGTCAAGGCTGAAGTTTCAAAAGGAGTACCTAATATGCTTGTACATTTTTATAAAGGACGGTTCGTTTTGTTATGAGTCCTATGTAGGTCATGAACTGGAACTTGTAAACACATCGGAAACTTCGTTTCGGGAAACAAAATCGGTAATTTCGGCAAAACTGGATATCGGTAGACCCCTTAATTATAAAATATAAATAATTACGAGTGATAAATTTAAGAATGATGTCATCAAATATGACCGCTGTTATTTTTGTCCTAACAAATACTCATATCGGCACTCATATCGGAAAAAAATATCGGTAATATCGGCCAAAATGCTTATCGGTAGACCCCTAATATAAAATATAAATAATTAGGAGTTATGAATTTAAGAATGATGTCATCAAATAAGACCGCTGGTTTTTGTTCTAACAAATACCCTATCGGCACTCATATCGGAAAAAATGTCGGTAATATCGGCAAAAATGCGTATTGGTAGTCCCCTAATATTAAAGATAAATAATTACGAGTGATAAATTTAAGAATGACGTCATCAAATATGACCGCTGGTTTTTGTCCTAACAAATACTCATATCGGCAAAAAAAATATCGGTAATATCGGTATCGGCAATATCGGCAAAAAGGCATATCGGTAGACCCCTACCTTTTATATAACTCATGTAACGAAAATGAGATTTTGGGCACCCAGTCCCTTAACACGTGGCACTCTTTAAAATGTAATTCAGAAACTTTTGTTCGAACGTACTTAACAACTTCGTTTATTTTCAAGGCGATCGGATGAATACAATAATATTTAAACCGCTTACATTAGAAAAGTGACATTCAGTCCACCCCCCCCCCAATTCGTGCCAAATTTGTGTAAGATGTAAAGTTAAAAAACCTATTGATTTCAATCTAGATTCTAGATCATGGTAAATATATTTATTGTAAAATAACCAAAGAACCTTTTTCAACAAAAAACTTTTTGTAAAAATCTATGGACTTTGAGAAACTCACTTTTCCCACAATCAGTTCATTTTATTTAGCTAAACAGAGCGCTCAGCTATTTATGTAGCGCAATGAATTTTAAGAAAATGTAAATTAATTTCTACTCTTCAAATTTTTTTACCAGCGTTTTTTTATTTTAAAAAGTTTCATTATTTAAAAATGTTTTTCAGATTTTGTCTCTCTGTAGAATCTATGTCATTAACAATCATAACAAACAAAATAAAAAACGAAGTATCTCAGCGTTGTCTCGCACCCAATGTTCATCTGTTATAGCTATAAATGTCGAATCAATTGAATTTCCGATATTCAGCAGTGCTTTGTATTTTTACTCGAGAGTTCGTTCTTTACACTTGAGCCTCATTTTGAAGTTGGCCCGTCTTAAATTTCTGACTTTAATAATTAGGAAGGGCCATTTACAATCAGGGGGAAAAGGGCCGACGCTCCTTTGCTGAAATAGAACTGAACAGTACTCCACGTCTGAAGTCGATATTCAAAACATGTTTAAAAGGTCAGTAGCTAAAGTGAAGTTGAAGTGTGTACTGGAAAAGGTAATATATTTCATTTATAGAGTTGTTTCGGTAAATTTAAATTTAATTTTAAATTTATCATATAATGCATTCTCAGTGATTTGTTTAGATTTCCTTTTAAATTGAACGTGTTTGGTGTAATGCATAATTGTAAAGCTGCTCTTTTCTAAGGTTGTTTACATTCATTGATGCCGTGCTTGGTTGTCGGTGTATAGATTTGTTAGCGTACACGGCTAGGAGTTTAATGACACGTGGGACTGACAAGTAAAATAAGCTTTAAAAATAGCCTAATATCCATCGAGCAATACAATATATGAAATAAGAAGGATTAACCATGAAATCCAGACCGATATTTAGTTCAAGCGTTTTTCCACACCCGATGTGTGGTCCAAGGTTAGTAATGCCGGGAGTGGGAGTGGGGAAATAAGCACCCACTCCTCTCGAAATATCCCTATGGCTCGCGCCTCGAAATAGCCTCTGCTAACCAACCAAAGTCCAACTTCTGGCCTTCTAGAATGACTTGTAACCAAGTCTGGCGGATCACGTTTCAACTGACATGAGAAGTGGTGAAGACTGGTGGCTGGCGCCTTAAAACCAGCAGATTCGCGCAGATTGGGCTCATAAATCTTGATAATTAGCTCATCTAGGAGAGGGAAACTCCAAACTTAAACCTCCGCTGTCTCGCGGCTTCACCTGTTCACGAAGAGACTAAGGGAGTAAATCCTAGCAGAAAATCATGAGACGGACTCCCTTGGGCAGTTTTTATTGCGAATGCGCTATATTTCTGGAAACTCCTGCGATGCAGAAATCACCTTGTGGTATCAGCTAAGCCGTTTCCCTGGAATCACCATCTGCGTGGAGAGAGAATGCCTGCTGCCTGGGCAACAGCTGGATTTCTTCAAAACATTGCCTAGGCTATCGTGGCCTACTTTTTTCTACCCCTTCTAACCAAGAAAGGGGAAGGGGGGAAGAGGAGCAGGAGTCAACGCCATCGTCCTTTGAGGACGGACGGATGCCATATATATATGAGACAAGATGAAAACCCGTTTTTAAGTGACTTAATCTCGCTTTAGAATCGACAAAAGCCGTGAACCGGATTCAGTTGGCACTTATTCAAACTCTTCAATAGTCAGGGACACGTGTAAAATCGTACAGCAGCCATGAGTATAAGGCTCTTAATAGGTCTTCCCGAGAATCTCTCCCAGAAACTATGTCTCACCCCCCCCCAAGGGAACTAATAGGTAGGGGACCACCACCCCCCCCCGTCGGGAGGTCCCCTCTGTTTGGGCCACCTGGGAATCCAATAACACGGTCGAAAATGCCTTCCACGAAAGTTGACCTCACAAACGAGGGGTTGGTTTTCCCTACTTCGAATCGCTTCAACCTCGGCGCCACCCCGGTGTAACAGGCCAGATTAAACCCCTGACCAGATATACCCCGGTATAATCTGGCCTAGGCCAGAATATACGCCTCCAGGCCAGAATATACCCCTTTGACAACATGAGGATATATAGTAAAAAACGAATGAATGGCTATTTAGACATTTTATTGGTGTTTTGATATTGTCAGAGATGTTCAACTCATTTCTTAAGTAGGAAAGTTGTTTTATGTACAACAAAAAAATTTTTAAATATTAAAATAATTTCTTTTATTACGATGTCTGGTAGGACGGTAACGTTTTATCTAAAGTTACAGTCTACACAAGTATATATGGAATCACCGTTTCTTAAAAAAATTAAATGTTAAAGTTGACTAACTCAAGCAATACGTAAATTAATTATTTGTATTTTGGATAGGTATAATTTAAGCGCGATAAGGACTATAGTTATAGCTTTGCAAACGCTTGTGAACATTTATTTCGTGGACCTCGCTTATTAATCAAATCATTATGTTTAATTATTTTGAGTATGGCAATAAAGATTTTTTTTAATTTTTGAAATAAATTCTGCATGAATGTTTGTTTTTTCCTCGCATACATTTTAAATTTTACTGTCAACCGAGGTTTAGGCCTATCTTCATTTTGTTTTTGAAATAAACATATCATGGCTCCTTTCCCCTTTTAAAAATCTATCTGAATATAGAGTAATTTACTACCTCGCGAACGCCATACGCCAAAAATAGCACCATTTTTGGCTTTCATTACCTAGTTTCTAAACCATTCGACACAGGCTAAAAACGAAAGTACCTACAAGTAGTATGACAACAAGGCTACTATAATGAGACAGCATTCTTGTACTACTACGCGGGGTTAGAGTATAAAGTCCAATTTTAGCTGACCCAGTTAGCTACCGCCTTCCGAACACTTTTTTGCATAATTTACTTCAAAGCAGACACTTTTACCTCAAAGCAGACACATAACCAAAATCATCAAAGAATCAATTTTTAGTTAATGGAGTTAACAAATAACACTGGAGATGTCTATAATAATGTAATAAAAATTTATTAAAGAAATTAGATCCCGAATAACTTAGATCTATATATACAAAATAATACTATAGGTAGATCTATAATCTATAGTCTAGTCAGGGCAGCAAACAGTGTACACAAAAGTGCCTTGTTTCAAAGATGCACAATTTTGCGTGCACTGTGCATGCCACCAGCCATCACACACATCACATTGGACCCAAACCTCTGCCCCTCCCCCTTTTTTGCACCATTGACACATTCCTGCCAACAAGAGATCCTCTTCTATATCTAAAGTATCGTCATCTGCAGCCATGTCAAGCTCCATTGTTTGTACCAACTGTGAGTCCTCACTGCTGCTATCAGATATATCTATTACTGGATACTACTTTACTTTCTTGGACTCCACTATTTTCATTTTTTTAATCTGCTCTTCTTCTCTCTTGTGTCTTTTTTCTTCCCTTTCTTGCTCTCTTTTCCTTTTTGTAGCCTCTTTTTTTTTGCATCCTTTCTCTTTTTGCTTTCTTCCCTCTCGATCTTTCTTTTCAGTTTTTTTTCTTCTATTTTTTCTTAGTCTGTTGTTTTTATTTTTTAATGCTTCTCTAAACTCTTCTCCACTGACCAAGTTTGGCATGGTTGGAGCATTTGCTGTTAACGTCTTGTTTTTATTCCGTCTAACAAAATCAGGCAGCCTTAAAATGTCATCTACTGTCAAGTTAGCTTTGACTGTGCAGTTTTTGGGTTCTTCTAGACTGCATGTTACTATTAGGCCCACAGCTAAGGCTTGAAACTTGTTCTCTTCTTCCTCTTTGCTAAGGTTGTCTCCTGCAGTAGATCTTGTCATTGTCAGTTGACAAATTTTTTTATTAAATTGGTTGCGACCCATTTCACCATATAAAAAAATGTTTGAATAGTCATGGAGTGCTTTAAGTTGTGCAGCAGACAAATTGAACTTTGCAGGTAATGATTCTGGTTGGGAAGATTTGTAAATGATAGACTTATTTTCATTCTCAAATGGGCTCTTTTCCTGTATAATGGGCTGGGTCTCTATGACTACTTGTGTTTCATTCGCAATTGGTTGTGTCTCAATGAGTGCCTGTGTGTAAGATTCGATTGGCTGTGTCTCAATGATTGTTTCTGTGTAAATTTCTATTGGCGGTGTTTCAGTGGTTGCTGCTGTGTCGGATTCTATGTGTTGTGCCTCGATGATTGCTTGGTTATCGTTGGGACTCAATCAATTTGTTGTCATTTATGCTCCTGCAGGTGGTTTAGCTTAATTTTCCTACATGAAAAAGTGTTCGCAACGAAGAAATATCCTACAATAAAACAAATATACTTCAACGCGAA
Organism: Ampullaceana balthica; assembly: GCA_944989445.1. Lineage (NCBI taxonomy): Eukaryota > Metazoa > Mollusca > Gastropoda > Lymnaeidae > Ampullaceana > Ampullaceana balthica. The sequence goes on along the minus strand of CALYLW010000263.1, from coordinate 160,037 downwards.
CATGCCCTCAAAACGAACACTACTATTTTCAAATAACACTAGAGGCCAAGAGCTAGACCCTTATTTAACTAAATTTTTCTGCAGAATAAAAGTGTTCGGTACGAAATAAAATCCAACTTTAAACTTACTTCGTCGCGAACACCCCTTCGAAACGAACATTGCTATTAAATAGCATTGTAAAGTATAACAGCGTGGTTACTGATCTATTTGTAAGTGATGATGCAATACCAAAAACGTGTGTTTTCCAAAGCGAACAGGTAAAGTAGTCTTAACACGGAAATCAACTCCGTTCTTCCTAGGGACGCTGACAGCATGCATGGCGCAAGGATCAAAATGTTGACACACATTTACTCACAAAATAGTCCGTCCCGGCAAACGAAACGATAAAATGATATTGAAAACAGAACTACTTTCGACTTACGGGTGTTCGTTTTCGTGTTAGACGGAAAATAAAATTACAGACAACGTTTTATGAAATAGTGTTCGCTACGACATAGCGTTCGTGAGGCGGTAACTTACTATACGCTGAACTGCAAACTTAGTTAAACGAATAGGACAAGACTAAAAGTTTGGGAAACATCGTTTGACTTCCCCAATGTTGCTTGTCGTATTTCCGAACCTTTAACTGTAGCTCGGTTTTCCTTTGCGGAGTCTTAAGACATTCAAAAGAAACCTTTGCTCCAGTATTGCACATCATTTTTAAATTATTTATATTAACTCGTGATGTCTGCTAGATTGTTTGCTTGAATGTTTGCTTGTCGAAAACACTTTGGATCAATTTTTAACCTACTTCGCCGTTTGCTAGCGAGCTGAAATTTTGCAAGCAGACTCATCCCGTGGATAAAAAGGATCTATCAAAATTTCAGATCCATCGAATGTACTGTAATTAATTTTTTTTAAATTACCACATACATATTTAAAAATATTTTTTTTTAATTAAAACAATATATTTCTTAAAGCATGACGTCAATGTTTAGTTTATAGCAGGGATGGCTAGACCTTTAGAAAATGAGAGCCAGTTGGTTTATAGCAGGGATGGCTAGACCTTTAGAAAATGAGAGCCAGTTGGTTTATAGCAGGGATGGCTAGACCTTTAGAAAATGAGAGCCAGTTGGTTTATAGCAGGGATGGCTAGACCTTTAGAAAATGAGAGCCAGTTGGTTTATAGCAGGGATGGCTAGACCTTTAGAAAATGAGAGCCAGTTGGTTTATAGCAGGGATGGCTAGACCTTAAGAAAATGAGAGCCAGTTGGTTTATAGCAGGGATGGCTAGACCTTTAGAAAATGAGATCCAGTTGGTTTATAGCAGGGATGGCTAGACCTTTAGAAAATGAGAGCCAGTTGGTTTATAGCAGGGATGGCTAGACCTTTAGAAAATGAGAGCCAGTTGGTTTATAGCAGGGATGGCTAGACCTTTAGAAAATGAGAGCCAGTTGGTTTATAGCAGGGATGGCTAGACCTTTAGAAAATGAGAGCCATTTAGCATTTTAAAAAAAATAGTTGAGAGTTGCATTGAATCATTATGAGTCATTAAACCTAGTTTGGAAATTTCCCAGTAATCTCTGTAACATTTTTTTCATAAATTTTCTGCGGCACGCAAAGCAAACACAGGAGAGCCATTTCTGAGCCATATGTGGTTCTTGGGCCGCCGTTTGGCCACAGTTGCTCTATAAACACTATATAATATAGTAATGCTAGGCCTAAAAATACAGTAAAAATAGCCCTATACTTATGTTTTCTTAATAATATAATAAGGTAATTCAATTAAATCTATTTTGAAATCCAAAGAGTTCGTACGTTCACAAAGCTGCACGTAAGCATGTTAATGACTGCACATGTTTAAGGTTTGTGAACAGATGTCTAATTGAGATTACAATTTTACTTGAATGAAGACGCCGTTCCGTCTCTTGACCATTGTGAATATTTAACATTTAAACCCAATGTTGCGACACACGTTCAAAGGAAAGCTTAGTGAACAACGATTAAATTGTTGCGAATAAATAGAGTTATTAAATAATTATCAAATGTAACACATTTTTCGGTACGCAAATATTGTTAACAATTACTTTGACACTGTTAAATCATTCGAAAATGAAAAATGTCACAAAAATGTTTGTAATTTAATCATAATAATGCAGTTATACGTACATAAAAAAACATTAACATACTCACATACATACGTACATACAAACATACATACATACATTCAGACATACATACATATACATACACACATACATCCATACATAGATACCAAAGAACATACATTTATATGTGTGTGTTGTGTGTGTGTGTGTGTGTGTGTGTGTGTGTGTGTGTTTGTGTGTCTGTTTTGTGTATGAGTATGGAGTGAAGTTTGAAAAAAGAGGAGGCTTTAAGGAAAACATATTGTTGACACCTTAAATTTGGACGAGCTTTATTTTTTGGAAATTTCTTTTTTTTTATTTAATTTTTTTTCCAACGCTATCCTATTATAACACACCAGACTGACCCATTGTCCAGATTATATGCGTAGTTTCTGTGATTGGGTAAAACTATACACCGCGGGGGAAATTACCCCACCGGACCAGAATATTTCCACCAGACCAGATTAGTATACATTTAGACAAACATAAATTATAATATTTCCTTACATTCTTGGAGTGTTCTCACCGTGTGTGAAGCTAATCAAGAAATAGTTGGAATAAAAGTTTTACAGTCTCAACCAATGTTCCCTTTGAGCTGCGCTGCTGCATGGCCAAGTACAGTGGCGTAGCTAGAGGGGAGCGGTGGGGTGGTCCGCCCCGGGCGGCACTCATTCAGGGGTGGCATTTGTGGGCATTTTAAAAGTACAACCATTTCCGACAATCACCCTTTTTTCTTTTGAAGGGGGAAAACCAAGGTGAAACAAAAATATTCGTAATTTCGAGTCTTAATTAACGGATTCTCACAACATTTCTTTGATTACGTAGTGGATATTATAACTAACGCAAAACCGTTCACAAATTTAAATGGCTCAAAAAACGTATCCATTTGTTTGGAAAACTAAGCGGTATAAGTCACAGATGACGATTTTATTAGAAAACTACCACACACAAAAACACATCACCGCAGGGCCGAATAATGTGTGCTATTAATATCGCCACGACAGTTTTTAGGTGGAATTTCAAATTTCCCAGAATGATGCGCGAACAAGTGCCTACAAGGCATGGCGGTTCAAATCTTGTGTTTAACTTGCAAGTAGTAATTTATATTACTCTTTCAGTTTTCTGTAAATTATTGTAAGGTAAGTTATTAAAAATTAAAATTATTTTGTTTTTATTGAATTAAAGTAGCACAAATAATTTGTGTTTTTTAAAAATTAAAATATGGTTATTCATTAAGCATGTTACGCATATCCAATTAAAGTAATAGTAATGTGTAAATAATTTGAATTCGTCTATTTTATGGAAAATTTTTAAAATTTATGACAAGAATATATAAATTTTCAAATTTCTCTGTTAATAAACACCACAATAGTCTTAATAATTTCGAAAAAGACATACTTTAAAATTTCAAGCTCCTTAGAAAAATTGTCATCTGAAGAAGTAACTAGAAAACGATATCAGATGCTGGAATTTTACTCAATTCAATGCAATCTTTTTCCCTTATATGTTATCTGAATTTATGGGAACCCGTCATTTTTTTAATTAATGCAAAGCCATTTTATGGAAAAAAGAGTTGTGCTAATACAAAATGCAGTTATATCATCCAAACAATTTGTGAAGATGGAGATATCAACTGAACGTCGAGTTAGAAGGAGACAAAATATGAGTAGGAAAAATTCAGAAGACACGGTTCTATCCTTAGAACAAGAAGTACAATGAGAAATGTTTTTATCCATGGAATTATAAAATAAAACTTTGATGAGTTGCATGTCCTTGCAAGAAAATATTCATATATAATACTATGTAAACCACTAATTGAAGCATTTGAACATCAAATAAATTACTTTATTGACATTGATAAAGAACAGTTCAAAATTGAAAGAAAAGGGATCCAGGATTTTATGGCTGTACCTACATTACAAGAAGAGGCATTATGTTAGAAAAAAACGGGGGAAAAGGCCCCCTTGATCTATTAAAATTTATTCAACAGTATAGATTGGAAAATTCTGTACCCAACATTGTAATTTTGCTATGAATTTTTTCAACTATTGCTTTCAGTTGTGAAATGAGCATCTTCAAACTGAAGTTGATTAAAAATTATCTTCTGTGAATTAAGGTTCTTCAAACTGAAGTTGATAAAAAATTATCTTCGTTCCACAATGAGCGATTAAAAGCAACAAAATCTTGCAATAGTGTCCATAGAACAAGATATTACAAATAATTTTAATTTTGATAGCATAATATACGATTTTTCTATTATGAAAGTTAGGAAAGTAAATTTATACTAATGTACAATTTCTATGTTTGAAAAAGAATATTTTATTTAAAAATACAAAATAAAAGAATAGTAATTGGTGATGTTTGTTTGGGTGTAAATTTAGAATATGATTTGTCTCACGTGGGGGGTGGGGGGACCTTGCGACCTCAGTAACTTTCTTGTGGCCTTTAAAAAAAGGGTCTTGTATTTTTATAAATGTGTATTTATAGGTATATAATCTTATGCGGCCTCATTTATTACTGCTTACATAAATATGGCATGCAATGGTAAACATTTTCCCACCTTTACTTCGTTTCAATAACGATTATTTATTCATATTTATAACTTTTTTAAAACTATAATATTATCACCTAAGTGGCCGTCCATAAATGACGTCACGCTATTTTTGCTGATTTTTCAACCCCCTCGTCACACATCGTCACAAAAACTTAGACCCCTTCTTCAATAAGACGTCACAAAGCCATAAAAGCGTATTTTCTTTTTGAAAATGAGCATGTTTCAAATTAATTAAGGATGTTTTTGTGTAACGTGTAACGCAGCATTCTAATAAAGTAACACGCGTTTTACATAAACGTCATAAAATAAAGATGTCAGTAATCAAATATTTCAGTGGAAATTTATTTAAAGTTGCGCATTTTGAGGTGAAGTCACATTTCTTAAACACCCCCCCCCCTCGTCACACATCGTCACAAACGTGTGACTCCCTCCCCCCCCTACCAGGTGCGTGACGTCATTTATGGACCGCCCCTCAAAAGGGCGCAAATTGGAGACCGCCCAGGGCGGCAAAAGTTCTAGCTACGCCACTGGCCAAGTACATATCTGACCAACACCCTGCAGCAGTTTATAATACACGAACAGAAAATTTTGATGACGATAACATAAAATCTGTGTTTGTGGGGTGTAACTTTTTTCACGTGCAATTGATGCTGTGCAACTTAGCGCATTAGTTTGTTATTTAGCACACCGACCAAGGAACAATTGAGGGATCATTTGTCTTAACAATACATTTCATAACTTACGCGTTAAATTCACCCACAATCATCCATCTTCAGTTAACACATTTAAAGTTTAAAACAGGTGACATATATATTTCGGCCAATAAAAACTAAACTTTTAATTTTTATACCCATTGGTATGGTTTTACATACTGTTAAAACACATATGAACATATTAAAACAATAATAACACTAACTAGCCTATTTTAATTGTTTATATGAATGTAATTATGAATGGGTTTCATGTTGACGACATGGTCTTTTTCAAACATACACATTTTTAAATATTCTTTAAAAACACACACATATGCCGGAACTTGAAATATGATACATTTTAAGATTCAGAAATGAATGCTCTTTAAAACCATACAAGCCACTCAAAAAATGTGCTCCACTTCAAAAGTTATCAAACTTTATATGCGTAGGACATGAATATGTCAAATTTTTTAAAAACTCCCATTCAACAACAACAACAAAAGGGGGGCGGGGGGGGCGGTTACTTCAGGGCCATAAGCTACATTCTGACAGGAACAAAGGACAACCACATGACAACCACATGACAACCACATGACAACCACATGACAACCACATGACAACCACATGACAACCACATGACAACCACATGACAACCACATCCTCCTTAGAGATAAAGTAATTCAACACATGAACTATGGTATTACATAACAAAAACATGACTAATTTAATCAAAATGTGGAATTGGTTGCCTGAGGAAACCAGGAAAACTAACACTATCAACATTTAAAACTCTAATAAAAATGAAGACTTGCCATAACCAATTATAAGCATATGACTTAATAATATTCTGTATAGAGGGAGCGGCTGTAAATGATAAGATAAGATAAAGGTAAGGAATCCAAAGTGTTCGCATGTGTTTAAAAAGCAACTAATATAACCAAGCATAAATGATTCTTTTAAAATAATCATGTATTGTTTGATTAAGTTAATGTTAAATGAAAAAAAGAAAAACGCCCTTTCCATAAATATTTGTATAGTCTGTAACTTTTTATATTAAATCGTTGAAATTATATAAGATTTCATATTTGAAAAACGAGACAAGGACATCATCATTTTCAAAATAAAAGGTCATGCTTCTTTCATTCGTCGTAAAATATTGTATAACTAATGTATTACCTGTCAGAAATGACGGAATAATTCAAAATAAATACATTTCAGCTGAAATCTATTTATTTTGAACAAATACACATCAGAATAAAAAGTAATGTAATACAGAATTTTTATTTACTTTATTTATTTTTATTTTATTCATTTATTTTCATATATTGCACAATTTTATGTGGAACGTTCGAAAATAGTTATTTTTGGTGCAGTAATTTGGTGCGCTGCTTTCTAAAATTAGTATCAATATACATAATTTGCAGTCTCTGTCACGTCTGTTTGTCATGTCTGTCCGTGACGCTACTAATTTTAGAAAGTAGCGTACCAAATTACTGCACCAAAAAATAACTCTTTGGGAACGGCCGAATAAAATTGTTCAAAAGGGAAATAAATTAATAAAATAAAAATAAATAAAATAAATGAAAGTTCTGTATTACGTTATTTTTTAATCTGATGTGTATTTATTTTATAAAAACTTCCGTCATATTTGACGGATGATACACTAGTTTATATAATTATTTTTTTTAATTACCACACGATTTTTTAACTGCACGTCCCATCTGCGCTGTCCGTGATGCTACTAATTTTAGAAAGCAGCGCACCAAATTACTGCACCAAAAAATAACTCTTTGAGTCAGTCAGCACTGTTTAAAACACAAATGCTGACGTCAAAGGTTCGTGCGTTGTTTGGTTAATGTTAATCTGGAAACCAAAATTAATATGATTTTTATGTCTATATTTTCAACACAAAAAAAGCGGAGTGATGTCCCTGAGCGTTACGGCAGGATAATTGAGGGTAAATATATATAGAGTAAGTTACCGCCTCGCGAACGCTATGTCGAAGCGAACACTATTTCATAAAGCGTTCTCTGTAATTTTATTTTCCGTCTAACACGAAAACGAACACACGTAAGTCGAAAGTAGTTCTGTTTTCAATATCATTATATCGTTTCGTTTGCCGGGACGAACTATTTTGTGAGTAAATGTGTGTCAACAGTTTGATCCTTGCGCCATGCATGCTGTCAGCGTCCCTAGGAAGAACGGAGTTGATTTCCGGGTTAATACTACTTTTCCTATTCGCTTTTCAAAACACACGTGTTTGGTATTGCATCATCACTTACAAATAGACCAGTATCCACGCTGTTATACTTATCAATGATATTTAATAGCAATGTTCGTTTCGAAGGGGTGTTCGCGACGAAATAAGTTTAAAGTTGGATGTTACTTCGTACCGAACACTTTTATTCTGCAGAAAAATTTAGTTAAATAAGGGTCTAGCTCTTGGCCTCTAGTGTTATTTGAAAATAGTAGTGTTCGTTTTGAGGGCATGTTCGCGTTGAAGTATATTTGTTTTTTTTTGTAGGATATTACTTCGTTGCGAACACTTTTTCATGTAGGAAAATTAAGCTAAATCACCTGCACAGCATAAATGACAACAAATTGATTGAGTCCCAACGATAACCAAGCAATCATCGAGGAACAACACATAGAATCTTACACAGCAGCAACCACTGAAACACAGCCAATTCAATCTTACACAGAAACAATCTCTGAGACACAGCCAATCGAATCTTACACACAGGCACTCATTGAGACACAACCAATTGCTAATGAAACACAAGTAGTCATAGAGACCCAGCCCATTATACAGGAAAACAGCCCATTTGAGAATGAAAATAAGTCTATCATTTACAAATCTTCCCAACCAGAATCCTTACCTGCATCATCACCACCAAAGTCCAATTTGTCTGCTGCACAACTTAAAGCACTACATGACTATTCAAACTTTTTATATGATGAAATGAGTCGCAAACAATTTAATAAAAAAAAATTGTCAACTAACGATGACAACTTCTACTGCAGGAGACAACCTTAGCAAAGAGGAAGACGAGAACAAGTTTCAAGCCTTAGCTGTGGGGCTAATAGAAACGTGCAGTCTAGAAGAACCCAAAAACTGCACAGTCAAAGCCAACATTGACAGTAGATGACTTTTGAAGCTGCCTGCTTTTGTTAGAAGGAATAAAAACAAGAAAAAAAAGCAAATGCTCCAACCATGCCAAACTTGGTCATTGGGGAAGAGGTGAGAGAAAAGAAAATAGCAGACAAGGAAGAAATAGAAAAAAAAACTGAAAAGAAAGATCGAGAGGGAAGAAAGCAAAAAGATAAAGGATGCACAAAAAGAGGCTACAAAAAGGAAAAGAGAGCAAGAAAGAGTAGAAAAAAGACGCATGAGAGAAGAAGAGCAGATTAATAACATGAAAATAGTGGATTCCAAGAAAGTAAAGAAGTATCCAGAAATAGATCTATCTGATAGCAGCAGTGAGGACTCACAGTTGGTGTATCCAGTAATAGATCTATCTGATAGCAGCAGTGAGGACTCACAGTTGGTGTATCCAGTAATAGATCTATCTGATAGCAGCAGTGAGGACTCACAGTTGGTGTATCCAGTAATAGATCTATCTGATAGCAGCAGTGAGGACTCACAGTTGGTTCAAACAATGGAGCTTAACATGGCTGCAGATGACAATACTTTAGATAAAGAAGAGGATCTCTTGTTGGAAGGAATGTGTCATGGGTGCAAAAAAAGGGGAGGGGCAGAGGTTTGGGTCCAATGTGATGTGTGTGAAGGCTGGTGGCATGCACAGTTCACGCAAAATTGCGCATCTTTGAAACAAGGCACTTTTGTGTGCAATGTTTGCTGCCCTGACTAGACTATAGATTATAGATCTACCTATAGTATTATTTTGTATATATATATCTAAGTTATTCGGGATCTAATTTCTTTAATAAACGTTGATTACATTATTATTGACATCTCCAGTGTTATTTGTTGACTCCATTAACTAAAAATTGATTATTTGATGATTTTGGTTATGTGTCTACTTTGAGATAAAAGTGTCTGCTTTGAAGTAAATTAAGCAAAATAGTGTTCGGCAGGCGGTAGCTAACTGGGTCAGCTAAAATGGGACTTACACTCTAACCCCGCGCAGTAATACAAGAATGCTGTCTCGATATAGTAGCCTTGTTGTCATGCTACTTGTAGGTACTTTCGTTTTTACCTTGTGTCGAACGGTTTAGAAACTAGGTATTGAAAGCCACAAATGGTGCTATTTTTAGCGTATGGCGTTCGCGAGGTGGTAAATTACTCTATATGATTCCAGTAATGGATGTAATGCTTCTTGGATGTAATGCTGATTTGTTCAATAGTATGCACCAAAAATTACTGCACCAAATATAACTCTTTTCGAACGTTCCGCATAAAATTGTTCAATATGATAATAAATAAATCAAATAGAAATAAATAAAATAAATGAAAGTACAGTATTGCGCCATTTTTTAATCTGATGTGTATTTATTTTTGAAAACTTCCGTCATTTTTGACGGGTGATACACTAGTTATATAAAAGATTTTAATTGAAACAATTTTGCTACATAAGAAAAGAGTTTAATTTCTCTTACAGAGCTAAACATGAAGAGAAAGTCTAAAAAGTCATTCATCAATTTTTTACTATATATCCCCATGTTGTCAAAGGGTATATTCTGGCCTGAGGGGGTATATTCTGGCCTAGGCCAGTTTAACCCCGGGGGTATATTCTGGCCTAGGCCAGATTATACCCGGCTATATTCTGGTCAGGGGTTTAATCTGGCCTGTTACACCAGGTCAGAAAACGAGTCTATTATCCAAGGACTGTCGCTAGATGAAGGATCATCAAAGTGACCGACCCAAGGATGTCACCCTGTTGGAAGGTTTCCCCCAGAACTGATGTCCACTATGTTCTTCGCGTTACCTTTTTGCTAATCCATACAGTGAAGTGGCCCTAAACACAGCCACTCACTAACAGCTCAACGGATGCTTTGGTTTTCGTCATCGACATTGCATCTGATGCTCTGTCTAAGATCCGTACAGCGACTCTAATCATATATGATTTACTAGCACCTAACCGGTCTTCAAACAGAGTAAGAAGAAAAAATGGATAAGCGAAAACACCTGGATAAAAATCCAAGAAAGAAAACAAATGAAGCTAAACCTTTTATCAGCAAGAACGTCTTCCTTATACGTAAGCAGCAAGCAACGTTACGCACTGCTTGACAAAGAAGTGAAAGCTGATGCACGAAAGGACAAAAACAATTTTATAAACAATCTGTCCGCGGAAGCAGAAATAGCAGCAAAAGCAGGTAACAGCAAAACTTTATTTCAGATTATGAGACAGCTGTGCAACCATCCACCCACAAAAAGTACGCCTATCAAAGACACCTATGCAAATTACTAGCATCAGATGAAGAACAAAAACAAAGGTGGGCAGAACATTTCAAAGAAATATTAAACAGACCACAGCCAACAATTACCCCAGTTATTGGTGAAGAAGAAAACATGTCTATTTTAACTGCAGCATGTGAAAACTTCACAATTGAAGAACTAAAACAAGCCATCAGGAAGTTAAAAAACAACAAAGCAACTGGCGAAGATGAAATTTCAGGGGAAATGCTGAAGTCAGCAGATGAAAATGTTCTACAGCATTTATTGCTGTTATTCAATGATGTCTGGCAAAATGAATCCCCACCACAAGAATGGAAAAACGGTGCCATCTTTAAACTGCCAAAAAAAGGCGATTTATCAGACTGCAACAATTGGCGTGGAATAACTTTACTATCTGTACCAGGAAAACTTTTTTGCAGTATTCTACTAGAGAGAATAAAAAAGTCAATAGACGAAAGGCTCAGAGAAGAGCAAGCAGGCTTCAGACCTCATCGGTCAGTTATTGACCATATATTCACACTCAGAACTATCATCGAAGAATCTGTTGAATTTCAATCACAGCTCATCATAAATTTTGTTGATTTCCAAAAAGCGTTCGACAGTCTCCACCGACCTACGCTCTGGAAACTTCTTAACATCTATGGTTTCCCAACTAAATACGTGAACATTATAAAAGCTTTTTATTCAGATTCACTTTGCTGTGTGAAAACTGAAGCCGGAAATTCTGACTGGTTCCCAGTCGAAACAGGTGTGAAGCAAGGATGTGTCATGTCCCCAATGTTATTTGGAATAGCAATTGATTGGGTCATGCGAAAATGCACGGATGCCGGATTAGGTATCAAATGGACCGAAAACAATACTTTGGAAGACCTTGACTTTGCAGATGACCTGGCTCTTATCAGCTCAACGCATCTGAACACCCAAGAAAAAACGGATCGTCTCCAGCACTTTTCAAATCAAATTGGTCTTCAAATAAACACAACGAAAACAAAAGTCATGGACCTCACCAACCAACCCAATGATATTATACTTAATGACCAAACCATAGAGAAAGTAACAAACTTCACTTACTTAGGAAGCAAAATGCCATATGATGGAGATGCAACATCAGAGATAACGACTCGAATTGCGTTGGCGTCAAGTGCTTTTAACAAACTTACAAATATTTGGAGATCAAAGACACTCAGCAAACATATAAAACTTAGGCTATTCAACTCTTGCGTAATCCCTGTACTAACATATGGATGTGAAAGCTGGAAATCCACTCAAGCTATAGAAAAGAAATTAGTTGCCTTCGAGAACAAATGCCTCCGAAAAATTTTGAATATAAAATGGAGTGATTTTAAAACAAATGAAACAATAAGAGAAGAAACCAACCAAGAATATGTGTCAACCTTTTTAAGGAGAAGGCGTTGGAATTATATCGGTCATGTTCTTCGAATGGACGAGAAAGACTACCAGGCAGGCCTTCATATGGACACCAAAAGACAAAAGAAAACAAGGAAGACCAAAAGAAACCCTACGTAGAACAATCAAAAGAGAAAGCTCAACCATGGGTCTAAGAAATAATCAAGACCTAATACAATTGGCGACGGATCGTCGTAAATGGAAATCAATGACTTCTGCCCTATGTGCCGTCTTCGGCCCGAGAGGGAACTAACTAACTAACCGGTCTTCGGCGTTGCCTGCCAGGATTTGTCGGTTTCAGGTCGTGGCCAGCTCCATTACTTTACTCGTGTTCCGCGCCACGTAGAGGCCAACACTTTTCGGAACGGGTGTAAAACCAAAAGTCTCTGAATGCTTCAGCCCATCTTACAATTTAGCAAGAGATCGGGGAAGGAGGCAGGACAAGTCAAGTGTAGAGTGTTTGAATTTAGCGCTCCGCGAAGCCCAACTTGTTAGGTGCAACTGCTGAGAAAGGCCGTCAAGTAAAAATGACCCTTGACCCTGTTGTGTTAGTACCGGCCTTGCTTTTATTTAAATATTGTTTCATTTCTCTAACGTTATATATTACAGATGATTATGAGGTTGTTTGAAAAAAAAATTTTTTAACTACGATAACAATATAAAAAAAAAGATGTTTTACATTATGGTGCCATTGTTTTAATCGCCAATTCATGGATCCTTTTTGTAAATATCAATAATTAAAACTCTTGATCATTTTTAGTTTTATTGAAGCACGCTAGAGAATAAAATATATCTCCATCATCATTAGATGAACTTGTTCAAGGCAATTTGTTTTCTACATCACACCCCTCCGCCATTCTTCTTCTCCGTGATAATTGTGTCCGACTGGTTCACATTTAAGACTAAATGCATTCTTTAACATTCATTCCAGACTTTTCGGTAGATGAACGAAAGCTTGAATCCTTTCCGGTAATTTCCGTTAAAAACCGAAAGCCGATAAATAGCTTTCGTACCCAACCGAAATTACACCAAAATGTTATAGAGTAGCAACGTACAAAGCTGAAGTCAAATTCACTAGACGTTCCACTTCCTGGTGTCCAACTGAACTGAAAGCTAAAGTAATAAATACATCTGCGGGTTTTCTTCACTTCTGCTTGACCGATATTTGTACAGCCATAAATACATCAGCCATAAATACATCAGCCATAAATACATCAGCCACTGATCTTCTTTAGTGATACGAGTACAGCACCTGAGTTTAAACAGCTTCCAACCTATTTGACCTCATTTTTTTACACATCTTTTCGTTAACATTACCATGTTTCTTGATCGACTTAATACATTCACCAACGCCTGATGTTAATGATGATACTGATGATAGTTTTGAATAGCGCATATTTCAATTCTATTCTAGTATGCTCAACGCGCTCTGGTACTCTAAACTAGGGATGTTAATTTCGGTTTGTTGGTTGTTTTTTTTTGTAGTTTTTTTTTGCAAACCTATTATTGGTTATGTAAATCCGATTTTAAACCGATTATCGTTTTACCGCTGACTTCATAGCAATATATTCTTATAACTGTTGTAGTGTGTTCAGAATCTTAAGGTACCTATAGTAAATAAGATCCACCATCATTTAGCTTGTTATTGTAAGCCTGCGCCGATGTTGTGGGGTCAGAGGCTCATAAATTTCTCAGTGCGGACGTGGGACGTGGGTACATTCCTATACGCTCACACCCTTGCGGCCACAACGTGTCAATGAAATCTGATTGACGCGATTAGTGAGCTATTAATTGGCATATATATTATCACTAGTGTATCACCCGTTTAAAATGACGGAAATATTCAAAATAAATACACATCAGTTTAAAAAATAACGTAATACAAAACTTTCATTTCTTTTATTTAAATCCTTTATATTAACTCGTGGTGTCTGCTTGCTTGAGGCGGGCGGGCGGTGCCGAAAAAACTTTGGATCGATTTTAACCCACTTCCTCGTAAGCTAGCGAACTGAAATTTTGCAGGCAGACTCGTGCCGATGATAAAAATGATGTATCAAATTTCAGATAAATCGAATGTACCGTAATTAAAGTAATGAATTTTTAGATTATCTTTATTTATCTCTATGTAACATGTTAATTTTTTTTTGCTATAGTGTCGTGGTGCGTATTATATTGAACAACCTTTCTTGTCGCGCAATAAGGTGCGTATTATATTGACAAAACTTTATATAAACATATTCCTGATCGGTGCGCATTATATTAAACATGTTTTACGACAAATAACTACAATTTTGTAATTTTTGATTGTGTTGCACTGCGTATTATAATGAACACTAGTGTATCACCCGTCAAAAATGACGGAAGTTTTCAAAATAAATACACATCAGATTAAAAAATAGCGTAATACAGAACTGTCATTTATTTTTATTTGATTCATTTATTATCATATTGAACCATTTTATGCGGAACGTTCGAAAAGTGATATTTTTGGTGCAGCACTATAAAAAAAATCGATCGCAGCGCCACCTAACAGCATTACATCCATATCGCAGCGCCACCTAACAGCTTTACATTACAAACATACAGACAATGGGTATTATGTATAGTGATTCTTTTAGTTATGTCTCGTTCATAAAGTATTTATAGTCAAAAACTTGGGTTTTTACGGTTTTTTTTAATTTATTTTTATTTTATTCATTTATTTCCCTATTGAACACTTTTATACGGACGTTCGAAAAGAGTTATTTTTTGGTGCAGTAATTTGGTGCGCTGCTTTTTATAAAATTAGTAGCGTCACGGACGGGACAGACGAGACGTGACATACATTGCAAATTATGTATATTGATTATTGCTTGCAAGGAAATCAACGTGCTCAACTTGACGCTCAGTTGCTGCCACACCGCAGAATCTTGTCAATGAATTCTGAGTAATGTGAGGAGTGAGCTATTAATTGGTGTTGGTTGTAAGGAAAACAATTATTGGGGCTTGTAAAGAAAGTCGGAGATAAATAGTCACAGATCTACTGTATGTTTATTTTAAAATATGTTATTTATTAAGCAACATAATATCATTAATAAACAAAAAATAAATTAACCGAGTTGCAATCGCACTTGTTAGAAATAGGAAACAAACAATAGATTCGAAATTCCATAGATAAAAAAATTAATTAAAGTCAAAATAATTTCAAATAAATGTACACATCAGATTAATTTAGTCGACCAGCCATATTTGTAAACTTACATTTGATTTGAAAAAATGTAATATTTTTTATGTTGAACTGACTCCAAAATGGAACTAACTTTAATTCAATTTGAAATCGCATCGACCTTTTATACTTATTTTAATTCAAGAAATTACGTGGCATGTTTCGTGGAGTTAAGGAAATGCCGTCCCACCCAGAGCTGTTTCTAGTGATGGCGAAGATGGTGTGGAAACGGTGGAATTAACGAAATGATATCATACGCAATACTTAATGTGGGAAATTGCATTTTATGTCTAGCCTACATGATGATTTCGACAATAGAGACTGCATTTATTACGTCTATTTTTGTCGATTTCGGACATCAAATGAACGTAATGACGTCACACTTATCGCAAAATGCTAAATGTATTAATTTAAAAACACACTGCACAGAACGCTCAAAACTTATAAATAAACACACCTTGGCGGCCCTATTGGATGAAAATGTCAGCAAATGCGGGAATAAATTTTGTTCGAATATTTTTTGAAGTTTTCAGTAAGGAAATGATTTTAAAAATAAATAATAAATAAAATCGATAATCGGTTTGGGAAATTCAAAACTGATTATTCCCTTCAAAACCGATAATCGGATTTCCGATTATTGTTTAACATCCTTACTCTAAACACCTTCGCCTTCAGAAAGAAATTTCTTTTTCGTCTCTTTCATGTTTCTTCGTCGTCTTTAAATTTCATCAGAATCTAAAGTACACTGCTTCATAAATTAGCGCAATAAGATTAAAAGGAGCGCCCTCTAGGAACTTTCACAACATGCATGTGTTAATTAATAGTGTTATTATTCGAAAAATGGTTACATATCTTTTCATAACTGCAAAAGTTTTTATCCTCATCAGCAAATAATGTGGACCACCTATTGTGCCAATTAGGCCCTATACCATAATACTATAAGTCGGGCTCCATTCAGAGACGGCCTTAGCGGTACGAGGGGCCAGGCGGAGTGTGTCATATGTGGGGCTAATAGGTATAAGAGAAGGCTTTTTTATCGTAAAGAAGCTCACATGAAAAGGCTACACAGGCGCAAGGGTCCCCTTATGACACCCCCCTCCTAGGGCCGCCTCTGCGCCAATAAGGCCGAGGACAAAAGTTTGCAGCCGGGAGGAAGTGTTGGGTTTACAACAGTGTGAGCCGTTCAATGAAGTTCGTGGTTTATTACTGAGTTAGCGCAACTATACAGCTCAAATATTGATGATGTAAGGTGGGCTTGATGTGACGCTTGTGAACGCTATCCGTTAAAATTTGCTGTGGGGTTCCCCTGTTAGTGAAACCTGTCACACTGATGGGAGAAGTGGGCTTCGCAAGATTGGACTTTTGCTGGTTTTTTTTTAAACAGGTTGAGAGGTTATTGATGAAATGTCCCTTAAATCGTGATTTCAGGGGTTTTAGTTTTATGTACAGTTACTCAAATTTCGTTTCATAGATTTCTTACTAAGATTGTGTAGGGTTAAAGGATGACCTGACGGGCCATGGGAAATACTTTGATATGAGGCATGTTTTCTTTAGTTGGAAATTTACCGGAAAGCAACTTGCACAATAGTTACTCATGAAAAGGTTGCAGCGCCGTTCAGTCCTTAGCGGTGGTGTACTAGAACCCGACGCCCATTCAGACGTGTGTCTGCTTTTTTATTTTGACGTCGTTCTTCACAGACTGCCCTCAGAGGTTCTTAAATTAACCGTTTGAAGGCCCATGTCGGCGCCTCTATTCATAACTTGCTTTCGGTTTCTTTTTACAACTTTGGGAAAATACATCTACCTTGGTTTATTTTACAGATAAAAAATCTAAACTTGAAGATCATTTCATCCGTCCATCCCGGTGGCGCTTCTGACCTGAAGCGTGACTCCACCAGAGAGACCGACGCACTGACCGCTCTCCAGCGCATCTCTTCGGCCAAGACCCGCCATGATGCAGTCAAGCCTCGCTCGCTGGGTCATCGTGCTCATCGCCGCGCTGTTCATTGCCTGGCTGATACTCTACCAGAACTCTGTGTACAAGAGCTACTTCAACGCGGCCACGAAGGCGACCACCGATATGATTAGCACCCTGAAAGGTTAGCTGCTAAAGTTGTGCACTGTAACTAACATATTTACTTAGCTTGTTCTTGCGTTCTTAACTCTCACACCAACGCAACACCCACCCACGCAGGACGAGTACCTTGGCAATACCTGAACTATGCAACAACATTTAAAATGTGCAACAGTCATAAAGCATTGAAAGGCTTCCTATCTCTTTTCTATATAGTATATTAAAATTTATCAAAGTAAACTAGCTAGTATAATGTTCTTTTATTTTTAAAAACCACATAAAAAGGTAAAATTGTTTCATATATATATATATATATATATATATATATATATATATATATATATATATATATATATATATATATATATGTATTTATTTATGTATAGATATATATAGTCAACTTCATTTTGTATACCTGATATGTTGAATCAAGGAATCGCGCATCTATATCTTCTTTTTTAAAGAGATATCAAGCATTCCTATCTCTTTGATCTTTTAAGACTAAGGATTTTGGCGGATTAAGGGGGCGCTGAACGGGCTAAAGCCAGGGGGCTTCGATGATTTAGGGGCCCACCCAAATTTAGTATATTTTATAATAAATGTGGACAAATCTTTGCATGATCCCTGAAAACATCATAAATTAAATAAATTTAAAAAATCTTATCTATTAATCTGATCGCTATTCGGACCTGATAGTCTTAGTAATCGAAAAACCTGATTTGATAGGCTCAATACGAGGAAATATTTAAGTATATTTTTTTTATTTTTTTTATTTACAACTTCCGTCAAGCTTTCATGGTCGTGTGGAATTGTGTAGGCTTGCGTTGCCAGCGATGTCGGGATCGATTCTCAGTGGGGGGGGGATATTTTTTTAATTTTTTATTTTTTTAATTGTCTTTTTACACTCAATTTTAGGATACCGGCAAACAGTTATTTCTTCGTGTTCGGTTTTTTCATGAATAATCTTTTTGGCTGGGAAGGCCGATCCCGTAGTGCAGACAAAGTATGAGCAAGGAACCAATGGACTATTTAGTTACAAGTTACAGTCTTATATTAGCTGCTAGCTTATATTTTATTTAAAGGGACGCTGACTGGATAGGGCTCCAGTTTGAATTTCAGCCAGGGCCCCGTGTAGTCTTAATCTGCCCCTGACTAAGGATCATGCAACTACGTCTCAAACTATGTTTTATTTTATCTTTTTAATTTACACAGCCAGTGCTCGGTTGGACTCTCCCAATCCAGAAGTAAAGTTGACCCCAGTAGATATCGGAACTGGTAAGTTTAAGCTAAGCGATTCATTTGAATCACATTCAGAAAAGATAACCAAACAAAACAAAAAAACGTTTCATTAACTGCCAATTAATAGCAAACATTCAACATGTATTGTGTTACATTATTTAACTCATGCTATATAGTGTATAAGTGATACATTTTTCTGTCTAGTAAACGCATTCATTCCATCCCTTACATTTCTAAATACATGTACATGTATGTATATATATATATATATATATATATATATATATATATATATATATATATATATATATATAGATATAGATATATATATAGATATATATATATGGCGGGAGAGTGCTGACCCTTTTCCCCAGTTTTAGTTGCTTGTTATTAAAAACAATTTTGGCCAAGTTATTTATCAGATTTATCTATTACCAACCATTTTTATAATAGTACCCGTAAAAAAGGCAACTGCTTTGTACCACTCAGCTCAATTTAAGATGCGTACACGAAAATGTGCGCACCGAAATTTGACGATAAAAGATTTTTGAAAAATCTCAAAATAAAGTTTTGAAAAAATACCGCACCAAAATGAACTTGTTTTGAATGTCCGCATGAAGCTGTTCAATATTGAAATAAGATTTAATATTTCTCTATTTTTCTCAACATTTTCCGATGGCTTTAGGGCAAAAAGGTCAATTACAAAAATATATGTAAACCATCTGCAGGTTAAAATGACCCGTCCTGCCAAATTTGGTCCCCGTCCGTCATTTGGTTTTTCCGTGATTGTAAAACTTACAGTCGAGAAGTGAAACATACAAACATACAAAGATACAAACACCAACTGAGACTTATATATATACACTAGTAGACCCGTCGTGCGTTGCAACGATCAAAGTAAAAAGGAATAAATTTAAAGAAACCAATGAGTGGTATGTTTAAAAATAATTCTGAAGAAATCTTCGTGGAAGTGTGAAAAAAAAATCCAAGTTTCATAGCAAACTGATAAACAAATTAATAATTAAATAGCGTACGAAAGAAGAAACGATATTAAGGGCCCCGGCCCAAAAATGAGTGATATTATAGTTTTTTTTATTGCCATTGTACTCATTTCTTAAACGTTTAAGATTTTATTCACTATTCAGTCATTAACAATCTTGACAAATAATGACACATGTATCCATTATTATACAAATTGAAATTAACAGGTGTTTTGAACTTTGTATCTTGCCCAGAATGGGCCCTGGGGCCCTTAATGTTGTTTTTATCTATTGTACTCAATATATATTCCTCAATATCGTGTACAATTGAATAGGGAATACAATGATTAAAGTTCAGTAAAAAGACTTTTTCGAAGGAATGGAAATTAAGAGTTCAGTGCCCTATAGTAATATAGGCTCTTAAGTTTTTATATTCTAAGTTTTGTCAAAATCCAGTTTTTTTCTCAATATCTAACTCTTAAACTACTTTTTATATACCTACAATAGGGGGAAAATAGCATTAAGGGGCCCTGGCCCATTCGGTGCAAGAGGTCAATTTCAAAAACCTGTTCATTTTAGTTCATTTTTATTGTGGCTATATTTCTCAATCTCTTTAAAAAGTAAATAGGAAAAATATCTTAAACATATACGAAAAAAGATATTTGGGGCCCCGGCCACGAAGATATTGGCATTAGAAGTGCAGTGTATATAGTATTTTAATATAGGCTACCAAGTTTTTGTGTGCAAAGTTTGGTGAAGATCTATTCATTTACTAAGTAGCTAACGTAGAAACTATTTTTTATATAGGTCATATAAGATAAAAAACGACATTAAGGGTCCCAGGGCCCATTCTGGGCAAGATATAAAGTTCAAAACATCTGTTCATTTCAATTAGTATAATAATTGATACATGTGTCATAATTTGTCAAGATTGTTAATGACTGAATGGTGAATAAAATCTTTAACGCTTAAAAAATGTGAATTTTTGGGCCCCCAGCCCCAAAGGAATGAATATTAGCAGTTTAGTGCCCTATAGTATTTTAATATTGGCTATCAAGTTGTCATATACACATTTTGGTTAAGATCCAATAATTTACACAGTAGCTAAAGCTTAAACTAATTTTTATATAGCTCGTATAAGCAAAACATGACGATATGGGCCCCCGGCGCCCCATGAGTGTTAAATTTTGAAAAAAGTGATAGTTACCATCCCGGGAGCATACTCAACAGTCTTGAAAAGTTTCATGACGATCGGGTGAATGGTTTAGACAGCTATAAAGGACATTCATACACACACAAACATATTTAAATATTTATATATATATATATATATATATACTTGAAAGATACCCGCACTTTGTAGCAGGAGTGTGCTGACCCTTTATCCAAGTATTAGGTGATGGTTATTACAATTTTTATTTGCCAAGTTAAATTTCAGATTCAACTATTTAGTTAAAATCTTATGAGAAACAGAGATATGCCATTTTACCGCGTGAGTTGTTTTCACTTAATGCAGTGCCTTTTAACATAACCTTACTATTCAAAAGATATGACTTATTAAATAATGATTCTTGCCGACTATAATAACTAAATTTACAATTTCATTCCCACTTGTACAAAATTAACATAACTTATATGTTTTCCGAAAGAGCTCTACCACCCTCGTCACTCAAAAATCTAATATATAATTACGAAACTGCATCGTATCACAATTGTAAGTTATATAATATTTGTAACCACGTCTATGAGATAAAGAACATGTGGCACTATCCCTTTAAAAGGCAAAAGCTAATTGACTAATAGCCCAAATAAACAAAATTCTAAATGTACTTTCTAAAATACTATTTTTTTTTAAAAAACGGTCGTATTAAAATGATATTAAAAAAATGTGCACACCATATTTAGACATATAGAAAGCTGGCCGCATAAAATAAAGTCTTGTTATAAAGTAAATGTACTGGACCAAAATAACTCTTCATTTTGACGTATTCATAATTGTCTAAACAGGGAAATAAAATTTAATATTTTTATGTCTCTATATTTTACAATTTATATTTACGGTTTATAATGTGCATAATTTCAAAAAGGAATCTTTTTTTTTGTTCCCTATTTCGGATAAGGCATCATATTTTGTAAATTATATTCAATGCACACACACACACCAGATTTTATATCTGAAAAATAAAATACATTTAAAAAAAAAGATTCAACCGTCCGTTAATAAGTGCATCTTAAAAATGATTAAAAGGCAATTTTAGAAATGGCCTATGCTATTCTGAATACAAAGGAATGAACATAAAAACATATTCAATTCGCAATTCATATTAATTAAGCGTTTTCAGGATCACTTCATTAAATTTAGTCAACTTTTGTTAATACGTTCGGTAGCGAAAGTTTATAATGTATAGTGTATATAAAGCTTAAGTAAACGGTTTTAAAGTGTACGTTTATTTGACATAGGCCATCACTTTCAACATAAAATAAACTCGCTACATCTATGTTTTTTAATTAAATGTCAAGTTATGAATTAAATTTTTAAAAATCCCAATTTTATTCATTGCATGTAAAATATTATTACAATGCATCGTGAAAATAATTGAAATAAAATAATTTAAACGCATATGTAATATATAAAGCTCAGTTGATATTTTTATGTTTGTTTGTTTGTATCCATTAAAAAAAGGCCACTGCTTTGTTGACATTTTTCCAAAAGATCTCTGCCACCGTCGTCACTAAAAAAGCTGTTATATATTTACGACACTGCAATGTAACACAATTGTAATTAATACAATATTTGCAACAGCGTCTATGAGATAAAGATAATAAAGATAAATAAAAAAAATTAGGCTATATTCCTAATTTTAAAAAAACAAACAAAAAAATCAATTTTATGTTAAAAATGCATGTGAAACCATCAAAATAATCGATTTTAAAAATGGCCTATGTTAATCCATCATCAAAGGGATGAACATAACATATTCAATTCGCAATACAAAATAATTAAGAGTTTTCAGGATCACTTTCTTTAGTTCAATCTACTTATGTTAATAAGTCCGGTAGCCTAAGTTTAAATAGTATAAGTGTATAGGTTATGTAAAAGACAACAAACAAAATATAAATGTTATATTAATAGGACACAGCTAAATTTAAGATGCGTACACGAACATGTGCGCACAGTAATCAGGCGATAAAAGATTTTAAAACGTGCACCGCTAAAAATGAAGCCTTGAAAAAAATACTGACACAATTATTACATAAATAGGTTTTTCATTAAATGTCGAGTTATGGAACAGAAAATAATTAAAACAAATTCGCAATTAAATTTAAACGTGTAAACAAATAAATATAATGCATCGTATGGCAGTTAAATATGTTTACGTGTCTATCTAATATATAGAAAGTAACAGTAAAGAAAATGACAAATCTTTGTACTACACAGCTCAAATTATGAAGCGTATATGAAAATGTGCGCACCGTAATTAGACATTATAATATTTTTTCAAATGCGCACGGCTGAAAATAAAGTATTGGCATTGGGGGAAAAAAACGTCACCAAAAGTAACTCGCTTTGAACGGCATTTGAACGTCCGCGTAAATTTGTTCAATACAGAAATGAGGTTAAATTTTTTATTCTTTGTCTCTGCATTTTCTGATTATTTAATTTACGGCATTCGGGCAAAAGGGACGATTACAAAAACTAACTTAAAACCACCTTCAGGGTAAAAGGAACCGTCCTGCCAAATTTGGTCCCCGTCCGTCATTTGGTTTTTCCGTGATTGTCTAACAGAAAGTCGAAAAGTGAAACATACAAACATACAAACATACAAACATACAAACATTTGAGCTTTATATATTAGATAATGAAGGACACCATAATGACATAAACAAATAAAACTAATTGAGCATTTTGTTTTTAGGACCACTGTCATTATTGCGTCAGAAGGTACGAGGATCTGGCTTAGCAACTTTGAACCTTGACGCACTTAGTGATGAAGATCTTCTCATCTTGTCCCATAGTTATCCAGACAATGAACAGGTAAACAGGCGTGGCAAAAATAATATGTTCACATAGAGGTTCAGTATTGTGTTATTGGTTTTTTTTCTTCCTCATTTCATTTCTTTTTTAAAATAATAGTTAAAAGATACCAAAGTAGTAGTAGGCTGACCTATATTAAAATAAAAATTGTAGGTGTAAAAGTAACAAATGCTTTTCTTAAAATCTTACAATAGACTGTTGACGTGGATGAAAATCTCATTAAACAATCATGCAATGTCAATCTCAAACTATACAGGGTCAAGTTTAATTTAACTGCACATCTCCCAAGCTTGAAATTATGTCAATAAACCAACAGGTTATAAAACCTTGAATGCGATATCGAATATTATAACACAAGGATGTTATAGCTATAATACTCTTTCACTGTCGCTTGATATTAATAATTAAAACTTTGACAACAATAACTCTTTTCTGCGAAGGTTTTTAAAAAAAAACATACTCAAATGCAATCGTATTCGTTAAAAAATAAAAAAATGGTTAAATAAAGACACTGACGAAATGTTGATATCTAGGACAATTTTTAAGAAAATTATCATTACGCGCATTAGCTCTTTTGCGTTACTGACTGAAATTTTAGTTAGAATTCTTGGCGCATTTCTTCATACGATTAACTGAAAACAGTATATTAGAATATATCCTAAGCTCTCTTCCTATACATACGACATCTATCATTTGTTTTCATCCTTAACCAATCAAGTTGCCAGCGTAATCTTGATACGTCACAAATCTCAACCTAACACAACATAGAAGAACGATGACATCTTGGCAGCTTTTGGAACGGAGGTAGAAATTCAGAGGATGAACTTTGAGGAAGCATTAAACCAATATTGTGCCCATTTATAAAACAAAAACTGTATACTTTTAGGTCGTCTGCAATAGAAGGATACGAATGGGAGCGATGGGTGACGGGGGATGGGAGATTTGTGACGACAGTGACGTCAGACCCCGGAAGCCTTGCATAATCTACTCGTTCGGAATCAACTACGACTTCTCGTTTGATGACGATGCCGCTGCGGTGTACGAATGCCAGGTCTACAGCTTTGATCCCAGCATGGCGAGATTCGCAGATAAGGTCAACAGGTAATGTCTGACTGTGCGGACATGGGGGGGGGGATAATTCAGTGTGTGTGGAGATGTGGGTGTTGAAGTGTGAGGCTTTCTCTGCAGCCCCTCATTTCGATTAGAATACCTGTGAAATATATGATCTGACAACAGAACGTCATTTTTTTTATTTAGAGGAAGTGGGAAAGGGAAATATGTGGTCTCATTGTATGTCTTGGACTGTTTATTTCGATGATAAGGGGCGCCCTCCCTGTTTATATTTTCGGTACTATCTTACTATTTGGTATTATTTTGCCTATTCGAGAGCTGTTCTGCTCATTCGGGACTCTTTTGCCCATCGGAACCGTTCTGCCCATTTGGAACCATTCTGCCCCTTTGGAACCGCTCTGCCCATTTGGAACCGTTCTGTCCACTCGGTACCGTTCTGTCCACTCAGTACCGTTCGGTCCACTCGGTACCGTTCTGTCCAATCGGTACCGTTCGGTCCACTCGGCACCGTTCTGTCCACTCGGTACCGTTCGGTCACCTCGGAACCGTTCTGCCCATTTGGAACCGTTCTGTCCAACTGAACCATTCTGCCCATTCGGTACAGTTCTATCCACTCGGTACGGTTCTGTCCACTCGATAACGTTCTGTCCAGTCAGTGCCATTCTGTCCACTCGGTACCGTTCTGTCCACTCGGTACCGTTCTGTCCACTCGGTACTGTTCTGTCCATTCGGTACCATTCTGTTCACTCGGTACCGTTCTGTCCAATCGGTATGGATCTGTCCACTCGGTACCGTTCTGTCCACTCGGTACCGTTCGGTCACCTCGGAACCGTTCTGCCCATTTGGAACCGTTCTGTCCAACTGAACTATTCTGCCCATTCGGTACAGTTCTATCCACTCGGTACCGTTCTGTCCACTCGATAACGTTCTGTCCAGTCAGTGCCGTTCTGTCCACTCGGTACCGTTCTGTCCACTCGGTACCGTTCTGTCCACTCGGTACTGTTCTGTCCATTCGGTACCATTCTGTCCACTCGGTACCGTTCTGTCCACGCGGTATGGATCTGTCCACTCGGTACCGTTCTGTCCACTCGGTACCATTCTGTCCACTTGGTACGGTTCTGTCCAGTCAGAACCGTTCTGCCCAACGAAACCATTCTGCCCATTCGATGCCGTTCTGCCCATTCTGAACAGTTCTGCCCATTCGGTACAATTCTGCCCATTCGTTATCGTTCTGCCCATTCGGTACCGTTCTACCCATTTGGAACTGTTCTGCCCATTCCGAGATTTTCAATTTAGGACCATTCCGTCCCTCTAGAATAATTCTTGGGTTTCGAGTTAATGACTTTCATTTCCGAGTCTGACTATTTCCATAGGGTATCATTGAATCATTTGTGTGTGATGCACTGTGTGTTCTCATGTCTGTAATCAAAATATTGTTTGCTTTTATATCCATACACACTAGCTAACCCGTCGCGCGTTGCAACGATCTCAGTATGAAGGAATAAGTTAATAGAAATCCTTGAGTGGTGCCTTTTAAAAACAATTCAGCCAGAAATGTTTGCGGAAATTTAAGAAAAACATCTCAAGTTTCATGGCAATCGCAGTTTAAATAGTTTAAATAGAAAAGAATTCTAAGGGCCCCTGGCCAAAAATAAGTGATATCTTTTTAAATTGTATTGCAACTGTACGCAACAACTTATCAAATGATCAGGGATATAGGTTGAACAAAACAATAATTATAACGCTTATATCACATTTTTAAAACGTAATTGGCCTCGGCGTCCCAAATGGTGCAAGATGTAAATTTCAAAATCCCTATACATTGCAATCTGGATGACGGTGGATCTGTGTGTTAATATATATCAAGATAGTGTAAAATAGAATGGGGAAAACCATCTTAAAAGTTAACCCAAAAAAAAAGAGAGAGAAATCTTAGGCTCCATGGCCAAAAAGGGATCAAAATTAGGAGTTCAATGTCCCATATTATTTTAATATGGGTCATCAAGTATTTGTTCCCGTTGTGGTTTTTACTGTAACTTTGATACTTCCCCCTTTTTGCTATATCTTGTGTCCATGTTTGTTTTTGTTTTTCCTTTCTTTTTATTTAACATATATATTTTAAAATACAATATGTTTTAAGACTATTATTATTACTTATGTAAGTATTGTAAGAATGTATTTTATGTTGTACTGATGAAGGCATTAGCCGAAACGTTTACTGTCGTATCAGTCTAAAAATAAAGCTCAAATTTATTGTTTTCATTGCACAATTTGTTTGTGTATTTTGTATTGTATTGTATAGTATTTATGTACCAAGTTTAGTCAAGATCCATCTCTTAACCCAGTAAATTGTTATATTTAAGGGGGGGGGGATTACATTTTGGGCCTCCGGGCCCCATAAGTTGTTTTTTTTTATTATTAATACTCTTTACACCAAAAAGCTTATCTGGAATGTATTCGACAACTTCCGAAAATTTCAAAAAAGATCTTATGAATAAAATAATATCTAAATTGCTAATATAAGTAAGAAACAACTTTCAGAGTTCACAGGCCCAAGGGTTGCCCGATTTACAGTTCGAAACATCTGTTCATTACAATGTGGATCATATTGGAAAAATTATCAATATTTGTCAAGACCGTGTAAAATAGAATGGGGAATAAAATCTTAAATGTTTACGAAAAAATAATATGGGCCATCAAGTTCAATGTCACTGTTTGTTATTGTTCGCCTTCTACGTGCCACTTGAATTCACCAAGCCATCGATGTCCACCCCCCTACCTTCCCCCGGTTTTAAAGCCAGTGGAGATCAGTCGGTTTCAGTCTGTAAGTGTTTGTCGCGTGTTGCGTATTATATTAAACTTATCAATACTTTAAGTTCTGTCTCATATATAAAGGATTTATAGTCAAAACTTTGTTTTTACGTAGTTGTTTAATTACCTGTTACCATTGCGGAATGTTACTTAACAATTACCCAAAGTTTCATGCTTCTACCTTCTCGGGAAATAGGAGAATGAGGGATTTTTATATAACCCATAAATGAAAGAAAACGTTTTTTGGCCCCCGGCCCCCATGAGTGTGAATTTCAAAACTCTTTTTCGCCTGTTACCATTGCGGACGCGTACTCAACAACTTCCCATGCTTCTACCTACACGGGAAGTTGGAGAATTAGTGATGAGTAAAGTTTTTATTTAAGAAAAAAACTACATTTGGGCCCCCGGCCCTCAGAAAGTGATAATTTATATAATTAATTTACCTGTTACCATCGCGAAATGTTACTTAACAACTGTCGAAAGTTTCATGCTTCTACCTACACGGAAAAAAGAGAATTAAAGATTTTCAGTTTTTATATAGATCATATGAGGAAAAAACTAAATTAGGGCCCCCGGCCCCCAGTATGTGATTATTTAAACATTGTTTGCCTGTTACCATTGCGGAAGTGTACTCCACAATTTCCTAAAATTTCATTCTTCTACCTACTCGGGAAATGGGAGAATTAGTGATTTTTAATTTTCATATAGCCCATATAAGGCAAAAAAAACATTTTTTGCCCCCGGCCCCCATGAGTGTGAATTTTAAAATTCTTTTACGCTAATTATCGTTGCGAGAGGCTACTTAACAACTTCCCAAGGTTTCATGCTTCTACCTACACGTGAAATTGGAGAATTAGTGATAAGTCAGTTTTTAATATAAGAAAATAAAACCATTATTTTCTATTAACCTATCCCTTGTCAGCATGACGTAATATATTCATAATACTATTAACATAAACAATGTTAGCCTGGCATCAAATATTCCCAAATCTTGAAGTATACCACCATTAACCTCACTACCAATGTGTGTCGTCCCCAACAGGTCAGAGCGTGTATCGTTCCATAAGATTGGGCTCGACGAGAGAACCTACACCGACAGCAGGAACTGGTCAATGTTCTCGTACACGGACATCAGGAAACGTCTTGGCCACGCCAAAGAAGACATATGTCTGGTCAAAATGGACATTGAGTTGGCGGAGCAGGTGGCCATACCCAACATGCTAGAACACGGAGAGCTGGACAGCGTCCGGCAGCTGCTGATGGAGTACCACGTGGCGTCCAAGGAGAGGAAGGACACGATGATCAACCTGAAGCTGATGCAGGGCATCGAGAAGGCGGGATTTAAAAAGTTTTACTCCCACAAGAACCCGGCGTGCCGGAGGAAGATTGCCGGCTACCCTGTGTTGAGGACGGACTGCTACGAGGTGCACTACCTCCGACGGTAGCCCTGGGCCGTGGTCCAAAATAGCGAGTAGCAACGTGTTGTAATAGCCCTGGGCCATGGTCCAAAATAGCGAGTAGCAACGTGTTGTGATAGCCCTGGGCCATGGTCCAAAATAGCGAGTAGCAACGTGTTGTGATAGCACTGGGCCATGGTCCAAAATAGCGAGTAGCAACGTGTTGTGATAGCACTGGGCCGTGGTCCAAAATAGCGAGTAGCAACGTGTTGTGATAGCACTGGGCCATGGTCCAAAATAGCGAGTAGCAACGTGTTGTGATAGCACTGGGCCATGGTCCAAAATAGCGAGTAGCAACGTGTTGTGATAGCATTTTTTATTTTGATAATTTATAAGGTATTGTGTATGGAGTGCTGCGATATTTATATCGCAGTTCTTGTTTCCAGTTTGTTAAATTTGACTATTGAGATAAATGAACGCTGTTGGCTAGAGTTATGTCATAGGCCATAATATGATTTGTGGAAATTTTTATTAGGCTAACTAACATTCTTTTGTTGAATTTATTATTGGGCTACTATTCTTCTCATGAAGGGAGAACGGACGTGTTCTTTTTGTTTTGTGTGAATGAACAGGAGAAGCAAAATATTTAAGTATGAAAATATTTCTGTCTGAATTTTTATACTTGAATTAAGATATTCTTTATATGAAAAGTTTTGAATTATTACTTACTAGCATTATAATTTAAATTATCTTTTATTTTTCATTTTCTTATTATGCTGGGCGCCTTATTATCTAACATTAAATTTTTTTAAATATCTACAGATTGTGAATTTATTCAATAAGGCATGCTAGCAATACCTTAACATCATTGGTTCGAAAATGCATGGAAGAATTTATATTTAGGATGAATACAATGAATTCTTTTGTAAGAATTTCGATTTTAAACCAAAAAGTAAAATATCTTGCTGACGTGACCTTAGGGGCCGTCCATAAATGACGTCACGCACCTAGGGGGGGGAGGGGGGGTCACACTTGTGTGACGTTGCGTGACGAGGGGGAGGGAGGGGGGTTGAAGAAATGTGACGTCACATCAAAAGGGTAACTTTAAATAAAACATCCACTGAAATATTTGGTCGCTTACAATTTATTTAATGACTTTTTTTTTCTTTTTTAAAAAAAAATCAGTGCTTCTCAATGTGCTGGTCGGTAGGCCATCAGACGCTGGTTGGCGTATGCTATCAAGACACGAAAATTAAATCTAATTATAATCCTTAAGTTTGAGAATCCACAAGATAACATATGAAATTGTTACACTGCGTCGTTTGATGTTGACATCAAAGAATTTGTGATCTAACCGCAGCTCCGTTTGGTTCTCTCATGCCCGTTACCACAAAATATACAATTTTATGTATGCGTTACCCCCCCCCCAGACTCTAGGTCCTGCTCATGTGACTCGGGGATTTGGGGGAGCGTCTTTAGCACCCCCACCCCTCGAAAATGCTACTGGTGAGTTTTACAAGCATGACAAGTGTCTAAAAATGATTTGAATAGGATTATGTGTAGATATTTTAAGTCAAAACGACACGGAATATCCTTTTTCTTTAAAAGGGGAGGGGGGGAGGGAATCTATTTGATAGAATTAAAAACGTTTTAAGTTTGATATAATTGTTCGATGGTTTTTGATAAAACGCCCCTGGCCATTCTAGTCTTCTAGATCAGTGCTTCTCAAAGTGGTGGTCCGCGGACCGATGCCAACCGCTGCCGGTCCGCAGATGTTCTCAAAAATAGGACAGAAAAAAATGTCAGTGCAGGGAAAATAGTGCACAGGTCCCTGGTACAATGGAAAAAATTCCTGCTGGTCCGCAATACTAAAAAGTATGAGAAGCACTGTTCTAGATATAATGATAAATGAGCCCATTTAAAATTAGTCAAGTATTCATTGACTTTATTGAATGCATCAAATTCTTGACATTGCAATTCGAGAGGAGAACAAAACAACTTTTCTTCTTAGCTCAGTTTTTAAGGCATTAATTTTAAATATCACAGAAATGATGCGTGATAAAGACAAGTCATGTGGATTAAGATTATTGTCACTCGTGTCAATATAAATGAAAGTATGGTAGATTTAGGTGTCTTCATATAGTGCGTAGGTAAGAAATCTACATAGTTGTCAAATTTTTAAAAAATGCATTTTCTGGAAGGAACCTGTTTAATAATGGGCATATTTTCCAAGCGTACACGTACACATGACGTATTTTAATATATCTAGCGGATTGTAGTGGATGTTATATGTCCCAAATGAGTCTGCATTACCCCCAAGAATTCCCTTTTTGACCCCAGTTCAGGTTATTTACCTCTGTTCGCCGACCTCTGTCTTACGGGATGCCCGTCAGTCAATTGAGGGATTTTAAAAAAATACATTTTAAAAATGTTATTTTTAAATAATTTTTTTTCTAAACAAAGACGTTAACCGTGATGATCAATAGTCAATGTTTAATTTGTATTCATTAAAATAAAATATAAGCTAAGGATGTTAACACAGTTCGTTTTCTGAAGGCCGGTTAAACGCTTTTAAAAATGATTCACGCGGGTTACGATATTACAATTTAGATCTTCACTAAATAAATAATAAATACTTAAATGACAATAAAAGTGATTGGAAATATACTTATTTTCAAATAGTAAATAAAGTTGTGTTTTAGTTTCTTTGTTATTAATTTTTTTTTGTTATTTTTTTTTGTCAAAGATTTGTGACGTATTTTTAGAGGGGGGGGTCTAAGTTTTTGTGACGTCGCGTGACGAGGGGGGGGAGGGGGGTCAAAAATCGGCAAAAATCGCGTGACGTCATTTATGGACGGCCCCTTACACAAACTTTGGGCATCACGATTTGTCTGCAGGTTGGAGCTACTGAAGCTAACAGAGGAGATGGGATTTCTTCCTATGTTAGTTGATTAGCTGGTCAGCTGACATCGTGCCCATGACGCAACTTCCGTCTAGATCTGGTTGGAGATATTTGCATTAGTAATTACCTACGCAGGGCCGGTCTTACTAATTGCGGGGCCCTATATGGCTTAGTGTGCGAAACGGATTGTGTGGGGCCAAGTCTAGTTAAGGATACGGAATTAATAAGGAGAGTAAGAGAAATTCAAGATAGGTGGTACCTTTGAAAATGCGGGGCCCACTGCGGCCGCATAGGTTGTAGCGGCCTAAGAGCGGCCCTTACAGAAAAAAGATAGTTAAATCCTGCCTCTCGTAAATGTCGATGGCCGAGAGGGATAGTGACTTCACCACGGTGAAAATCGAGTCTGAGTTGTCTAGCGTTTATGTCTAAAGACTTACGTAGATATTTCACAGACACAGTTGAGGTATTATTTTCAATAAATGGAACCATAGTCACTCATTAAAGCTCAAGTGATACTTTTTTGTTCTTTCATAATATTTTATAAACCACTTAACTTTAATCTCAGACAGATAAATCAAAGACATTACAAATCTATAAAGCTAAATATAAGCCTTGTTATCATCCACCAATACTGTTCAATAAATATCAAATGATTTTCTGATATAAACATATGATAGGAAAATGTAATACCGGGTGTATCGAAAGTTGAAACAAATCAACCTGAATTAAGCTCCAAATACTATAGTGCTCTCTGTGGCTTTGAATTTCACCGCAGCTATGTTTTTATTTCTTTATATATTTACCCTCAATTATGTATGACTGACTCACTTTGGCCTAACGCTAAGTGAAATCACTCTGCTTTTTTAAAAAATTGAAAATATAGATTTAAAAATCATAATCATTTTGGTTTCCAGATTAACATTAACCAAACAACGCACGAACCTTTGACGTCAGCATTTGTGTTGTAAACATTACTGACTGACTCAAAGAGTTATTTTTTGGTCCAGTAATTTGGTGCGCTGCTTTCTAAAATTAGTTTAAAAAATCGTGTTGTGATTAGCACTGTAAAAAAAAATTATATAAATACTTTGTGTACATTTCAGGAATATTTCGTATTTATCATACAAGGATAAGTTACTTGGGCTTTTGCAACAAAAAAAGTACGCGCCCTACAGCCCCTATTATAAAATACATTGTGTACATTTAAGGAAGTTTAATATTACGCATTTATCATACAAGGACAAATTACTTGGTCTTTTGGAAAAGGTGGGCGCCATAGGCACCCTAAAACAAAGTGGGCGCCGCAGGCGCAACGGCGCCGCAGCACAACCTAGTTTCTTTATATTCGTATTATTTGTGTACTATTTGTTCGTTGAAGAAGACTGCCAAAACGTTCGCTGTTTTTTTACGTCCTGTCAGGCTCACTCATACCCAGTTTACATGTTATCCAATCTATTAATCTATAAGCCTGATTGCAGTCTCACCCACATTTTGTTAAACTACACAGCGGGTTCAAATTCACACCATGAACAAGTGACATAGAAACGCACTTCAAAATCAAACCACACAATGAACGAGTGACGTAGAAACGCACTTCAAAATCAAACCACACCATGAACCAGTTATAAAGAAATGGACTTCATACTCGAATCACACAATAAACCAGTGACGTAGAAACAGGCTTCAGGTGATATTCCTTCCCAATCGTAGGCATATTTTGTTTCTTAACGGAGGGGCATATAAGGGTTCTCTACTGGACTACTTGGATTTCACCGCAGCTAAGTGTTGTTGTTTTTTTTTGTTTTTTTTTAAATTATTTCGTTTTCTTCGTTTCATTTGTGTACTATTTGTCCGTTGAGGAAGGCTGTTTGCCGAAACGTTCTCTGTTGTGTTACGTCCTGTTAGGCCTACTAATACCCTATTTTTATATTATACATTTACCTGGGCATATAAGAACACGAGCAGCCATGGGCAGCGCAAACGCTCAGCTACACCAATAAGTTCAAGGCTGAAGAACAGGTCATGGACGTGTGATATGGCGTGGAAGAATTTATATTTAGGATGAAAATGAATCTAATGAATTCTGCTGTAAGAATTTCGATTTTAAAACTAAAAGATGTTGCTGACTTCACACAACACAACCTTTTGGCACCACTAATCGATTGCAAAGCTGGTGCTATCGAGGCTAACAGAGAAGATGGGCTTTCTTCTTAAATTAGTTGATAAGTTGTTGAGTTGAGCTGACATCGTGCCCATGACACAATTTTAGTCTAAATATGGTTGGTGATATTTGCATTGTTAATTACCTACGCTAATAGGAACATTTTTTGAGAGTTAAATCCTGCCTCTCGCAAAACTGACTGTCGAAGGCTGAGACTGAGAGGGATTGTGACATTATCATGGCTAAGACTGAGAGGGAGTGTGACATTACCACGGTGAAAATTGAGTCTGTGTTGTCTAGCGTTTAGGTCTAAAGACTTAAGTGGACACTTCACAGACTCATGGTTGAAGTATTATCTTCAATAAATGGAATCACAGTCACTCATTAACGTGATACATTTTTGTGTTCTTTCATAATATTTTATAAACCTATCGATAAATTATTTAAATCTCAGGAAGATGAATTAATGACATTACTTATCTATAGAGTTAAACAGCTTTACTATCAACATCCGCCATCAACTGTTTAATAAATTGTAAATAATTTCGTGAAATAAATAAACATATCACTATCACAGAAAAATGTGATACCGGGTGTATCAAAAATTGTGATACCGGGTGTATCAAAAATTGAAACAAATCAACTGCTAATTGTGTTAATTTATTGCGAAACACTATATGAATTATATGTTTCAGACATTGATTTAGAAGAAAAAAATATGTAAACATAGCTTTTATGCAAAATTTATTCTTTCCTTTATTTATTTTCTTTCTTCGAAGATTTCAGAAAAAACAAAAGCGTGTCTTGTCCGGGTCACATAATTACATAATTATGACATCATCTTTGAGCACAAATAAGGATCAAGCCAAGTTTTAAATTGATCAAACAGCCCACCACACAACTCAACAGCAAATAAGTAATAAACTCTAGCACTGATCTTTCTTGACGGTAAATTATCTCTATCATTTTCCAGCACTTATTGACAATAATTTGTGCTTAGTGAAGGGAAATGATTACTAATACTACTGAAACTACACAGTGGGCTCAAATTCACAACATGAACAAGTGACACAGAAACAGACTTCAAAATCAAACCACACAATGAACGAGTGACGTAGAAATAGAATTCAGATGATGGTTCCCTCCTCCCACCCCCAATCTCTTTTGGCCAAAGGCATAGTTTGTTTCTTAGCTGTGGGGTTTGTAAGAATACGAGCATCCATGGGCAGCACAAACGCTCAGCTACACCAATAAATATAGGTATACAAAAATAAATAAAGGTTAAACAAGGATTTTTTAAAACCACGTTTTTATAAGTGGACTAAAAAGAAGAAAATAATGTACAACTTATAAGTTTAAGTACTTTAATTTAATATCACTAAAACGTGGGGCGGGCGCTTAAGAGGTTTAACATATGCAGTTCATTCATTCTCTCACTTATACATCTCTCTTTTGCCTTCTAAATTATAAATCTTTAATTTTTACACCAAACACCCGCCCTACTTGTTTAGTCATATTAAATGAAAGTACTTGAACTTATAAGTTTTTAATTATTTTCTTCTTTTTAGCCCACTTATAAAAACGTGGTTTTTAAAAATCCTTTTTTACCTTCATTTATTTTACTCTTTTTAGTCTAAATGTAAAATCATAGAGTATATATTACTTTTATTGTACATAAGAAAATTCATTAAATACAAAATTGCCTTCTTGGTTTACATGTGTTATGGAGTGTCAGGTCTAACCGCATGTAGGTGAGGCATTTAGACCCAAAACAAACAAACACAAACATATGGACAAACACCAACGCTTATCAATTGAAAACACTACACTAATTCCTATTTTAAGACTGCTTTCTTATTCAATTTTCTTCAATCATTTAACTCCTATTTTAAAAATCTTTTTTAACCTCTATTTATTTTACCAAACACCTCATAAGCGCCGCCCAACGTTTTAATTCCACGGGAATGAGATCACGGGGTTCACTGAGTTGGCACGTGAAAAAAAATAGCAGACGGATAAGAGATGCTTATGTAGAGATAAACTAAAAAATTCACTAATTTAATTGCGGTACATTCAATCGATCTGAAATTTTCATACAATGCATTATCATCCAAGATCAATCTGTGCTCTCTAGGACCATCAGAAGTGGTTTAATTTTGCGTTGGCAAATTTGAAAAATTGCGGACAGACACGAAAGCAAGTTAATAAAAACGTGGTAATAATAAAAAAGGTCATGGACGGGTGACACTACATCTTTCTTATTCACGGGTGAAATGGACTCAGTTGGTGTGATGAAGTCGACACAGTTTATGTAAGGAAATGGATACGGTTAATGTAATCGAGTGGATACCGTTAATGCAAGGAAGTGGATACGGTTGATGTAACGAACTGGACACAGTTGATGTAATGAAGTATATAAAATAAATATTGGTAGTTTTCAAAAGTAGGCCTATTTTAACATCAGCATACATAATTCCCGTAATGGATGTAATGCTTCTTGGATGTAATGCTGATTTGTTCAATTGTGCGCACCAAAAATTACTGCACCAAATATAACTCTTTTCGAAGGTTCCGCATAAAATTGTTCAATATGATAATAAATGAATCAAATAGAAATAAATGTACGTTCTGCATTACGTTATTTTTTAATCTGATGTGTTTTAGAAAACTTCCGTCATTTTTGACGGGTGATACGCTAGTATATTAAATATATTTATAGTTTTGTAATTATTTATTTAGATACAAAGTCATTAGTGCTAGGAAATAATGGAATATTATTATTATTACTAGTACTACAATTACAATTATTATAATATCTAGTTTTAAAATGAAGGCAAAGAGAAATTATGAGATAATGTGTTAATAAATGTAATGCAGTAGTGTACAATTATAATACAAATATTAAGAGACAAGTAACAATGCAAACGAAATGTAACATTATTTGAAATCAATGCCAAATCGACTGGTCACGTTTTTATTTCAATTGTCAAAATCGTGTTTTAAAACACAAACGATAAAAAAAAACAAATCATCGACCCACAAGAACAGTAACAGACACAACACTGTCGATTATTCAGAAACATCATCAACAAGAAACAATTTCAACAGCTACAACAAAAACAATTGTAACAGCTTCAACAAAAACAAGAAAGTAAAATTAGAATCAGAAACCCAAAACTGCCTCATAACTTAAAAATTATGTTAGGACTGGTATAAGTTAGGACTGCTATAAGTTAGGACTGCTATAAGTTAGAACTGCTATAAGTAGAACTGCTATAAGTTAGGACTGCTATAAGTTAGGACTGCTATAAGTTAGGACTGCTATAAGTTAGGACTGCTATAAGTTAGAACTGCTATAAGTTAGGACTGCTATAAGTTAGGACTGCTATAAGTTAGAACTGCTATAAGTTAGAACTGCTATAAGTTAGGACTGCTATAAGTTAGAACTGCTATAAGTAGGGACTGCTATAAGTTAGGACTGATATAAGTTATGACTGCTATAAGTTAGGACTGCTATAAGTTAGAACTGCTATAAGTTATGACTGCTATAAGTTAGGACTGCTATAAGTTAGGACTGCTATAAGTTAGGACTGCTATAAGTTAGGACTGCTATAAGTTAGAACTGCTTTAAGTTAGGACTGCTATAAGTTAGAACTGCTATAAGTTAGGACTGCTATAAGTTAGGACTGCTATAAGTTAGAACTGCTATAAGTTAGGACTGCTATAAGTTATGACTGCTATAAGTTAGGACTGCTATAAGTTAGGACTGCTATAAGTTAGGACTGCCATAAGTTAGGACTGCTATAAGTTATGACTGCTATAAGTTAGGACTGCCATAAGTTATGACTGCTATAAGTTATGACTGCTATAAGTTAAGGCTAGGTAGAAAAGCCTGATAATTATTCAACATAACAATGAACGTATCGACAAAACACAAACTTAATATAAACATATTAAGTATTAAGTTTTACTTTTTTCCTTATCTCTTGTTTATGTTTGTTTGCTGAAGAAGGCCTTCCCCGATACGTTCATTGTTTAGTTAAGTATTGTCCATGCTTAGTGAGACCTTATTCAATATCTTCCTTTTCACTCTTAAAAGAAATGAAAATATATCCCACAAAGAGCCAAATAAATAACAGTTATACCAACTGCGCTCATCACTGACAACAAAATGGACACTTCAAACTTTCGACAGTGACCATACCCCCACCCACCCACCCACCCCACCACCCAGGCTAGCGACGCATATAATGCACCTCGTAGCAGCAGGGCCTGGCAACAGGGAACCCGTCAATGACCAGCCTCGTCGTCGGGTTCTTGTGGGAGTAAAACTTCTTGAAGCCCGCCCTCTCGATGGCCTGCAGCAGCTTCAGCGTGACCAGCGTCGCGTCCCGGCTCGCCGTCTCGATGTGGTACTCCATCAGCAGCTGGCGGACGCCGTCAAGCTCACCGCTGGCCAGCATGTGCGGCAGGGCCGACCGCTCGTCGCCCTCGATGTCCATCTTGACCAGGCTGACGTCGTTCCTAGCGTGTCCGAGCAGCTTCCTGATGTCCGCGTAGGAGTACATGGACCACTGCCTGCGGGGGTCACTGTGGGTCGAGTTGTGGAGCCCTATCTTATAGAAGAATACAAGGTCTGACCTGTGGAGTGTGGGGTCATGTGTCAAAAAAACAAATTTAACACATTGATATTGAACTAAGTCCCAATCTTAACTAATGTTTAAATTCGTTTAGACGGCGACACTGAAAAATCATTAATTTTTATTTAAATGTCATAGGATAACATAGATCAAATGTAAAATTGATGATGCTTTCAATGTTCCTATAAGCTGTGCGGTCGCGCAGATATCTGACCGACACCGAGCAGCAGTTAATAAATTACTGCGCAGCAAATTTTGCAAAATATTGCTCAAAAATGGATATTGTGCACTTTTGCACACACGTTGTTTCTTTTTATTTTGCACACGAACCAATGATCTTTAGATGGAACATAGGGTGCGTTATAGCCCTACTAACTCAAAATAGTTGCTTGTGAAAGCAAGCCCTAAGGAAAATGTGATAGTTTCCTATTATAATATACTAGGTTTTTCTGGGGCGCCTGCGGCGCCCACTTTTTTTAATAAGCATAAGTAACTTACGATAATTTTATTGCATGCTTCCGGATCAGCACGTCCGACAACCAAACATTGGTATGTGAATGAGTTCAATCAAAAGAATGCATAATTAAATTTTAGTTTATTAGAATGATTTATTTTTCACAAAATTTCTCTATGTATCCTTTTTTCAAATTAAACTAT
The DNA here is from genome assembly GCA_944989445.1 of Ampullaceana balthica. NCBI lineage: Eukaryota > Metazoa > Mollusca > Gastropoda > Lymnaeidae > Ampullaceana > Ampullaceana balthica. The sequence goes on along the minus strand of CALYLW010000263.1, from coordinate 120,663 downwards.
AAGCTCAAACAATGACGACATAAAAAATTTTACGGCGTGATACACCACACGCTCTTAATCTCGAAAACAAAATGATTATGATTTTACGTCTATATTTTCAATTTTTAAAAAAAATTGGCTGATTATGTCCCTTATCATTACAGAATGACCTGAGCTTTTATTAATCGAAGTGATTATTCGGAGATATCTCCGTATAACGCTGGCAGCGTTATAGACAGATATTTCCAATGATTCTTAGCGTCATACGCAAATTTTTTTGGCTGGTCATGTGACTTCTTGCTAATTTGATATAAGATTTTTTTAAATTCATACAGTTCATGAACTTCTGTGGTCTCACGGTTAGGACAATAGATTCTTGAATTTTTAAGTGGAGGTTCGAGTTTCGTTTGAGTCTTTTTTTTAAGGTTGTAGTTTCAGTCTTAGGGTCTGGGTTAGGTTTAGTTGTCTATTTTTTAAATTAAAATAGAAAAAGATTTTCGTTTGAGCCTTTTTTTAATAAGGTTGTAGTTTTAGGGTCTGGGTTAGGTTTAGTTGTCTAATTTTTAAAATTAAAATAGAAAAAAAACAACAAATATAGCAACCAAAAATACGATTTATCGAGCGCACCGTTCTCTTTGCTTTTACAAAAATTAATTTTAAAATCATAAATCTTTTTGAAATAAATTTTAAGCTATGATAGGTACATATATATTAAATTAGAACGGAAATTTTGTTTGTTTTTTTTAAAAAGAAATCTCCGTATAATGCCGGGAGTTATTGGGAGAAATCTCCGTATAACGCCTGGCGTTATTCGGTGATATCTCCGTTTAACGCCCCCCCCCCTTTATAAATATAATGGAGTCTTTGGTTGGAGATATATGTCTTTGAGAGCCTGATATATGATATAAACTATTTTCCTATCTTTTTGTCCTTCGCAAGCATTTTATTGTTTGAGCTGAGTCCTGTTCCATTCTAGTGATTGTGTGTGTGTGTGTGTGCGTGTGTGTGGGTGCGTGTGTACCTGTTATACTGATCCAGGCCTTCCATGCTGGGGTCAAATGAGTACACCTGGCACCCGTAGACCCTCGATGCGTCATCGTCAAACGTGAAGTCATAGTTGATTCCGAACGAGTAGATGACGCAGGGTTTCCGGGGTCTGACGTCACTGTCGTCGCATATCTCCCAGCCGCCGTCACCTATGTCGCCCATTCGTATCCTTCTTTTGCAGATGACCTGTTCATGAACAAATCATTTTCTAATGTTAAAGCTGGAAGCGACCCTAATGCTAAAAATGATTTTTTTTTAAATTCTTCTTATAATAGTAAGAAGCTCATTAATATGGACAATATTATTTTTATTTTTCATAAATTCTGAAAATGAGGAGAGGAAATAAAAGGACTCAATTTTTTTTTAATTTATGTATGCGCTCATCCCCTAAAACAGGGTCAAAAATAAAATTTCTGAATTTAATTATTTTTTATTTTTTTTGGAGGGGAGGGGGGATAACATCTTTGCGCATGAGACTATCTCAAACTTAAAATCCTCATACCATGTAAGAAAAAAAATTAATGTTCGCAGATAAAAAACGTTGTAATTTGGCTTTTCTACTAACGCCACTAAAAGGACAAATAGTTACACACATTTTTAATGGAATAGTTCTTAGCTTTAAAATTTTAATATAACATCAAAGTGCCCCGCCCCACCAAACCACCCACCCCCATTCCCACACACACACGTACACAAAAGTACTTAGCCGTTTCTTCCTTTGTGATTAAAAACAGGAAGATTTTTTATTTTTAATTTTATTTAAACCACGCCACTAGTTAGGGGAAATATTGTCATTTTGTGAAGACAAGAATTTTAATTCATTCATCATATTTAGAAAATTTAGGCACAGCGACTTATAAAAGGATGCAGCTTTTTTGTTAAGGTGTCCCGTGTGATCTCGAATATCGCCTTGAGTTTTAGGATTGCGTGCTGCTGTTTGGAGGGCTCTGCTAAGAATAATAACGCCGCTGAAAACTTAAGAAAATTCTCAATATGGATTGATGTAACTTTCGTTACAATGTTTCATATATATTTCTGACATGTCGCTAAAGACATGGGACAGACAGGTACTAGGTAAAATTTAAGCCCAGTATTGGAAAATGGTGTTCGGAGACGAAGCACAAACCGCGATATATTTCAGCTGTTTCAAGACCCGCCCCTAGTCTCTATAATTGGATAAGGCACACTGCAATGGGAAGGTCATCTGTAAAGAATGCCAACCTGTGGGGAAGCGAAGACAGTTTATAAGCAGAAACAGGGAGGTGGGGGCGAGAATAAGATGGATGGATGCGGCTGAGAAAGGCATCCAGCTGCTGGGAATCCGACGGATCGTGTGGTTGGGGGTCATTGAACAGGTCAGTGTGGACTGGGGGTCATTGAACATGCCAGTGCGCTACATGGTGTTCAGCGCTCTAGATGTTGATGTGTGGACTAGGAGTCATTGAACAGGCCAGTGCGCTACATGGTGTTCAGCGCTCTAGATGTTGATGTGTGGACTGGGGTCATTGAACAGGCCAGTGCGCTACATGGTGTTAGCGCTCTAGATGTTGATGTGTGGACTGGGGGTCATTGAACAGGTCAGTGCGCTACATGGTGTTCAGCGCTCTAGATGTTGATGTGTGGACTGGGGGGTCATTGAACAGGTCAGTGCGCTACATGGTGTTCAGCGCTCTAGACGTTGATGTGTGGACTGGGGGTCATTGAACAGGCCAGTGCGGTACATGGTGTTCAGCGCTCTAGACGTTGATGTGTGGACTGGGGGGTCATTGAACAGGTCAGTGCGCTACATGGTGTTCAGCGCTCTAGACGTTGATGTGTGGACTGGGGGTCATTGAACAGGTCAGTGCGCTACATGGCGTTCAGCGCTCTAGACGTTGATGTGTGGACTGGGGGTCATTGAACAGGCCAGTGTGGTACATGGTGTTCAGCGCTCTAGATGTTGATGTGTGGACTGGGGGGTCATTGAACAGGTCAGTGCGCTACATGGTGTTCAGCGCTCTAGACGTTGATAGGTGGACTGGGGGTCATTGAACAGGCCAGTGTGGTACATGGTGTTCAGCGCTCTAGATGTTGATGTGTGGACTGGGGGGTCATTGAACAGGTCAGTGCGCTACATTGTGTTCAGCGCTCTAGATGTTGATGTGTGGACTGGGGGGGTCATTGAACAGGTCAGTGCGGTACATGGTGTTAGCGCTCTAGATGTTGATGTGTGGACTTGGGGGTCATTGAACAGGTCAGTGCGCTACATTGTGTTCAGCGCTCTAGACGTTGATGTGTGGACTGGGGGTCATTGAACAGGCCAGTGCGCTACATGGTGTTCAGCGCTCTAGATGATGATTTCAGACCAATCAGAATTGTTTTTTTACAACTTTTTTTCAGGCAACAACAACCTGTTATTCACATTACTCAAAACGTTCTACATTTTCTTGATTTCCTTTTTTAATATTAATAAGAAAAACCCGTAAAAAACCAAGTTTTTGACTATAAATCCTTTATGTACGAGAAGTAATTAAAAGAATGTTCATTATAATACGCAGCGCAAGACCATCCAGAAATACAAAATTGCAGTTGTGTCGTAAAACATGTTTAATATAATGCGCACCGATCAGGAATATGTTTATAAAAAGAGCTGTCAATAAAATACGCACCTTATTGCGCGACAGAAAGGTTGTTCAATATAATACGCACCGCGACGCTCTATCTCAAAAAATAGCATGATACATAGGAATAAATAAAATAATCTAAAAAATCAATAATTTAATTACGGTACATGCGATCGATCTGAAATTTGATACATTGTTTTTATCATCGGTACGAAACTGTCTGCAAAATTTCAGCTCGCTATCTTGCGAGCAAGTGGGTTAAAAATCGATCAAAAGTTTTGGCGACAAGCAAGCAAGCAAGGTCGGCCGCAGACACCACGAGTTAATATAAAGGATTTAATAAGAAAAACCCGTAAAAAACCAAGTTTTTGACTATAAATCCTTTATGTACGAGAAGTAACTAAAAGAATGTTCATTATAATACGCAGCGCCAGACCATCCAGAAATACAAAATTGAAGTTGTGTCGTAAAACATGTTTAATATAATACGCACCGATCAGTAATATGTTTATAAAAAGAGCTGTCAATAAAATACGCACCTTATTGCGCGACAGAAAGGTTGTTCAATATAATACGCACCGCGACGCTCTATCTCAAAAAATAGCATGATACATAGGAATAAAAAAAATAATCTAAAAAATCAATAATTTAATTACGGTACATGCGATCGATCTGAAATTTTGATACATTGTTTTTATCATCGGTACGAAACTGCCTGCAAAATTTCAGCTCGCTATCTTGCGAGCAAGTGGGTTAAAAATCGATCAAAAGTTTTGGCGACAAGCAAGCAAGCAAGCAAGCAAGGTCCGCCGCAGACACCACGAGTTAATATAAAGGATTTAAAAAGAAGAAAACCATCTACTGTTGGCCCAGTTTTAAAAAAAAATCATCGAACTACTTGAGAACATTGCATATTACCTCCTCACTGTCTGGATAACTATAGGCTAAAATGCGCAGGTCCTCATCATTAAGCTTATCCAAGTCCAAAAAAGATAAGTTAGGCATCCGCCATTTTTCTCGCACCAGTTTCAGTAGATCTATTAGAAAGTGAGAGGAAAAAAATCTAAAACTTCGGAAAGTCTACTTTGCGTAAGGTGTTCAACATAGTTGCGCATCATGATGTATGCTTAAAAATAATTTAAAAAAACTACGTTAAAACACCAATACCAGGTTGATGGGGACTCTATTTCGCACTTGTCAAGTGTGTACAAATGAGTATAACCCATAGGACATTACATCTTTAAAAACATCAAGTGTTTCACTAGCACTACAACATACCGTTTCCCACGTCATCTATTAGTGGTGCAGTTGTAATTCTCGGCGCAATATCTGTGGTACAAAATTCAGAAAAACAAACTGGTTTTAATTAGTTTCTTGCGATATGAAAACAACCATCAGGTGTAATGAATGTAATGAATGTAATGAATGTAATGAATGTAATGAATGTAATGAATGTAATGAATGTAATGAATGTAATGAATGTAATGAATGTAATGAATGTAATGAATGTAATGAATGTAATGAATGTAATGAATGACATGAGAAGCGAGACATCGTGTAAACACTTGTTGTCCTGCATCTCAACCATTGATCTACACCAGTGGTGGGAAAACCGCGGCCCGCCGGAACATGTGGCCCACTAAAATTGTTTTTTGTTGTTGTTGTTTTTTGTTTGTTTTTTTTTGTTGTTGTTTTGTTGTTGTTTTTTTTTGTTTTTTTTTGTTTTTGTTTTGTTTTGCGGTCTGCGGAAACCTGCAGCAAATTCTAACCAATACCTAAAATGCAATAATTTTATGTAAAAGTCGACATGTTTGTGTTTGAACTGACGCTCACATTTTTTTTTAAAAAGAGGCCCCATAACTTTTCATGTCGCAATGATGCGGCCCTCGACCTGAAAAAAAAATGATCACAATATATCTATCTACACAGTCGTTGAGACAGAAATCTTGGCGAGATTTCCCTTCTCCTTCTATATTAAAAGACGCTAACGATCCATTCAACTGCAGTCCCGATAGCCAACCACCAGGGGTGTGGCGCGGCCATCTTAAATTGACCTCACTGTTGACTGCCTCCGGCCACAAAGACGAAAAGTAGGCACGTGTGAACTGAAAACTTTTGAAAATTGGCTCATGCGGCCCGCTGTATGGTTCTGTGCGGCCACGAAAGACTGCAGCAAAATCGAAAAATAAAATTTTAAATGTACGTTTGAGTCAACGTGCTGCTGACTTATTTTTAGGTGCGGCCTTTTGACCTTTCACGACCCACTAACACAGCCCTCAACTCGAAATGTTGGCCCAATACTTGGTTAGAGAGTGACCTTGTGAGATGATCGATACATCTTGTTACTAAGAAAGCATGAATGTCGTCATGCATTACTTTCCCTCCCAAGACATGTATAGTTGTATACCCTTCAGAAGCGCTTTGCTGTCGAGAAACAGTTTTGAAATCAGAGCCTTGTGGCTTACACGGGGCAACCCCACCTAGCGATGGATCTTTATTAAATCCCTTATATTAACTTCACCGTCCTGTCTCTCTTTCTGTCGTAATCCCGCAGAAAAAACAAAAGTAAAAGATAACCCACTTTCCCTGGCCCTATCGAGCTGAAATTTTGCACATAGACTTGTGTCACCTACAAATGTATTGTATCAACATTTCAGATTGATCGAATGTGCCGTAAGCAAATTAATGAATTTTTAGTTTATCTCAAGAAATATCTCCATGTGGCATGTGTAGCCGTCTGCTATAGTTGACCTCCACGGGTCACTGGAGATTCACTCTAGCCCTCGATGACCACATCCTAGTGTTTGACAGCACGGTGAGTTCAGTCACGTTCAGTTTGTAAATGTTTATGCATATGTAAGAGATTTATAGTTAAAAACTTTGTTTTTACGGGTTGTTTAATTTATTCATTTGTTTTATGTTTCTAACTGTATTTTTGTCACGTGTCTTATTATTTGTCGCCAATGGGAAAAAGAGGGGAGTTAATTAGTTATAGTTGTGATTACCGTCCTTCACGGGTGCTCCACACAGCGTCTCATTCCTCAAGAGTGCCAATCTCCCTTCGTGAAACGCCGCCTGGTAGACCAGACAACCGGTGACAACTGCGATGATGACAGTTATGGCGAGACAGCGGACAAAACTTGGCAGCATTCTTGTGGGTGCTGCGAAATAAGCAGTTTTATTTTTCTCCAGTGTCCTCAACAACAACAACAAAAAGTATCCCGAATCTGATGTTATATAAAGAAAGTATTGATACTGGTTGCAGGTGGCTGAGGTTAATGTCACCGGATGATGGGTAATTCCAAATCGAAGTATGCTGACCTGGGTGCCCTCCTTCCCCAAAAATTCTTACTACACCACTCGCTAACAGATCGCTGTCTTATTTTTTTTACAATCTTCTTTGGGTTTTTTAAATATTATTATATTTTTTAAATTTTATTTCTGGGTTCATTTACTTACGCTTTACTAGTTTCAAACGTCTTTTAATAAGTAGTCATAGCAACCATTTTCTTCTGGTGCCAATTAATCTCTATAGCTTTTATTACCGTAATTTAATATTTAATGTTAGGCGTTATAACAGATCAAAGGCAGATACATTTTTTTTAAACTGTAAAAATGTAAATATGTCAACATAAAAATGATTTATTATAAATACGGCGGTTCAATCATTTATATCACATCCGTTCGTGTGAAGTATGTGGTTGTGTCTAATTGTTTCATGATGCAATGAACTTTATATTACCGACCTTTATTGTATTTCTAAATAGTTCCCGTGCGCCTTCTGTCGATTCCGGTTAATTAAAATTCAATAGGACAAGCGAATTGGAAATTACCGTTTTGTCTTATCTACAACAAATTGCGCGCTTTTATACATAGCTGATGTTTGTAAGAAAATAAATAAAATTAAGGCTCATTTAGTGCTAGAGTGATCTAAAACGTATACTAAATAAACATCTCGTCAAATATATATTCATATATGTTTAAAGACAAAGACGAACTAATAAACAAAACAAAAAATACTACCTATTTGAAATAGATCGATGGAAGCTCACCTTCATTACTATTACGCTTTCAGTATCCGTCCATAGCGAATTTTCGTAGTGCATGAAACATAAACGGAAGGAGGAAAGAGTCAGTGGGGTGAGATGAGGGATGAGAGAGAGAGAGAGAGAGAGAGAGAGAGAGAGAGAGAGAGAGAGATAGATAGAGAGAGAGAGAGAGATTGAGAGAGAACAAGAAAGTATTAAGAGTATATTACGAGAGAATAGTGCTTGGTAAAACAGTCATTTCAATATAAACCTATTAAGTCCCTATCTTTTTTGAATTTAAAACATTTAAGCATTGCCGAAAAAAAAATTAATTAATAAATTACAAAATTATGATATAACAACTTGTCAAACATTTAAGAGTCCTCCTGTTTGAAAAAATCGTTAATCGATAAACAAGCTTAAGCAGTTAGTGTCTAAAGAGAACAAAGAAGCTCAAAAGCAATAATTTTGTTCTGTGAACTACCGTTGCCCACTGAGCTCCATGAACTTGGAGGTGGGATCAAATCCTCGATGGATCACATTCCCATTGAGATCAATTACATTTAAATGGTGTCCATTCCCAAACTGCAAAACATTCTTTTATTTAAACCCAATTCCTTGGGCAAATATATTCGCAGTACGAACCAATACCTTGAAGTTATACAATGTCCTTGTGAATCCTCTTTCCTGTGGGATCCACTCCCGTGTTGAAAGCATAGTCCAGGTTTAATCCAATTTCCCCAGCACTCTTTAAGTTATCCCATAAGAGGGGGGCCATCGTTGGCCAAGTTCTATCAGTGAACAGAGAGTTATCTTCTCAAACATACTGTATTCAAAGACTTCAAGCTGAGTTTTGAGTTTAGAATTGGAGGTTGTAAGGTGAATTTACTTCAGAATATGACAGAAACTCTTCAAAATTGATGAAATTGATTAAAAGTTATAAAGCAATAATAATGAAACAGGGATAATACTTAAACAGTAGTCGCAAGAATGAAAATGATAATCAATGGATACTAAGGGAAATCTATGTAAGTTATAGAGCTCTATAAAAATACTCACAAACAGAACCCAATTAAAAAAGTGTATATACCTGTTTTTAATAATAATATAAATTCTAGAATTCATTTACCTGATTTTATTAGGCTTAAGAATTAGATCCTGCTAGCTATGACAATGGGTGTATTTATTAATGTTGAAATTATTAATTTTTTTTAATGAAATAACAACTAGCTGAGACATCTGCCAAATTATAATAGTTGTGAGGTCTACGGAGCTTGCCTAAACATCCTGTTTAGATCCTTCGAAAAAATTGTTTTTGTCGAATTTTATCAATAAATAAGTTTATTAATTAAAGAATGTATATTTTATATGTATAGAATGCTATTTATATGCCAACTTGTGTGTAGCGATGTGTTGCATTGAAACAATTTTTAGCGATGCCATTGCCATAAATAGGCTTCAAAGTTTTAATTTTTCCAATTAATGTCATGCTGTAGTCATTAATTAAGTTGACTCAATTGATTAACGGTATAACTATAACAAATGACCTGTTCATCTTTGCTTTGATACGAGTACAGTCAAACCACTCATAACGAGATTTTCTCATAACATCCGTCCATAAAGTACGTCACGCTCCGAAAAAAAAGGGGGGGGGGAATATTTTTAAGAAGAATTTAAATAACTTTAAGTTTAAGAATAATTTTCAAAAATTTTGTGAAACATTAGAATTAGTTTTATGTCAAAATAGCATGAAATGCGTATCTCCTGAATGTGTTATTCATAAATCTGAATTGGATGCAGCAGGACTGATATCGAAGGATCAGGAATTGTTTGACAATCATCTTCGCACCAGCTAATATTTCACTCAAATTGTTAAATATCAGGACATGAAATGTTGCGACAAAGCTCATATTTCAACGTTTTACCTTCGAGATTTCGAGATTCTTCCCCTCCTCCAATCACAATCAACCAAACAGTTGATGGACTCAAATCTTAAGAAAGAGCAGATGCAGATTCTCATAAATTTCCTTCCTTGTTTGTAGCACAAACTCTCAAATTTGATGACATTATGCCAAGATCAACAGGAGTTTTCAAAGTACAACCATATGATTACCAGCTTATTTGATCGACTTTGCAACGTATATCACTCATATTTTGCCTCACAAACAATGTTGAAGAAACATACAGGACAACACAGAGCTCGGGCTCAGGAGAATGTGCCCACCCAAACTGTTCAAAAATCAGCTAAGATAAAACGCATCCGTCCTTTGAGAATCGCTTCTAAAAGGCAAAAAAACAACCTATGGTAGTTATTGTCAGAAGACAAAATGCACATACAGAGGCTGTTGAGTGCTAGATGAAGACGAGTTGATCTGTCTGCAATTATCAGAATTATCCGTCCAGGAAACGATGATGGTGAAAGATTGATGTCAGTCGTAACCATGGATGAACACTTCACTTCACTGTTGTAAGATAATGTCCAGTGAATATTTTTGAATGAAACATAATTCATAGGACCATAATAAACAGATTCAAAATAGCACAAGAGTTGGTCACATAATTTGTCAATCTAGTCTTTTTTTAGTCAAATTGTTTTGTTTCCTTTCTATTATTTATTATCTTGTTGAGGTCAAATTTTGCTAAATACTGTGTCAATAGAATGCATAATCGGAAGATTATCTAAAACTTGACCTCACCCATTGTAAATGAACAGGTAGCAGATAAATGATGTGTATTATATAATTTACAAGTCTAATTTTTGCAATTTTTGTTTTCGAATTCTATCTAGATTGAGTTACTGTTTCATTGAATAACTGTGAGTGTGACAACTGTTGACAATTAACTACTATAAACTATAAAAGTCATTTTAATAATCTGATAGTTCTTTTAAGTGGGGATATTCGGGATTACGGTTCCAGCTCCGGCAAATCCGGCTATTTTTAAAAATCCGGCATAGCCGGATTTGACTTCATAAATCCAGCCAAATTCAGCTCGGTCGGATTTCAAAATTTTGAATCAGGTACATCCCTACTTTTAAGTGGAAATGTTATATTTTAATACAGTTTAATAGTGAATTTTTTTAAAGTATTAAATTAAATATTTTAATTAGTTGTTAATTTTTTTTAGAGTTTGAAAGTGTGACGTACCTTGGGGGAGGGGGTGTCCCCGAGATTTTTGACAGTTTGTCACAGGGAGAGGGGGTCAAAATGGTCAAAAATAGCGTGAATTACTTTATGGACGGCCCTAACGAGCAAAAAAAAATTGGAAAAAGTTGCTCCCTTAACGAGCGAAGATTCGCATAACGAGTGACGCAGAAAGTCCATTTTTCCTGGAAATTCATTAGTGAGCCAGCTCTTTCGCCCTGATGTATTATACTGTGTTAAGCACTCGGTCTGTTAGGGTATTGCTTTCGTGTGTGATCAACCGTTTTTACAAAAGTTTTATTCAGACAGTATTCGTAATTTTTTGTATGTGCTAAGTGTAATAACCTGTGCTAAAATGTCTTCGAAAAAAACTACAAAAAGACGTAAGAGAGAAAAAAAACTGTTGGAATAAGACGAAAAACCTTTGAAAAGCGAGAACAAGGTGGCTAATCTAGCGCGCAACTATAATCGGCCAACATCAATGATCTGCATTATTCTTAAGAACAATTCAGGAGATGGATGCTTCAAATGGAGTGTCAAGAATGTCTACGAAATGGTTACGATACATTTTCGTCAAATTTTGAATCGTCGGCAAAAACAAATGTCTTTTTTAACAGTTTTCTAGTTAAAAAGGAATCATTATTGTCATAAATTCATATTGTTGTTAACGTTTTTTGTTTCAAATCTAAATTATATTCTAGTTGTTTCACTCTTTAACAATTCATAAGTAATTTTATTTGAATAATTGTTAATTTTTTTTTAATGAGTATTTTTTTCAACATGGAACGGATATTCGTAATAATCGTATTTTACATTGATTTGTATGGGGAAAATTGTTTCGTATAACGAGTGTTTCGCTTAACAAGTAAGACTCTGGAACGAATTGATCTCGCTTTGAGAGGTTTGATTATACATCTTTCATCTATTTCATTTTTAAAAATTGGGTTGGGATTAGAAATCACAGTTTAATTTTTAAAAATGACTGTACATCAAGTAGGCCACAGTCTAGTGTGGAGTTAGTGAACAACGGTAGCCCACATTTTATATTAAACATAACAGATCAAATAAAAAGATATATATATATATATATATATATATATATATATATATATATATATATATATATATATATATATATATATATATATATATATATATATATATATATATATATATATTATATATATACAATTATCTTTATTATTTTTAATTTTTACAAAATTATTCATTAGGGGCCGTCCAGAAAGTACGTCACGCTATTTTTGACCATTTTTTACCCCCCCTCCCCCCTGTCACAAACTGTCACAAATCTCGGGACCCCCCCCCCTAAAGTACGACACACTTTCCAAATTTTTTTTAATTAACACCTAATTAAAATATTTAATTTAATACTTAAAATACACTTGACTTCACTATTAAATTGTATTAAAATATAAAATTTCCACTTAAAAGTAGGGATGTACCAGATTCAAAATTTTGAAATCCGGCTGGTGCTGAAGTGGTCCGGATTTATAAAGTGAAATTCGGTTGGAGCCGGAATCAGATTGGTTAAAATGGCCGGATTCCGGATTTTCCGGGGCCATTATTATTATGAATATATATATATCAATTAGGGATCTACCGGCCAGCCGGATTTATGAAGTGAAATCCTGCCGGAGCCGGATTTTTAAAATACATAATAAAAAGGATACAAAACAATATGACTAAAAAAAGACTAGATTGACAAATTATGTGACCAACTCTTGTGCTATATTTAATCTGTTTATTATGGTCCTATGAATTATATTTCATTCAAAAATATTCCCTGGACATCATCTGTGTTCATCCATAGTTACGACTGACATCAATCTTTCACAATCATCGTTTCCTGGAAGGATAATTGCAGACAGATCAACTCGTCTTCATCTAGCACTCAACAGCCTCTGTATGTGCATTTTGTCTTCTGACAATAACTACCATAGGTTGTTTTTTTGCCTTTTAGAAGCGATTCTCAAAGGACGGATGCGTTTTATCTTAGCTGATTTTTGAACAGTTTGGGTGGGCACATTCTCCTGAGCCCGAGCTCTGTGTTGTCCTGTATGTTTCTTCAACATTGTTTGTGAGGCAAAATATGAGTGATATACTTTGCAAAGTCGATCAAATAAGCTGGTAATCATATGGTTGTACTTTGAAAACTCCTGTTGATCTTGGCATACTGTCATCAAATTTGAGAGTTTGTGCTACAAACAAGGAAGGAAATTTATGAGAATCTGCATCTGCTCTTTCTTAAGCTTTGAGTCGATCATTTATCTTATCAATACAGATGCTCCTTCTATGCAGAAGATAATTGCGTCCACAGACCATGAGAGATGATCTGTTGGCAAGTGATGCAGCGTTCACAGGCCACGGCTTTGTGGGTTCCAGCCGCCTAACTAGTGTTAGGTACCCATTCGGAGCTGGGTGACTCAGGGACGCCCTAGGCCCCGGGAACAAATCCTTGCCTTGACATGGATTCGAACCCGTGACCATCGGTACGCCAGTCAAGTGCGCTGCCACTCGACCACCGCGTTTGGTTGTTTGGGATTGGAGGAGTGAAGAATCTTTAAGGTAAAACGTTAAAATATGAGCTTTGTGCTTTGTCGCAACATTTCATGTCCTGATATTTATTAACAATTTGAGTGAAATATTGGCTGGTGCGAACATGATTATCAATCCATTCCTGATCCTTAGATATCAGCCCTGCTGTATCCAACTCAGATTTATGAACAACACATCCAGGAGATACGCATTTCAATGCTATTTTGACATAAAACTAATTCTAATGTTTCACAAAATTTTTGAAAATTATTTTTAAAGCTATTTAAATTCTACTAAAAATATATAAATAAATAAGAAAAAAACCCACTAAAAATAATAAATGTGTGACATCACACATGGCCTGAACCCCCCCTCCCCCCTATCACAAAGTGTCACACTTTCTTAGACCCCCTCCCCCCCTTGGAGCGTGACGTACTTTATGGACGGCCCCTTAACAGGAGAACACTGTCCTGTATTGAGCATAACAGTCTAAACAACATGTTTTTAAATCAAAATATTATTAATTTAAACATCCAATAACGTGATGAAGAAGTGCCCCAAGCAGTGTGTAAAAAAAAACATTACGAGCAAAGATCAACTGCCATCCAAGAAACTATGACTGTGTTTCAAAACTAAAATACATTGCTGCATTTACGCAATTGACACAATACTAATTGAATAATGAATGTTTCCCGAAGTTTTTACAGTTTATCTACTGAAAGCAGCAAACCCTTAATGCATTTGAGATGGAAATCTTATTGAATTCAATTTACATAAATTGAAATTTTAAAATAAATTAAGATAATTATTATTTGAATAAAGAAAATTGAGTGGATACAATTTTATAAAATAAATTCGCGAAAATTTAGCATTTCGGCATGTTCCTGGAAATAGGTTATTAGCTTGACCACATATTTTCATCTAAGTCGAGTGAAGAGTGAAATTATTTGACTGATGTGGATAGACAGTTGGTCGTCTATTTAAAATAATAAAATATTAACAAGCTATATTATTTATAATGTCGCTCTCTACTGAAATGGAAAGAGCCCATGAACCACGAGATGTTGATTTTTCAGCAGCTGGTAGAGGAGTTTGGCTTGTCAAGGCAAGTTCAAGTTATCTTTTTTATTTTTACACCCCTCCTCCACCCTTTTTTTTACGAAGGCCTTTTTTTTATGAAAGGGAAAGGGCCTAGGCCCATAGTTATAGCCTATATAATATATAAGTATAGTGGTAGTGGTAATCCTGCAGTTTCTACACGTATATTATTTCAATGCGAAATTTAATTTTTTCGTGATTAATTACGTTTTTACTTTTTTAAATGCATTATATTATAATAATAATAATAATATGTTGTATTTTAGCTATTACTAGTATTACAGCGCTAATTTGTAAGTCTATTTAATTTCTAAATTCTAAGGCATTTTTTCAGCTCTATATAATACATAATCTGGTCACGATACGTCCATTTTGTTTACCTATCCAGATGTTTTTTACCTGGCTCGACCCATGCTAAAATAAATTTACTGACTGAAAATGTTTTTTAAAAGGTATATTTCATCTATTTTAATGTTCTCAGAAGATAAATAAATATTTTAAAGACAATTTTTATTTTTTATTTCGTTACTAGATGTTTGATTCTTATTTTGTTTGTTTGTAAGTGAGAAATTTCCATTTGGCATATTACTGTGACAACTCGGCAAGTAAAGTACTACATAAACAAAATGGATGTATCCCACTCTGTAGCTTTAAGGGCTGAAAAAAAGCCTTAGAAATTAATAAAGGTGCCGTTAACTTGCACGGTATGATACCGTGTAAGTTAGTAAAAAAATAACGGTAGGTTCCTATTTACGTGGCCAAGATGGCGGAGTCATTTCCGGGCGAAGTGACGTCACTTCGACGCTACCGTTGCTATGCACAAGATACAATTTTGTTTTTCATGGATTACCTCCCCTTGCCCTTTGTATTTTACTCGATTGCCTCCTCTTGTAAAGTATCTTGTCCGTTGGTCTTCATACGCGTCACTTATTAGTTACGAATAATTGGACTAGTGCAAGACCGGCATTAAACAAGTAGGCTAGGGCCGCAGGCCCGAGACGCAGGGGCTAAATGAAGCAATCCGGCGGATAATCTAGTTTTTATATCACCTCGCTAAATACGGCACTATATGCTGTGACACGTATGTAACCGAAGTGTTCCACCCCGGGGACAATAGCCCGGGAACAATCTTAAAGTGTTCTTAAAGTGTTCTTAACTTAAGGGTATTTTTCTTCAAAATGGAAAGTGAATTTACCGCCTGTTTTTGGGTTTGTGACACGTATGTAACCGATGTGTTCCAGGCCGGGGACAATAGCCCGAGAACAATCCCGCAAATTCCTTTCGCTTGAATTGCTCCAGGTGTTCACATCGCGTTAAGTGTTCTTGAGGGTATTTTTCTTCAAAATGGTAAGTAAATTTACCGCCTGTTTTTGGGTTTGTCTAGCGAAGCAGGGCAAAAGGTGTATGCTTGATTGGCTTATGACGTATGGTTTGATTTCTGATCGGTACGAGTGCCCTGCATGTAAGAAGGACATGAAATTGTGTGAATCAGGTGAGCGTGGTGATGGTTTCATTTGGAGATGTCGCGACAAAAGCCATGCCGCTATAAAGCGTAGTATACGGGGTGGGTCGTGGTTTAGTGGTAGCCGTTTATCTTTTTTACAGATTCTTTTATTGACACACTATTGGGTTAGGAAATTGACTTTCAAAAATAATTCGACTGAATCGAAGGTGGATCGAAACACAGTGACGGACTGGGCTAGCTTTTGTCGCGAGGTCTGTGTGGAAGCGTGTGTTATGGCGAGTGAAAGGATAGGCGGAGTGGATACGATTGTTGAAATAGACGAGTCCAAATTCGGAAAACGTAAATATAATAGAGGAAAGCGCGTGGACGGTAGATGGGTGTTTGGTGGGATCGAAAGAGGATCCAAAAAAACCTTTTTCAGGGTTGTTGAGAACCGAGGTAAAGACGTCCTCCTTGCAATAATTAAAGAATTCGTGCAGCCGGGGACCACAATCATTTCTGATTGCTGGAAGTCTTACGACTGTTTAGAGGACGAAGGTTTTCACCACCTAACGGTGAACCATAGCCTCGAGTTCAAAAACTCTGAGACTGGCTCGCACACCAACACTATAGAGGGCACCTGGAGCGCGGTTAAACGGGAACTGCCCACGAGAACCTGTTCTGGGGAGGGACAGTTCGATTCCTACTTATTCGAATATATGTGGCGAACCTCGTTTGGCAGTAGAGACCAAATGGCAGAATTCTTAAATGTGATAAAAAAGTTATATCCTCCCCATTTTCGTGATTCTGATGCATGAACAGTGAGTACCATGTTTTTCTTCATTTTTTGCCTTTTTTTCCTTTTTTTCAAACTCGGCAGGATCTTAAAATAGCCTCATTTTAAAGAATACCCCCCCCCCACCTTTTTTTAAAAAAAAAGTCGTATTTTTCGCTGTTTCCCAAATTTGGCGCGTTTCTAAAAACCCGGTAATTTGAGATTCCCCGGTCCCCCCACCCCCCTAAATTCCAATGCTTTGCACTACTTTCCGGGGGTCACGTGCCTCAGCAACAACGGTGACCGCCCTGAAATGGCTAGCCGCCATCTTGGCCATGTAAATCCAAATTAGCCAAAATAACTTGCACGATACGGTAATGTTTTAATGTAAAAAATAGACAACTAAACCTGACCCTAAAACTAATAATTACAATATAATTGTAATTATAAGAATGCTAAATTGATTTAATTAGTTTTAGTCTCTGTATTACTGTATTTGTTTTTCTATTTTAATGTAAATAAAACAAACCTGTAAAAACAAAGTTTTTGACTATAAATCCCTTATATATGAGACATAACTAAAAGTATTGATTATGTTCAAACACGAAAAATATTTACAGACTGAATCTGTCTTAACTCCCTTTTGCTTTTAACCTGGGGGGGAGTGGGAGAGGGGAAAGGTCTTGTCACCCATCGCTGGCCCGAGCCCAGCTTGACACGCAAAATGTAAACAAAAGCACGCCGGTTTACCTGGTTTAAACAGGAGATGTGTTCACCGATGGCTGGCCTGAAGTCAAGTGACCCGTAAAATGTAAACGACAGCGACTGCTACATATAGTTTATATAGATAAACTAAAAATGCATTAATTTAATTACGGTACATTCGATCGATCTGAAATTTTGATATGATGCATTGTTAGGTGACACAGGTCCGTGTGCCAAATTTCAGCTCGATGGCTTCACGGGAAGTGGGTCATTTTTTACTTCTGTTTTTCCGCGGGCGGGCCCAAGGCAGAGACGGCGGTGAAGTTAATATAAGGGATTTAAAAATAGACAACTAACTCTAACCCTGGCCCTAAAAGTAAAAGATCTAATTTAATCGTAATTATAATTTATAATAAGAATTTTTAATTGATTTCAATATATTTGTTTTTCTATTTTAATGTACAAAATAGACAACTAACTCTAACCCTGACCCTAAAAGTAAAAGATCTAATTTAATCGTAATTATAAGAATTTAAGAATTGTAAAAAAGAAAAAATATTAGTCTCAACCGAAAATCGAACCCATGCCTGCTCTTCTACATTCCGTTCACCAGTCCAACCCTCAATCATGAGACCACGGAAGTTCGGTACTTTTGGTGAATTTTAAAAAGTTATAAATAACTGACTGCAAATACCGTGTACCTTAGAAAAAAATAACTTAAACGGTATGATACCGTGCAAGTTAACACTACGATTAATAAAACTTACAAATTAGTGCTATAATAGCTAATATATAACGTATTTTAATGCATTTAATAAATTTAAAACGTAAGTTCTCACGCGTAAATTAAATTTCCTGCAGTGTAGAAACTGCAGGATTACCAGTATAGTAAAGTAAGCCAGTATTTGGTATAAATGACTAAATTAAATAATGGCTTGAAAGGTATCCCATCCTGTTCTGACACATTTTATTTTGTGTCATTTTAAAAGTAAAATCAATTTGACTGAGACTTGACTTAAGACTTAAGTACTTAAGCTATATTGTATACTATTATTACTATATACTATATAATATAGTACAGTATAAGCTATACTATATTATACTAACTATGCAAAGTATAGTTAGTATAGCCATATAGCCTTAGTCTCAGTCAAGTTGATTTTATAGTAAAGTATTTTTTAGTTATTCCTCTCGGGCCGAAGACGGCTCATAGGGTAGAAGTCATGGATTTCCATTTACAACGATCCGTCGCCAATTGTATTAGGTCTTGATTATTTCTTAGACCCATGGTTGAGCTTTCTCTTTTGATTGTTCTACGTAGGGTTTCCTTTGGTCTTCCTTGTTTTCTTTTGCCTTTTGGTGTCCATATGAAGGCCTGATAGGGAGTCTTCTCTCGTCCATTCGAAGAACATGACCGATATAATTCCGACGTATTCTCCTTATAAAAGTTGACTCATATTCTTGGTTGGTTTCTTCTCTTATTGTTTCATTTGATTTAAAATCACTTCATTTTATGTTCAAAATTTTCAGGAGGCATTTATTTTCGAAGGCAACTAATTTCTTTTCTATAGCTTGAGATGATTTCCAGCTTTCGCATCCATATTTTAGTACACAGATTACGCAAGAGTTGAATAGCCTAAGTTTTATATGTTTGCTAAGTGTCTTTGATCTCCAAATATTTGTAAGTTTGTTAAAAGCACTTGACGCCAACGCAATTCGAGTCATTATCTCTGATGTTGCATCTCCATCATATGACATTTTGCTTCCTAAGTAAGTGAATTTGGTTACCTTCTCTATGGTTTGGTCATTAAGTATAATATCATTTGGTTGGTTGGTGAGGTGACTTTTGTTTCGGTTGTGTTTATTTGAAGACCAATTGATTCGAAAAGTGCAGGAGACAATCTGTTTTTTCTTGGGTGTTCAGATGCGTTGAGCTTACAAGAGCCAGGTCATCTGCAAAGTCAAGGTCTTCTTTTCGATCCATTTGATGCTTAATCCGGCATCTGTGCATTTTCGCATGACCCAATCATTTAGTATAGTATAGCATACTATAATAGTCTATACAGTTTTTCTCAAACAGAAGTGCTATCTAACAAATTATAGGAAATAAAATAGTGTACATTTCATGCATCTTCTGTGATTAACTGTGCCATTGTTGTATGCGTGCGGGAGAAATCTTTTTTCTTTATTTTGTTGTTGTTTTGTTTTCAGATTTGATATTTTCTTATGTCTAGTTGTCAGGTTATTGTCGAGTCCCTGTGAAGGCATGGACTTGTTCCAGTGGTCTAAGTGTGTCCTTGAGTCCACCCATGTCTGATGGGAACATGACATTAGCAGGGGCAAATAAAGGCGGCTGGGAATTGTGCAACAAAATCCCCTTGAAGCCTTGTACATATATTGTAGGACACAATATAATATCAAAGGAGAATCTGTAATGTATTTTTAAAAATTCAATTTTTTTTAATTTTACCAAAATATCAGGTGCCAAAGTATCTATCTGAACAGTGGAAAATTTGTCCAAATGGAACAGATGTGGGGAAATTGAAAATTTCAAAATCAAAGTAAGTTTAAGTTATGATAATTACCTAGTTCTATTCTCCATTTCTTTGTAGTGTTGGTCTCTGCCTAGTGCTTTTCCTATATTATCTCTGCTGGTATGTAATCATAAGGGTGTCATCTCAAGATATTTTTTGTAACATTTCAACAGTTCATAAGTTAATTTTCAATCTTGATCTATGCAGCATTTAGTCTGAGGCTGTGGTAAACAAATATGAGCTCATCCTTAGCTGACATTTGCCTGAAAAATTATGTTATTGGCAGACTGAAAAATGTGGTATCAATTTAATTTATGAAAGTGATAAGCTTTATTATTTTTGATGTAATTAGAAGTAAATATATCAATATGTATATATTTTTTCTGCTTGAAATATTCTTAATCATGTCAATGTTTTTAGGCTAAGCTGTATTTCTTGTAAATGATTAACGTAGCTTATGTATAATGTATTGTAATTTTGTGTGTTTGTTGTGATATGAAAGTTAATTTAATACTTATAAGTATGTTATTTCTTTCATGTAAAGCGCTGTGAGCCCAGTTCCTTACTGGGATACAGCGCTATATAAATAATCAATTTATTATTATTATTTAATTTTCTAAATACATTTATTTTAAAAGCACTTAATTTTGCATTTAGATGACAAAAAGTCATTTTAATGTACTGGATACTCAAAGTGATCATTAAATTTTATCTATTTCTTTTAGACCTGGGGGGAAGCCTGATATTATTTTTACAAGCTTTGATGTATCCTCAAAATCTCGAACAACAAATCATGATGGCGTGGTGCAGCTAGCAGGGCCATCTGTTATTCAGAAGCCTAGTTCCAGTATGTCTGGGGCCAGGAATCATCAGTTTCTTGTCACCAATGTTGGCAATCAAAATCTTGTAGTTATGTCACAATCAAAGACAGGTAAAAAGAAATGTATAGTTTTCATTTAAGTCTTTTTAAACATGACGCTTTTCACTATTTCATTTGTTAGTTCCTCTGTAATTGAGATTAAATTATATACATTGTCTTTTTGTCTCTTAAATTTTATTTAGATTAGTAATCAATATAATTAATAAGATATATGTTTCATTAATAATAATTGCTTCAGGAACAGATCTTGCTTTAGTTGTTATTGATATTTATACATGAGTCCCTAGTTAACAAGCTAAATTTTCAAAATTTCTCATACATTTTCAGATATCAACGGCAAAGAATTACAAATAGGTAAATACAAGTTGTCTGTTAGAATTACTTATTTACACATTAATATTTGATATGTTATGTTTTGAAAATAGTCCTCACCCCCACTCCCCCCTCTTTAAAATAGGCTCCACGCAGATAATGAAATTGCTGAAATTGTTAAATTCCTGCTAGGAGATTTAGGATTATACTCCTTTTGCATTTTCAGCAAAACTACTTCAATATTGTTGCTTAGCATGCTGGTAATTGCAACTGTGTCAACAATGATTGTTTAACAGTGCACATAAAAATTCATTACAAACAAAATTATCATGGTCTTATCTTATCTATTACAGACACTTCTTCTATATAGAAAATTATAATTGCATCCTGTACTTATCCTTGGTTTATGTCTAGTCTTGCGTTTTTATTTAAGTTTTAAATCTTGATAGTGTGTATGTTTTCTGGTTTATTCAGGCAACTTATTCTATGCCCAGATTACAGATGGAAAGAACAAAAATTTGTCTATGTATTTTAATCTTGCATATGGAATAAGAAAAATGTTTTCATTAGGGCTGTTAACGTGTACTTATGGGTACCCGTTGCCGTGCGATTACCTGGGTAGTAAAATTGCGCCTGGTTACACGTGAAAATGTTACTGCAATGTCTGTACCAATGGTGGTCGAAAACAAAGGTTTTTCTCTGTTCACATTTTCGGTACCCATTCGGAGCTGGGTGGACTCAGGGACGCCCTAGGCCCCGGGAACAAATCCTTGCCTTCACATGGATTCGAACCTGTGACTATCGGTACGCCAGCCGAGCGCGCATGCCACTCGACCACCATGCCCCTATATTACCTTAAAAATTTAATTTCACCATCATCTAAAATTTAGGAAGTCAGAAGTGTTTTATCTTTACAATATATTTAATTTTTTTATAAGAAATTTGTCCAGCTCTAAAAAACCTCAATCACTTTCAGAGAAAATCGGCATTGAGGGTAAAGTTTTGCAGCGAGCTGAATGCCATCCAATAGTAGATGCACAATATAGGCAGTTAAAAAAGTAAGTGGCACAAACATGAATGAAACAAATGTTATTGGCCATATAATAATTCAAAAAAAAAGTAAAAGGATGATAAGTTTCCAGTTGAATTGAATCATTCATTTTAAATGTAGACCTTTAAAAGTAAAAGCTCATTCTTCAGATTTTCATCTGTTAAACTGTAGATTTGATGGGGAAATACTATCTCTATTTATTACAATAATTCAAATACAAAAGTCAATATTTTAAAAAGGGTGCTCTAGCTTTTGTCTATTCGGGCTTATCATTCATTTTGGGTGACACACATTATTTGTATGTGTTCCCAAATGTATTTCAAATCTGACTGCGTCACTTTATGTAAGCTCTGCACTGTTTTAGTGTGAATTTTCTCAATCATCAATAATCTAAAAAAAATTGTTTAAATTCTAACGTTTTCAACAAATTAAATTTATTTTAACCATTATTAACATTGCAACCCTAACAGATTATAACCAGAGACAGACATTTATTAACCAAATCTGAGATTGCATAAAATTTGTTTCCATCAGCTTTAAGCATTTAATTAAAAATTATATTTCTCTGAAATTAATAAATAGGCCTATGAAACTTTATGTGGATGCAATCATTTCTCATGTTTAATTTCCACCAGAGAACAAGTCCAAGCCCAGAATACCCCACAACGACAGATAAAATTGCTTCCTGGCATAGTCCAGTCCTACAAACCAGTCAGTGATCACTTCAATGTGAGTGCTGACAATTTTTACTGTACAATTTTTGCTTTCTGCATACTTTATCATAAACATAGTTATCATTTCTCAAAGATCTCATTGTTCGCATAAAAGGAAAATTCTCTTAACAGTTTTTTAAAAAAATTACCAATATTAACTTTTTTATTATTGTTATTAGCCATGCTTATTTTCTGGCTAATCGTCACCTTTTTTTGCAAATAATTTTTTATATTACTGCCTGTAATGTTTGGTCTTACTGATTTTTCAGGTTTTATTGAATGCAAGATCACATACTGTAAAGTAAATTATAATATTAAACAAACTTTTACAAAAAATTTTTAAAACATCACAAACTTGTCACAGCAAACGTCTTTCGCACTGTATATAAAATTGCAAAAACAAATCAGTCGTTTAATAACTTTGAAAGGGAAGTTAATTTGTAAGAACTGAACAGTTGACATGGGTTTTAATTTTGTTTCTTTGATATATTCTAATATGTACTGTTTACTACACTAATTTCAGTGTTAATTCTTTATGACAAAACGGACTTAAATATGAGTGCCGGTACCTCTTTTTTTTTAAATGGAAAAATGCACTGGTTATTAGTATTATTTTTTGTTAATCACCTATAGCTGTTACAAACTAATCTATGTATTAGATGTTGGGGAGAATATTATTTTTAAGAGATACTTGAGCCTTGAATGTTAAGTATTTAAAAAAACACCAAATAAATTAGTCAAATTCTCTGTCATGAGACAGACAATCACGTTTAATGAATGTGAAACAAATATAAAAATAAACTAAAAATACTAAAAGAAAGTTAATCTCCACAATATGTTCCCGCCAATGGTAATTGGTGGTAAATTCAACAGCAAATCGTAAGACAATGTGATGTTCTTACTCATACTAAGAATACTAATAAATAACCACAGCTTCCCTGGCATGGAAGGTGGGTTCCTCGATGTTACATTACACACATTCACTGACTGGTACTCAGACACATGCATTCTCTCTCTACGCTAGGCCAGCCTCACTTGACTCAGTTTACTTGTCGGGTTGCGTAACATATCTTCCCTCGTCTAGGGTCTCTGATCTTTGCCGCTCCCGGTTGACATTCTGTTTACCTGCTGCTGTTTACTAACAATCAGTGCTTGCATATGGATCACTGCTCTAGCACTTACTTACTGATACTGAATAAAATTAAAGTAATAATGCAAACACGCATTAACTAAATAATAATAGCATATGATTCAACTATTTTATCTAGCTACAATTACAATGGAAACATAAAAAAATGTAAGTGTTGACTCTAATACTAATCTAAGTTACAAATACATATTAAAAACAAACATGGTATAAACAAATATAAACCAATTGCACAATACATTCCCAGCTAGGCCCTCTATCTATCTTTTGGGTGAGAGACTGAGAGTCTGTTAACTCCCTTATTTATAGGGGTACAATATAAGACAAACCTAGAAGTCATGCTGACCTTTCATTGTTATTGGATCCTGCTATTGGCCAAGGTCCCTGTTATTGTTCTCAAATGAGGGACAATGAAAAGCATGTAGTGAGAGTCAGTGGATCTCAACTTATGAGACCCAGCGGATCTGAACAATAGCCCTGACAGGGATTTCTAAAAAAAAGATATTTTAAGTACATGTATATATATTTTTTATATAGCTTACATGAGGTTGAACTTTAAACAAACTTTACTTTGTCTAATTCACAGTTTGAAGACAAAAAGACTAAAAAGGCAGAGAAAAGATCTAGGGCAGAGAAGGACAAGGTCATGGATGTCCTGTTTAATGCATTTGAGAAGCATCAGTTTTACAATGTGAAAGATCTTGTGGGCATCACCAAACAACCTGTGGTAAGTGCCTCAACTTTGACTTCAGCCCCTGTCAAAATGTCATTCACTACAGTCGAAACCGGTTAAGTCGACGGCGTTGGGGTATGAAAAATGGCATCGAGATAACTGATGATCGAGTTAAAAAGAAAACCAATATGGCGGCAAAATATTAACATGCACTTGAAATTTACGTGTTGTGCGTTAATTAGGGATGGGACGATTAATCAGAATCGTATCGGAATATACGAAATATCAATATAATGTTAAATTATGTGATAGATTATATTATGCGAAATGGAACGTCCTTGCCAGTATGATTTATGTAAATGAATTAGTGACTCGGCTCTGACTGAGGCTCTAGTTCTAGTTCATTTGCTTGTTCGTCCTTGGAACTTTATTATTTCATGCTATTTACTACTAATACTAATGATGTAATTATAATTAAAGTCAAAATTTTAGTGCAATTTTATTAATAATAAATACCAAGTCATTTATTTGTATAAGGATCAAGGAAAACAATCAATATTCAAATAAATATATTTGTTAACCCTTTACAGTCCGATGCGCCCGAAACGCGCCGTTTTTTTTCTTAAGCGTACAGTCCGATAACGCCAAACAGGCCCGCATCGAGGTTGTTTACTTTGTTGCGTAGCGCTGCGCATATCCGTCGCGCATTTCTGACTTTAACTTTACAGGAAGAAAGCCTCGTTTTCGATGTTTATTTTGATACTAGTTTGAAGGTGGTGTACCGAAGGGCTCATTTTATACAATTTTTTGAAAACTGTCGTTTTTTTCACGGGGATTTTAGTGCAATGGACAAAATATTGAAGGAACTTAGGCGTAATGGGGCTTCCTTATTCAATGAATATAGCAGTGATTAATATGATTATTGATTTTAATTTAATTAACACTAGTGATAGTTATAAAAACACTGATAAAAAATGATAGAAATAGTGATACGACATGGATGGAAATGGTTCTATAGACCATAATAAGATCGATAGTGGTCGATTAATTTTTCCGCAATCATTTTTTCCCTAATTTATCAAACAATCAGGCCCTAGACATAATTAAAATTTTCCTGATGATGCTATTGCATCTGATTACTTTTCTTAGTCATACCAGACTATTACTACAAAAAAAAACGAACTTTGTTTGCACTACAACTAGTACAATGTACTACAAGAAATAATTTACTTGCAGCCAGTTTTCTCCATTGAAATAAAGAAGTTTTTTAAATACAAATATAATGTTGGCATTCACAATATGCCTGTTGTTGACTCATACTTGTGCAAGGGTGCCTGCTAATAATGCCTGCTTTAGCAGAGTTGTAATAGACTTGAAAATGGATAAGAGATGTATCTAATTAAACTAATTACATGGAAAAATGTGTTAAAAATTTTTTTGGGGGTTTTCTGAAATTTTTTATGTGAACATTATTTGTATTATACACCTTAAAGACCAATGGATATAAAGTGTGTCCATTTGTTTGTACTTATTTATTTTTACCTTCATTTTCCTACAAATAGTTTATTTTTTATGAATTAATTAGGAAAAGAACATTGATTTAAGAAAGTGTTATCTCCCCTTGCTTGGTCGCAGGGAGTAGAAAAGGCCGAAACGCATTGGACTGTAAAGGGTTAATAATTGACTACTATTACGCTAGGTCTAGTGTTTACCGTAGTTACGACTATCGAACGACCGCTTACACTCATCTTTAAAAATGTTTAGGCTTATTTATTTAAGTTTTAAGTCTTCGGAATTTAAATAATTTATTCAGCTGCAACTTCAATAAGCCCGTAATAGCTTTTTACCCCGGAGTTCATTTTTGTTGTGTTGAGCGACGGTGACTTCAAATCGCTTTCTCCCATTTCCGGTATCTAAATAATATATACGTCATCACTATTAGTCTACTTCGCCTACGGCTAAGGAATGCTTTTTAAAAAAAAATTTAATTTGCTTAGTTGTCAAGGCACTGTACGAGAGCTTCATGTGAACCACGGTCAAAAGTCACGGCTATTACTACAGTCGGACCGCTCTAAATGAACTCGATAGTTACGGAGTTTTCTGCTAAGACAAAGAGAGGATTTGGCGGTTCCAATAAAAAACGTCGACACAATGGTGTGGGCGAGTTAACCGAGCTCCAGTTAAGTGGGTTCGACTGTACTTACTTATTATATTCTTACCCCTTTTTCACAATAAAATTTATTTTTTAAAAAATGTAGCCTTTTTAATTATAATTATTTTAACTGGTTAAAAATTATAACATTCTTGATTGAAAACAATGTCTGAAATCTTCTATAATCTTCTCCTTGATTTCCTTCATCATTTTCTTTGACCAGCCTTATCTCAAGGAGATTTTGAAAGAGATCTGTAGCTACAACATGACAGCCCCACACAAAAACATGTGGGAACTGAAGCCAGAATTCAGACATTACAAATCACAGGATGAGGCCACATAACCATGCCACTTTCTGTGATAAATGTAAATATTGTTTGTTTTAAGTTACATCAATGTTGTCAGATTTATAAATGTAAAAAAAAATTAAAAATAAAAGAATAAAATTAAACTCTTTTTTTTGTTTTAATGTTATTTTAAATTTTATTTTCTACTAGCAGACCTGTCGTGCATTGCAACGATCTCAGTAAAAAGGAATACAAATAGATAAAAAAGAAATTACATTAAGGGTCACCGGGCCCATCAGTTTAACATATGAAGTTCAAAAATCTGTTTATTTCAATCAATTTCATAACAGATATTAAACAATATAATTTGGAATGTCACCTCTGTAGTGTCTGTCAGTGACACTACTAATTTTAGAAAGCAGCGCACCAAATTACTGCACCAATGCATCAAAAGGTGTGCAAATTAAAGATGCGCTGTAAAAAATATTATATGACATCATTGTTTTAGCTCATATTTTAATTTTGGAAAAAGGGATCAATGTAAAAAGAGGATTTGATGATGGTTAATTATAAAATCAAAAAACAAAGGGGGCACCGTAGGCGCCCTACAACCCCTATTATAAAATACTTTGTGTACATTTCAGAAAGTTTAATATTTCGTATTTATCAAACAAGGACAAGTTAGTTGGGCTTTTGAAAAAGGTCGGCGCCGTAGGCGCCCTAAAAAAGTGCATTTTTTATAAAATAAATAGATTTCAGCTGATAACTTCTGTCATTTTTGACGGGTGATACGCTAGTATAAATATATTTAAATATATTTCTCAATATCATGTAAAATTGAATGGGGAATACAATATTAAAAGTTTAATAAAGATAGATTTAGGGTCCCTAGTCTTGAGGAAATGGACATTAGGTGTTCAGTGCCCTATAGTAATTTAATATTGCCTCTTAAGTTTTTATATACCAAGTTTGATCAAAATCCAGTTATTTTATCATTATCTAACACGTTAACATCGTTAAAAACTGAGTGGGAAATAATATCTCAAATATATACAAAAAAAGACATTTGGGCCCCCCGGTCCTGAACAATTGAACATTAGAAGTCCAGTGCCCTTTTTTATTTTAATATGGGCTACCAAGTTTTTATATACAAAGTTTGGTTAAGATCCATTCATTTACTCAGTAGCTAACGCATAAACTAATTTTTATATAGCTCATATAAGCAAAAACGACATTAAGAGCCCCAGGGCCCGTTTAGTGCAAGATGTCAAGTTCAAAACACCTGTTTATTTCAATCAATTTCACAGTGGATATATCTGTCTATATTTCTCAAGATCTTTAATAATTGAATGGGGAATAAAATATTAAATGTTTATGAAAAAATACATTTTTGGCCCCCAGTCCCGTGAAATGGACATTAGGAAATTAGTGCCCTATAGTATTTCAATATTGGCTACCAAGTTGTTATATACAAAGTTTGGTTAAGATCCATCAATTTACCTAATAGCTAACATTTAAACTAATTTTTATATCGCTCATATAAGATGAGTTTTAAATTTTGAAGAAAAAAAAGTTGCGAGTTACATCCCAGAGCGTAATCAAAAGTCTCCAAAAGTTTCATGGCGAGGGGATGAATGATTCAATCAGCTATAAAGGACATACATACATATATACATACTTTCATTTTTATATATATAAACTAGTTAGAATCATTGATAAAGGGGGGTTGCATTTTAGAGTGCAATGCAGCTATTTCAATATTGATAACTTTTGATAAAGAATCATAATCTAGGGTGTGCAAATTAAAGATGCGCTGTAAAAAATATTATATGACATCATTGTTTTAGCTCATATTTTAATTTTCGTCTTGATTTATTGGAAGTTTCTAAGGCTGAAATTCTTTATACATGTTTTTTTTTCCATTTAAGTAACCAAACCACATTAAATAGGGAAAGAATTGGGGGGCTCCTGAAAACTGACAATTATTTGTATTATTTTCTTGGAACTGGCATCTGGAAATTGTGCATGCAATTAGAACTGCCAAGGTTGCAATATCTAATTTTATGACTTCTTGGAGGAAGAAAAATGGCTTTGCAACCTCCATGCCAGCCATCAACCCATTGATGTCACCCATGGGGGGCGCCATGAGCAAAATATTGGGTGGGCCAAGTTGGTAACTTAAATTAGTTTAATTCGATACCCTTGCCTTAAATAGGGCTTTGAACCGTGGGTCTCTGCCTATCTTTTGATGGACATGACACATCGCGCGTAGCGCGGTCAAGCGCCGGAGGCGCAAAACACTAGTGGGGGTCCGGGGGCATGCCCCCCCGGAATTTTTTTTTGAATTAACAGATTAAAAGACTCAATTTAGAGCTATCCTGAAAAGAAAATGCAGATTAATGTATATAAATAAATGACATCATGCTTCAATATTATGTAGATTGTTAACATTAAAAAAAGAGAAATAAAGGGAAAAAATGAAAATGACTGATCTAAGTCATATGGCTATATTCTGAAAAATAATAATGTATATTTAGTTGAACCATGAAATGACACCATCCAATTCCAATTAACAATCTTTACCTCGACGAATCGCCAGCCCTTGTCGCATGAGGAATATTAGACTGTTCAGCTGAATGACCAACCTATTCCGATTGACTTGTTGTTCTTTAGCGAGCTGACAACTTAGCTGCGTGGCAACAGACGGTTTGTTTCTATTACTCACGTATTCGGCCGCTGCTCTGTGAGATGAAGACGCTGCGTGTTCATCCAGCTTCTGGGATCCGTCTTTCCAGTTGTTGAATCCCTTGTCAATGATCGCGGACTCGACTTTACATGCTCCAACAAGACGCTTGTTGCCCATTTCACGACACCAGCTGCAAAGCAGAACTTTCCTTTGACGTGATATGCGCAGCCATGGATGACTGCTAAACCATTTTGCCTGCGGTTGTCGACGACGTCCACTGTAATCACGAGCAGCCTCGCTTAACAACGTATCATCTGGACAATCAGTTAGATCCTTGGTATCAACATCGTCCATAATAACATCAGATGAGACGACGTTTCCAACTTTTTTACTCGGTATTTCCGGTTGAGTGGTTTGCGTGAGGAAACGCTTCATAGTTTGTTTTTCTCCAGGAGCTGATTGACTCTCTCTCCCTTGTCTCCCACAGACATCCCCTTATATTGGTAGTCAGATGAATGTGGGTGACATTGGAGATCATCCTCTGGCTCAAGTCGTAAAAATTCGTTCCATTCATGTTTTTCCCTGGCCTCTATAAAATACTGTTGACATTCTCCTGTTCCTTGTCCCACCTGGACGCAACTTAAAATGCCACTCATTGACCACTGCCCATGACGTCTCGGGACCCGGGTCGGAATTGCTGGTACTTAAACTTGAGCTTTTGTTCGGCGCTAACGCGACCAGCGATCGCCGCATTCCAATGGTCAAACCTCCACTCTGCCGGGTTTGGGACTGATGCTATATGGTCTGAGAGAATGGGGGGGGGATGGGGAGGGAGACGGGGGTAGTGCCTGGTTTCTGTGGCGGACTGTTTTTTTTTCAAAATCGCAATGTTATTTAGTACTAAAAAAATTAGCCAACTTATAAAAAAGAAGAAATTAAACAGTTGCCCTATTGTTGGTTTCAGTTGATTTTTTTGGGTGGGCCAAATACATTGTGGCCCATTAGCTCTAACAATTGTGAAGTGGATTGTGGTTTTATAATTCTAGATATACAATACAAGTGACGAAGAAGCCATGTTTCATGTTGCTTGTTTATTATTCTACTTTACATGTAAGGGACATCACTCAACATAATAAAACTAATACAAGTCAAGAGAGTGAGTTCCCCTAAGAATAAAGCTCAATATATTACATCCCTTTACCCTTAGTAAATACTAACATAATTTCCAGAGAATAAATGATAGTACATGTATCTTAAAACTACCTTTTTATTCTCTACTTTAAAACATTAGAATTGCCAAGCAATAATAAAATAAAGATTGAATTATCATTGCTATTTTACAAAGACATGTATGAAACTGAATTATGAATAATGATCCCTTTTCAATTAATAACACCTCAAAAGTCAATACTAAACATTATATATATACATATTATATAGGATAGTATAGTATAGTATAGTATAGTATAGGCCTATGCATTCCTTCTGAAATGTTAAACAATTTAATGAATCACTAAATATATTGTAACATGAACATTATATGATTTGAATCATTTGGTAGATTAAATCCTTACAAACAAATGCAAAATATGCTACAACATAATTACAATACAAAACAATGATGTCAAAGTCCTCTTAACGTTTAAACTCAAAGGTTTAACTTATCTGGGACTTTGATTGTCCTGTTTGACCTTCTCAGTGGCTGTTGATTTGGTGACTCAAGATTCTGACCATCTGGTCTCTCTAGCTCAGGGAGTCCAGGATCTAAATCCTTAATTCCAGAATTTACATTTTCTGACTCTAGAATACTTGGTTCACTCATATCAACAGACATTGGTTGTGGAACAAACTGAGTTGGTGTGAACCGGTCAGATCTGGTGGGATTGACAGATTCGCACTCATTATCTGCACAAGTTATTTTTAACTGGTCTGCATGTCTACGGACAATAAGTCCATTATTTGTTTTTACTTTATAAGACACAGGTCCTGTACATTGAACAATTTGACCTGGTATCCATTTTTCCCCTCTCCCATAATTTCTCAGATACACATTATCATTAACCCCAAACTCTCTCTCAATGGAGGTTTTGTCATGATTTAATTTTTGTGTATGTTGATGTTGGGAAACAGACTTTTGAACAGTTGGATGTAGTAAGTCAAGGTGAGTTTTAATTTTTCTACCACACAGCAATTCACATGGTGCAACACCTGTTGTTATATGAGGAGTTGTGCGGTATTTGGCTAAGAACCTGTTAACTCTTTCTCTGAGAGAAAATTTGTTACCCGTACCCATTTTTACCATAGCGGTTTTGAATATGCCTACCGCTCTTTCAGCCAAACCATTCCCAGCAGGATGATAGGGTGATGTGGTTATATGCTCAATACCATTTGCTAAACAAAATAGTTTAAACTCGTGAGCAGTGAAACTAGGCCCATTATCTGAAACAATTTGATCAGGTAACCCATGAGTTGAAAATATTTCCTTAAGTTCTATAATGGTATCACTTGCAGTGATTGTGTTCATGATTTTAACTTCTAACCACTTAGAATGTGAATCAATAACAATTAAGAACATTTTGTTCATGAAGGGTCCTGCAAAATCTATATGGATACGTTTCCATGGTTCGATTGGCCAATCCCAGTTTTGCAAGGGTGCTGTAGCTGGTTGATTTGAATGTTGTGCACAGCTTGAACAAAGCTTTACATATTTTTCAATATCAGCATCCATATGTGGCCACCAGAACCATGATCGTGCAAGACTCTTCATTTTGGAAGAACCAAGATGGGTATCATGTAAAGTTCTTAAAACTTCTTTTTGTAACATTTTGGGGATAATAACCCTTGACCCCCACAACACACATCCATCTTCTAGACTTAACTCTAATTTTCTTATTTTATATGGTTTTAAATCATCATTCACTGATTCTTCAGGCCAACCATTCTTACAGTACTCATATACTTTCATCAAGCACTCATCTTTTTGTGTTTCTCTCTTAACATCATTCACATTTATATTGGAGTTATCCATGATAGTGAAAAGAACAAATACATCTTCTGGTACATAGCTAAGGCATTGGTTTTTTAAAGGTAAACGACTAAGACCATCTGCACTATTCTGAACTCCAGGTTTGTATTTCAATTCATAATTGTATGCGGCTAGTGTGATAGCCCACCTTTGCATCCTTGGTGAGGCATGCTCAGGCAGGGGTTTGTTTTCTCCAAACAAACCCAGTAATGGCTTATGATCTGTAAAGATGGTGAACTCTCTACCAAACAGAAACTTGTGAAATTTCTTAACACCAAAAATGATGCCTAAGCCTTCCCTATCTAACTGAGAATAATTTTTCTCAGCCTGGTTCAAAGATCTACTTGCAAAAGCAATGGGTCTGTCACCATTTTCATCTATGTGAGATAAAACTGCTCCTACACCATCTGGTGAAGCATCACATGTTAAGATAAGTCTTTTACCTGGGTCATAGTGAGCCAGCAGGGTGTCAGAAGACAAAGCTTCTTTTGCTGCATTAAAAGCAGCATCTTGTTGTTTACCCCAGTGCCAAGTTGCATTTTTCTGTAGCAGCTTGTACAGTGGTGATAGTTTATCAGACAGATTCCCTATGAACTTTGCATAGTAATTTGTCAAGCCCAAAAAAGCTCTTAGCTGTTGGGTATTTTCAGGTTTGGGTGTATCTTTAATGCTTATCTTCACTGTCCTATCATTTAGTAATCCTGAACTACCAAATACACCTTCATTTTCAGATACAACTTTATCTATTGAAGTAAAACTAGATTCACTTGCTTTGTCCATTGAAAATATACTCCCCCAGTCTAACTTAAGATCAACTAACCAGTTCCTACCTAGTAATGGTGGTCCATTTCCTTCAACCACAAGAAGAGGAAGTTTAACACTTTGACCATTACAGCTTATATGAACTATACACTCTCCTATCACTGGAACATTGTCACCTGTGTATGTTGTTAGGCACTTGTGACATGGTTGTAGAGGCACTGATCCTCCTGTGACAGCGTCAAAGTCCTTCTTTGTGATGACGGTTAGAGATGCTCCAGTGTCAAGCTGGAAGATGATGCTCTTACCGTTGACACAAACTGGTACGTTGATGGGAGCATGACTTGTTGATTTCACAGAGAACAGGTGGAACTCCGGCTGCGGATCAGTTTGATTTTGATCATTTTCACTGGTAGAGTGGTTCATTGGTTGGGTTAGGCTGTCTTGGTGACAGTTAACATAGTGCTGCCTTTGGTTGCGGTACTGTCCTGACTGGCTAGATCTAGCAACAGACGAAGACTTTGCAAAGCAGGCCTTGGCAATGTGACCTTGCCTACTGCACTTATAGCAAGTTGCTAACTTGAATTTGCACTGATGAGATGCATGGGGACCGTTGCATCGATGGCATTTTTGACAATTCTTACTAGATTTAGATCTAGGTTTTGAATTTGCAGGCTGTTTAGCATAAGTTGAACTGCTCTGATGGGGTTGGTGTTTGTTGACTGACCTGCTGTCTACTGCATGGATCTCTGAAGGCGCCAGAGATCTGGCCGCATCGGACGACTGCTGGAATGAAGTTGCAAGTTGTATTGCTTTTTCCAATGTCAGATCTGTCTCGAGAAGCAACTTTCTCTGCACATCAGGACTGTTCACACCGGTGACAAACTTTTCACATAGTCTGTCGAACAGGGTGTCGCCAAATTCACAGAATTCACTTAGATGACGTAGTGCTGCAACATATTCCGATATAGTCTCGTTTGGTTGACGAGTCCTACCGTCAAATCTGGCTCGACACAGGAACTTTGGTGGTGCAGGCGCATGGTGATTTGTGAGAAGTTTGCTCAGCTCGTTAAAGCTCTTGGTAGCTGGACTAGATGGTGCACATAAGTCCTTTAATAGCCTAAATTGTTGAGGCCCTATGACTGTTAACAAAACAGCTCTCTTTTTGGCTTCTATCGTCACGTCGTTAGCTTCAAGGTAGAAACTTAACCTATCTAAATAATCATGTATGGTTTCTTCATTAGAATTAAATTCGTTTATCTGACCATACAGAGCCATTATCCTAAAAATACTTAGCAAATATGCTCTAGCAAGCTTCTTCTTACGTAAGCATGTGCTCTTTTTTAGTGGATGATTAATCCTCGTCGCCAATGAAGTGGATTGTGGTTTTATAATTCTAGATATACAATACAAGTGACGAAGAAGCCATGTTTCATGTTGCTTGTTTATTATTCTACTTTACATGTAAGGGACATCACTCAACATAATAAAACTAATACAAGTCAAGAGAGTGAGTTCCCCTAAGAATAAAGCTCAATATATTACAAATTGGGTGGGCCATGGCCCACCTGGCCCACCCTGTGGCGCCCCCCCATGATGTCAACCACTTCCTCCTCTTCTACTTCTACCACTTCTGCTGCAACATCAGCTGCTTACTCAAAACCCACCTCTAGTACCCGTACTTGTCTGTGCCTGTGCCAATCTTCCTCTGATGGAAACGTTCTGCAAGAAACATATAATATAACAATGCATTTATAATAATTATAGTATTCGGCATCCTTCCGGCTCGAGAGACGGTGGCGCATCACTGTTGGGTTGGGTTGAATTTCCTCGTGTGGCTGAGCAGTCCTATCCTTGAGCGACAGTCTTTTGCACCACGAGTTCTGTGCTTCCCAATGCATTTATAATTTATAGTTGAGATTTAATACATTTGCCACATTCGATAGCAGTTAAAAATCTTAGTGATCGTGTAATTATAATTACCACCACTGCAAAAAAAAATCCGGTGTCTGAAAATGCCAGGGATTTTTTTTCCACAATATGCAATCTGGTAACTTATATAGACAGTCTTCGTTAAATAAATAATTTAAAAAAAAATATTATTATCATAATTAAACTACAGGTTAATGAATGTTAACGATGTCTGTTAGGCACAGTTAGGGGCCGTCCATAAATGACGTCACGCGCCTGGGGGAGGGGGTCATACATTTGTGACGAGTGTAAGAAATGTGACCTCACATCATAGCGCGCAACTCTAAATAAAATGTCCACTTAAACACTTGACTGCTTACAATTTATTTAACGACGTTTTACGTGGCTTCGCGCGTGTTACGTTATTAGTTATTAGTCTTAAAGAGTGAAGCATTACACTAAATAACTAAAAACGTACTTAAAACACAAAAATGTGATTTGAAACAAGCTCATTTTCAAATAGAAAATACGGTTTTGAGGGGGAAGGTTTAAAATTTTTGTGACGTCATATTGTAGGGGGTCTAAGTTTTTGTGATGACGTGGGGGAGGGAGGTGAAAAATTGGCCAACATCGCGTGACGTCTATTATGGACGGCCCATTACTCTTAGTTTGATTCATCTTACATATTACAGATGCTCTTTCTATGCATAAGATTATTGCGTCATATGCTTATCATAGTACATGATTAATGTCTAGTACTCTAATCATCATAAGTATCAGTGGATAGATATCGACCCCCCACGTTTCTGGTTGTTGTTTCTTGCCCCACAAGTTTAATGGACCAAAATAATATGTACTTAAATTTTGGACTTTTGACCCGGATACTATTTTTTTGTTTTTAAGGTTAAGGTTAAATGATCACTTTCTAAACAATTTATAGCAAGCTAGCTTGTCTAATTCTAATACTTGAAAGAAATACGTAACCTACTAAATAAATTTTAAGATGTGGTGGGAAATTCTGCCATCTGCTGGCATTGTTTTTGCAGGTCTTCTCGCACCGCATGGTGTTTATTATATTTTGAACAAGTTTGGTCACAATGGAAAAGTACGTAACTTGTAACGAAACGTGAAGTAATTTTGTTTTAGTAAAAGTTTTAGTGTTACTTTAGTACTTTACTTTACTACTTTACAAGTGTGAATTATGAATAGTATGAACTGTTAACGTTTCTAGCGGGCGTCTTAAATTAAACATTTGGGTATACCAACATTTGTTATAAATTTTACGGCAGTGGCTATTGAGACGCTAACGTCTTAATAGCCCACAGGCTATTGAGACGCAAACAAAAAATAGGCCAATGAAAACTAAGTATTTACGGTTGGCGCATTTATTCTATTGATTGCGCCAACAAGCTGTTACAAACGCGAAGGAGTTATGACTTATGTATATAAGCAATTCATTTTACCCACTGGAAATAATTCACTCACTTTGATTTTATTAATCCATAATATTGATAAGACTATAATATTGATGTCTGATTAAAGATAGAAAATTATAAAGCTTACGGAGCAAACAGTGATGATAAAATGAAATTTATTTAAATACCATATTATTTTT
Source organism: Ampullaceana balthica (assembly GCA_944989445.1). Classification (NCBI taxonomy): domain Eukaryota; kingdom Metazoa; phylum Mollusca; class Gastropoda; family Lymnaeidae; genus Ampullaceana; species Ampullaceana balthica. Next base: position 83,540 of record CALYLW010000263.1, on the reverse strand, counting down.
AAATCGTCAAATCGCCAGAATTATTGAATTTTGCGGCGCACACGACGTTCTTTTTTCCCCATTTTTCCTGTTCCAATAGGGTTTGAGCTACACTCGCCGTACTCCCTTTCCAACACATAACAATTACATTTTTTAAAGAAAATATCAGTTTTGATATTAATATGGTAATCTTACGTCAAATGTCTTTCATTTGCAGGAAAACTGTCACTAAAAGACCGAACTCGAAATTGAGGACCGATTAATCGCCCGGTATCTTTGCTACGTCTATCAAATGACTCTCGTAATATAGGTACTTCACTAAGCGGCGCGCGCCGATCACTTTTTTGGATGCGGGAAACAGACTATAAACTGGTGACCAGAGAATGATGATAGGTCACGGGGTCATTTGCTTTTATAGCTTTCTTTGTCTTTATAAGAAACAGACTATAATTACATTGTTGTCTATTTTTTAGCACATAGATTACTATCATTGCGATCTTCAATTTGTTAAAAAGTATTTAGTGTTTGTAGTGTAAATTCTTTGTTTTGAGAATAGGTAAGTTTATAATTATTTTCATTTATATACTATACGTATTGTCAAATTACTTTTTTTTCTTCATAAAGTCTTGTCATTTAACTAACTGATTGTCCCGTAATATAAATAGTAATAGTCAGCGACCTTGACCATTGTTCACATCAAACACTCTCGTACAATGCCTCGACAACGAAGCAAATTAAAATTTAAAATCATTCCATAGCCGTTGGGGAAGTAAACTAATAGTGATGACGTGTATATTATTTATATACCGGAATATGGAGAAAGCGATTTGATGTCACCGTCCCTCGCGTTAGTCTCGTATGCTGCCTTGCATCTTAACTGTAACAAAACAAAAACGAACTCCGGGTAATATGCTAATACGGGATTATTGAAGTTGCCTAGTAGAGACCTAGGCCTAGAGTGTAAACAAATAAAACAATTTTAACGCTGATAATTAATTTACCCCACCCTACACCCTTTTTACGTGCATTTCTTTCTTTCTTTAAAAATAAAACGAGTTGTGGAATTTAACGCAATCAATAGAATAAATGCGCCAACAGTAATTAGTAAATACGTAGTTTTCATTGGCCTATTTTTTGTTTGCGTCTCAATAGCCTGTGGGCTATTAAGACGTTAGCGTCTCAATAGCCACTGCCAAATTTTACTATAAACAATAATTTAATTATATATTAAATTAAGTTACGCGAGGGCTTGCAGTTGCAGCTTAGTTAGTTACTACTTTATATTTATATTAATTGTAACTTAATTAAATTAACTTAGTTCTGATGCACAGTACTCAGTACATGCATGATAAATTAAATTGATAATAAAAATCATCATAATCAGATAATCATAGGCATAGGCCTAACTAAGCCTTATCAAAATTACTAGACTAATAATTATAATCATATTATATCATAATTATAATTCATATTGTTATTGTCATTAAATTAAATAAGAAAACAAAGTTACCGATGTGCTCACATTGTTTACATATATTTGTCATGGTTGAGTGAGGCCAATTTCCAGATTCGAGGAATGAAATGTAGAAATTTATAACTATGTGCAAGTCAATAAAATGCATTGTTTATTGGATACTCACTTCATTGGCTACCTATACAAGCCCGAATTGATTATGAACTGACCGTTCTCTGTCAAAAATTCTTTTATGACTCATGCCCTTCCTATCCTACTGCAAATTGGTGTTTGCCCCACAAGGTGGCAGTTTTTAAATGAGATGACATTTTGTGGGAAGGAGCATTACTCTATTCTTTAAATTGCAGTGAGGAATTTTCAACCACCTGCAGAAATTTTTATATTATGCGCTGTTGGCAATACAAAGTATTGATAAGTTATCAAAAACCCAGTTTTTTTAAAGAATAATTGATAAAAGTGGTAGTAAAAAATGTGATGGCTTATGATTTGTTCTGTTTTATTCATTCACCTTTGAAATTAACTTTTAATTTTCTTGTTATAAATGATGAAATGAATGAGTTTTCTTTTCTACAGAGTCAAGCTCGGAATTGGAGAACAGGCCTTTATTTTGAAGATTATAACACTTACTTGCGTGATATTAGAATTACAGGAAGTGAATACATACCGAGGGTATGTTTGTATAATTTTTATCTGTACTAAGCCCCTTAGATAAAGTATTCTACATTACTCTTTCATTCTTATTTTGTTTAGAAATATTCATATTTAGTTAACATGTCAGGAAAATGGTAACATTATGATAAATTCAAGAGGGAGTAGGCTGTTTACAATTTATTTTCATAATTTCACTTAGCAGACATTTATATTATATGCAAATATTTTGGATAATTTTTTATTTTTGAGTTGCAGTTATAATTTAGATTAATTAGAATGATTGTCCTTGCATAAAATTATTTTATCCATTAATCAATGTCTCTACAAAATTCTTACTAAAGAAATAATCATTTATTTATTTCAGGGCTTGGAGTCTATTCCAGATGAATTCTGTAAATAAGAACTAGGAGCCATTTTTCTTTTTTGCACTAACTCATGTCAGTATGAGAGTGATTGAAAGTTATCTTTGAATAGGTTTTGCATTTCCTTTAAGGATTATTGATAGCTCAATAGATATTAAATACAAAGTAATTAAACAATTGTAAATATTTTTTATTTTTTTTGAGAGACAGTCTATTTTGAAAGTCTTTGTAATTAAATTAATGGTTTATTAAGGGTAATCACAGATTGTTTTGTCAAAATAAAATCATAGTAAATTACTTATGTAAAAAAAAATAACTAGTGTGCTTAGTCTCATCATTTAGCTATTGCCCCTGAGGATTTGGGCCAAATTTCTTTTTATTTATCTTGATAGTATCATTTCATATATTTAATATTTTAAATTGGGCATTTATAAATGTACCCTAATTTCAAAAAATATCTTTCAAATAAAAATTCTTTAAAAGAAAAATTTAACACTCAGTCATTGGACATACCATTTATTTATTTGTTTGTAGTCTTAAAAATGTTATGCAACATATTTACATATCAGTATACAAGAGACAGAAAAGACAAGTTTAATACAAATTCATATCAGATTAGTAGGTGAAGAGAAAAGGAATTATAATCATTACTTATTCAGTCCGTTAAATAATTGCAATTATGGGCTGCAGATAACTTTTGGAAATTTGCTATGGAATCACCAGTGATAACATTAAAATGCAAATAGTTCAAATGATATCTTTTTAATGTTCTGGACAAAAAATGTTTTAATAATAAAACAATTTTTAGTACTTATTAATTTTTGAAAACCTCAACCGTCAATGCTATTTAAGTTCTGATTCCACAGGCTGGCTTGACTAAAAGTAGTTTTATTAATCACTCATCAAACCATTTTAAAACAGTACTGTAGCAAGAATAGTTCATTGAAAAAATGTGTGTGGATCCTAATCCAAGCATATCAACCAGGAAAGATTTTTTTGTTTTTAAAATTAGGAATGAACTTTGTTGCATCAACAACCTTTGCTGGATGTTGAAAATGTTATCCCCACCCCAACTCATAAATTGACTATTGGCCATCAAATAATAGATATAGATGTTTTAAATTTGCCTTGCCGCTAAAACACACGTTCAATTTAAGAGTAATTAAAAGAAAAGAGTGCACTCATTTTTACTTAACTATACAAGGGGATACTTATGAAACTTACAAATGTTCTTATACATGAAGCTTGCAAAATCAGTGTGCAAATTTATTTATTCCAACTCCAGTATTATTTCAATTTTACAGCAACAAATGAAAGTAGTTGTAAAATAAAATGCTATGCGAGTATTTTGTCATAATCTTTAATTTTTCAGATGATAACCTTTAAAGGTGGGGGGTGGGGAATAAGTTTATACATTTAAGTTGTATAATGCAGAAAATGGGTAAATTCTTTTAACAATTTATTCGTCCCTAAATTAAAGAGTTTCCAAGCTTTTTTTCCATATCACTGAAAACAGCAAATCATAATAAATTCCATCTTGATTGGGTACATTCTCTTTCAAATAGTTTTGATTTCTCATATTCTCAATTAAAAACTGATTGAGAATGAAAAACAATAGTCAACAACTCTCCACTGTTACTTTGTAAACTGTGGACCTTGTGGCTCACTAAATTAGAGCTAATTTTTTTTAAAAAATGCAATTTAGCTGTAGCAATGGAACTTTTTCTCTCCAGAATTTGATGTAGTATTTTACCAAGTAACAACAGAAAATATTTATCAACACCATGCAAATAAAACTTCCTATAGCTTAAAAAAAGGTTTAACTATCTCCTAAATATTAACACAATGAGTTTTTTGCGAACTCTAACATTAAGTAATCAAGCAAACGATGGTAAGGCGCAGCTCAAATGAAATGAAAAAATGTGACAATGTCAGCAAACTAACATTTAATCTGAAAACAAAAATTTCAATTATTATAAATATCTAAAGAATGCCAACGACACAAAAAATGAAATTATCTTTAAATGTTTTGAACTCCAATAAAGCCAATGGAACAAGTTTAGTGCTATGGTTATTGAATCTTATTAAAAATTTGGTTGAAATTCTTTTAATAGTAATTATACTATATACTTATTGTGCTGCCCAAAGTTTTTTTTTATTACCCTTCTTATTTAAAAAAAAATCCAGAAAATTTGGTTGCTAAGGTCGATGATGAATATGGTGTCTGTACAAACTTGTATATTATTACATATGATTTAGAGCTTCTGGCTCATCCTGTATGACCTTAAGCTGATGAAGTGATTTTTATTAAACAGATCAACCGTTCAATTTACTGTTGCATGAAATGCAATGATTGCATTTCAGCAAAAATTAAACATGATAAATTATAATGCAAAACATCTGTTGAATATTACATTCATAAACAAGCGCCCAAGAATCTATATACACCCTATGCCACATAATGGTAAGTGTTGGGGTTGTCCTTGTCTCTTTCCATGTATTCTCTCTCAATCAATGACTCAATTCGTTTTTTCAGATCTGCAGACTATTGAGGAAAAAAAAACAGGATTTTTAAAACTATAAGTATGATGTATAAGCTTAAGGAAATATTCACATCAGTACTGAAATTATAACAAGTCAAAAGCTCTTGCCCTGCTCCAAACCTCATAGCTAAAAAAAAATAATGTTGGTAACAGGCATTGAAAAAAAAGCAAATTATTGTGCCCTAATAACAGACGGCTCGTTTTTCCCACAACCAGGCAATACTGGAGCATAGAATTTCAATGTAAATAACAAGTTTATGAATGTTTTTAAGAGAGAAAATTTGGCAGCAGAGATGAGCACATCATAGTAAAAGATAACTCTTCGCAGTATTTGTAATGTGTACACGAGCAAGATACTTAAGATAGTTAAGACTGGCAAAGAAACGCTTACTATAAAATTTAATAATTGTAGAAGAAAAGATAACTTAAATCTGAGCACAAAACATTATGCACTGCAAATGCAATAATATAAATTATTATAAATAGCATAAAAGATATCAGTTTATTTTATTTAATAAACTGTAAATGGATGGGGAGTTATATGATTTTTTAAAAATAAAGCAATAAACGTTCTGCACAAAAATACTTATAATTAGCAAGTGTTGAGAGGATAGAACCCTCCCTATATTACAAAAAGATAAAATAACTTTAATATGATAAATTCATTTATTTTTGAGTGGAAATTGAGAAATAGAATCAAACTACCAGTATAAAAATTGTAAGAACTTACCTTTACTGGGAATTTCAGCTGGTTAAAAAGCTCTGAAATAAGTAAGTTGTGACTGAGAGTTTTTCTGGTCTTCATAATGCGCACAACAGCTGCATCCACTTGATATTGACGATCTTGAAAGACACGTTCTGTCGTGCTTGTATTTTCTTCTTGCTGTAACATAAAGATAGAGGTGTTTGAATAAACTATACAGCTAACATTCTCAATAGTATTTACATCAGATTTTAAATAAAAATGTATATACTTTTGATAAAATATTTTCTCAGTCCGATACACTTAGCTTTTAATGATACAGTATTTGTTTTCTCATATTTACACATATCTTTAAAAAAACAACTATATTTATAGACTTACTGTTTCTTTCATTTGAATCTGGTTTATTTTGATTCTGTACAACTTGTGCTTAAAGTCATCAGCAAATCGGAAGGAGTCAGAATCATTAACATCTTTTCCCTGTTGTTTAGGGAAGAGGAAAAAAAAAGTTGATGAATTTAAATACAACTTATTTTTTAAGTAAACAGATTTTTAAACATTTTTTTTTCCAGCTGACCTGGTAAATGTCCCCCATCTCAACCATGCACATTTATTCACAAAGATGATTACATTGTAGTCAAATCTGACATGTTTAAAAATAATAAATTTAGACTTTTAATGTATTTACCTTCGGAATTTTATAAATCACACGTGCCTTGCCACATGCTAATGATTGGAGAGTTCTTTTTAGCTCCATTTCATCTGTGATAAATGAGTTTAAAAAGAAACAAAAAACCCCACTGAATATGTGGAAAGTAATTTTGTAATTAAAATGTACCTGAACTAAAAAATAATAATTTTAATTGAGCATCTCTTCTAAATGTGCTGTTAAGTATCTGTAAGTGTAAGAAAAATATCTTTAAAAAACACACCAATGCCTGTAGCTGTCTTGATATCTGCAAAGGAATATTCATCCCCCTCATTGAACAGAAGTAGGCACAAGGTTTGAAGCAATGACACTTGAATTTCTTTTCTCGTCTAAATATAAAAAAATAATAATATTTATTATTTGTAAAAATCATTTACATTAGAAATGCAGCAAAATTTTTATTGTAACTTGCTTAGAATACTTAGATGGGAAATGATCGAATGAAGACAACAAACCAATAAAATACAGCTTGTAGGAATAGTAAATTATGAAGGGCTATTGAAAGCAGGGCATAAAATAGCAGGTGTAGCACTCTCAAGAAGTACATACTGTAAGGTTATTGAATTCAGCCTTGAGCACACAGTGGCCTAGGGTGGGTTGCCACTGAAGTTTACGTCCGCTATGTTTACCTAAATAAAACTTTTTGAACACTTCTTGGAAACGCAACATCTGAAAGGATAAAATGTTTAAAACAACACACAATAATGTCAAGACTCCAGATTCTTGTTTACTATTCAAAGTCACTACAATCAAAGTCTCTATAGAAAAAGGACACTAATTTATTCTTAGCTGAAGCCGGCATTATGTTTTCTTTTAATAAATCCCCCCCCCCTACATTCCTATTCTTTTTTGTATGTTAGTCCTTAGTTGAAAGAAACCTAATACCATTTTCATAACTTGAACCAGTGCTTCTTAAAAGGCTCTGCACACTATTAAATGTTGTAAGAATCTACAAATATACCTTTAAAACATCAACAATTAATTAAAAAAACATTGATGAACAAAACTGCCATCAATATAGCAGTCTAAAATTTATTTAAAACTGTATTAAAGCTCAGTAATTAGATGCTAGCATTAATGAACTAAAGCAAAATCGTAACCTCTGACGGTAGGTGAACCTCAACAAGCGGATAAGCTGGCCAGTATCCTTGTGTCAAAATATTCACTGTGAGGTCAATAGCATCATTGGTATATTGTAGGCTCTGGGAAGATTAAAAATTACTATCTTACTTGAAAGTCATGTGCATCATCACAGCAAGCATTTGTTGGTGAATACCTTCATTAAGTTATCTGAGTGGTTATCCCCAGAATTCTGCGAATAATTTTCAACGTTATCCCCAGAATTCTGCGAATAACATTGAACGTTATCCCCAGAAATCTGTTCTATTCGGACCCAGGGTCTCTATACTTTAAAATGATAATTATCCATCATGTCTTCATGGCCGTGAGGTAGAGTCAAGGACAGTTGACATTGTGGTACTGGGTTCGATTTTCACATGTGGAATTTTTTATTATTTTTTTTTAATTAAATTTTTTTTTCAGGGTTTGATTTTTAGATGGGGAATCTTTTTTTTTAAATTTTTCTTTTTAATTAAAAAAATAAATATATATATATATTATAGGATAGGCTATTAGTACTATTACTATTATACCCAAGGGCATCCAATTCCTTTAGCCTTTAGGCCGGTTTGGCAGTAATATAGGTTTACAGTTCATGACATATTATTTGAGAATATAGGACAATATATTTATTTATAAAAATAAGCAATATAGTATAGGATAGGGTATTAGCTATTAGTACTATTATTATTAGTAGTAATAGTAGTGTTAGTGTTAGTAATATCGGCAGTATATGTCAATTGCGCCGCTACCAAGGTAGTGTCGCAGTGGGATGAATGTGAGTCATTTAAATATTATGCGATAACAAAAGATTTAAAATAGAATTATATATTTTTTTGGCGAATATTGACTATTCCGACCGGGTCATATATATGATGTCATATATAATATATGTATGATAAATTATATATTGGCATATACTTATACCAGTGAGCTAGATAAAAATAGCTCAGTGGACTGAAAAGATTCTAAAATATAAACTTTTAAATCAATATGAAAAACATTAAGGCTGGTACTGTTATCTTATTCAGGTAAGATATAATTATTATAATCAACCTGAATTTATTTGATATACATGATATAATGATAAATAATGCTCAAAATTAGCTTTGAGAATAGTTCACTGAATTCTCCCATCAACGCCGAGAGTCATTTACAGAATTCTGGGGATAACTTTCAACGTTATTCGCAGAATTCTGGGGATAACGTTGAAAATTATTCGCAGAATTCTGGGGATAACGCTTTCCTTAAGTTATATAAGTTGGAATAGGAAAATTAAGACAAGTTTCATAAATAATAATTGCATTGGAAGTAACAATTAAGTTTTTTCATAAGCTAGTGAGGATTTTTCTCCTTTGCCGATCTTTCAAAGTTTAAATCTCATAACTCTTTAAAAATGCTTATAAATTACGTTACCACACAAACAAAAAATTACCTGTCTGAAGGCAAGACTAATGTCCTTCGATAGCTCCATATCCTTAAACATCCCTTCTAACTTACTAGTGAAAGCTGCACCACATTCTGTAACAATGCAATATTAAACTAGAATTACCGTTTAAATAACCAAGACTAATGGACAAATTTGTGACACATTTTAAAAGAGCTAAGCATGTCTTTTCATTTTCAAGACATTTTAATGCGGAGTACAGGGTTATTAAATCTTATCTATACCTTGTTTGAGTTTAGAGAGCATGGATTTCTCTGCATCTACTGATGCACTTTTCCCCACCAAAAGCCTCTTGGCCAAGTCTTTCTTGTAAAATGCTTCAAACACATCTTTACCTGTTCATTAAAACCAACATGTTCATTTTTAATTCAGAGAACTGGGGTTTTCACAGATGGGGAAAGTAAAGATGTAATGAAAATATTGCTGTTGTATTTAGGAACTAGCGTAGTTTTTTAAAAAAGGGAATAGAATAGAGATGATTTTTAAAAAAAGAAAAAGAAACCATAGATACTGCCAAAGATGTGGGTTATTTAACTCCTAATTAAAAACTTAATTTTTATACTTTTAAGTATTAACTCACCATGTATAAATCTAAAAATAACAAGAATTTTGTCCAGCAGTTTCTCTAATTCTTCTTCTGTTGCTTCCTACATTATGAAAAGAAAAAAGTATTTCTTTAAAAAAAAACATAGATAAAGGATTTACTCAAGCATGCTTTTGATAGCCAAAATTTATACTCTTAATGCAAAAGCCACAACAACAGGCTCCACCCACAAAATTGATGTTAAAGAGAAAACAAGAAAAAATTTAGATCGAATAATTATTATTTATTAATGACAATAGTAGCTAACAAACAGACGTAAAACCATTAAGGTATTAGCAGTAGACTCATAAAATTTATATTTTAAAAAAAAAGAACAAAATAATTACCTTGTTTCCTGCCCTGAGTTTTGAATCCACATACTTTGCTATTACAAAAACAAACAAAAAAACGAAAAGTAAGTTAATTAGAACTCTAAAAGTTTGTCTCAATACATAGACATTAACATGAAAGCTATAATTCTTATCCCAGCATTAATGTTAATTTATAGTTTTGAAGTTAATATTCAAATAATTTGAAGAAATACTCACCAATGAGTTCAGCTGGTTTGTTCTGTCTCTGATTAATGAATGACTCAAAGCTCTCTTTCATGGAGTTGATGAATTTATCATTCCGCTCAAAGCATTCCAGTATCACATTATCGATTTTGTCTTTAAAGTCTATGTAAAAAGAAAACAAAAATTAATTAAATCATAAACATTGGCAAGCTAGTTTAGTGGCAGTTAAGGTGTTACTGGCATATAATTCTTAAGTGAATTTGAACCTCAGAAAGGACCCTGAATGTTGGATATTTTGGGGTTTAAAGGGAAATCAAGTGCTGAAATACAGTGACAGCCCATTCTTGTTTATAAAAAGCTACAAGATTGTGATGAAAACTCATGTGAGCATTGGTTGGCCTTCTCATGGCATTATTCTCGTACTTAATTTTAATTTTTTATGTCTTTTAATCAAAGAAAACTAAGAAAAAAAGGGAGAAATACAAACGAGTTAACTGTTAATCATAATCTTACCCAGCAATTGCTGCACCATATCTTTGTCTTTTTCGGGGTCATTAGTTGGATTTACTACAATCACACGTCCTGTTTTCTATAATATATACATTTGCTATAATGTTAGCACTTCAATTGCAATATTTAATTTTTTTTAATCATTTAAAAAATTTTAATGTTGACATTATAATGTATATTGTTGTTAAATTTCTATGGATATTTAATAATAATAATAATTGATAATTTATATAGCGCTGTATCCCGGCAAGGAACCGGGCTCACAGCGCTTTAAATGGAGATCATAACATACATATAATAATTAAATAACCATTCATACCATAATAACAACATAATGGACAGCACATTACACATAAGCTACGTTAATCATTAAATGAAATGTTGTTTCATTAATTTTGTAAATACATTTTGAAAAGATGCGTCTTAAGTGCAGTCTTGAAGGCCTTGGTAGTATATTTAAGACAAATATAGAAAGCATGTTGGCTAGTTTCTAGTTAATGCCACGATAATCAGATATCATGTAACAACTGAATGCTGACAATAAATAGGTTTATGATAAAAAGATATAACAGAAAGGCTCTAAGAAGCTTATACCAATGAAATATCTTTCAAACCTTAATATAAGCTGCAAATTCCAACCGCAGGTATTTAAGACCATCCTTCACTCTATTGAAGAGTTTGAAAAGCAAACTGAGATCAGAAATTCTGTTTTCATCTATCAGCTGGTCTAAGCCTGAATAAATGGAGAAAAACTTAAAAGTTATAAATGAGAATAAAAAATGATAATCTTTTAATTTTCAATTAGATACAAGATCACAATAAAGAAGAAGAAAAAACAACAAAATCATAAACATTAAAAAAAAACACAAAGATTTTAAAATTAAAAACACTAAAATGTTCAACAAAACTAATTTCCAAGAAAAATTACCAAGAAACTAACCTTTCTGTAATATTTGCTTCATATGGTTTTCAAGAAGATGTTTTTCCACACAAGAAATCAGAGGCTTTCTGAAAGAGAATAAATAAAGGTAAAAAATTTATTTGTTAAAAACCACGTTTTTATAAGTGGACTAAAAAGAAGAAAATAATTAAAAACTTATAAGTTCAAGTACAGTCGAACCCACTTATCTCGAGCTCGGTTATATCGACCACCCTATTATGTCGACGTTTTTTATTGGAACCGCCAAATTCTCTCTTTGTCTTAGCATTTTCTCATCGGTAATGTCGATTCTTTTATGTCGCCGAAACCTAGTATCTCGAGCACAAAAGAGGGCCAAATTTGCAACTTAACTCGATTTTCGTCGGTTGAAAATAAAGGTTTGTATCGAGAATCGACGGTGGTTTTTATATAATTAAATAAAAAAATTAATAAATTATTATTCTTTTAAAAGTTTGTTGTTGTTGCTTTGTTACCAGTAAGATAAGTGACTGTGACACTAACACGCGCGTGACGATGAAACTGATAACACAGTACACACAGCCCACAGCGTGCTGTGATCAACGGTCAAGGCCACAATAGTTTTATTTATATTACAAAGTTTGATTGACTGAGGAAATTCGAGAACGTTCTGATAGTTAATTAACAGATATCCTGCACGTCAAAAGCATTAAACTTAAAATAACCATATTGATTTGTTTATTTGTATTTTAAATTCGCGGATACGATGGCAAACGCAACTGCGACACGGCGAAGCGTAAACTTTGACCTTTTAGCGCATGCGCAGACAATTATAAACTGGTAACTTATTTTTCATTAAATAAATGGAATCGAAACATGACAGAGACGTAATCAAAGTCCTTTACTACGGCATAAATATATATACATCAAAAGCATTAAACTTAAAATAACCATATTGATTTGTTTATTTGTATTTTAAATTCGCGGATACGATGGCAAACGCGACTGCGACACGGCGAAGCGTAAACTTTGACCTTTTAGCGCATGCGCAGACAATTATAAACTGGTAACTTATTTTTCATTAAATAAATGGAATCGAAACATGACAGAGACGTAATCAAAGTCCTTTACTACGGCATAAATATATATACATCAAAAGCATTAGACTTAAAATAACCATATTGATTTGTTTATTTGTATTTTAAATTCGCTGATACGACGGAAAACGCGACTGTGACACGGCGAAGCGTAAACTTTAACCTTTTAGCGCATGCGCAGACAATTATAAACTGGTAACTTATTTTTCATTAAATAAATGAAATCAAACATGACAGAAACGTAATCAAAGTCCTTTACTTCGGCATAAATATATATGCATGTGTATATATATATATATATATATATATATATATATATATATATATATATATATATATATATATATATATAAATTCCTGATTAGTCATAACTTTTCCCGACTTTCAAGGCCGAGAATTTATTTTTAAGAATTCCCGACTTTTTCCCGTTTTCTTGAGTGGGAACCATGGTTATATTTAAATTTTAAACGGTCCTTAAAAACGAACGGTCATTACAACCTTAGACTTAGGAAAGAGTGAAGAAATATTAGGGTTCCGATACGATTCCGATAAATCATCCCATCACTAATTAACGCTAACTAATTAATCATGTACATAAAGAAATTTCAAGCACATGTTAATATTTTGCCGCCATATTGGATTTCGTTTTATCTCGATCATCGGTTATGTCGACGCCATTTTTCATACCCCAACGCCGTCGACATAAGCGGTTTCGACTGTACTTCGATTTAATATGACTAAAAACGCGGGGCGGGTGCTTATGAGGGGTAACATATGCGGTTCACTCATTCTCTCACTTATAGATCTCTCTTTTGCCTTCTAAATTATAAATCTTTAATTTTTATACCAAACACCTGCCCCACGTTTTTAGTCATATTAAATCAAAGTACTTGAACTTATAAGTTTTAAATTATTTTCTTCTTTTATCTTATCTAATCTTATCTGTTTACAGACGCTCCTTCTATACAGAAGATTATTGCGTCCTACGCTTATCTATGGTTTGTGTTTAGTCCTGCATTTTTATTAGAGATTTAAATGCTGATAAAGTGTTGGTTTTCCTGGATTCTTCAGGCAACCCATTCCATGCCCGAATTCCGGACGGGAAGAAGGAAAACTTGTATGTGTTTGTTCTTGCATATGGAATAAGAAAGGTGTTTTTATCCTTATGTCTATCTGAGGGTTGTATTAAGTTATCTTTGTGTTGTATTTCTAAATTAGAATTAATTGCTTTATGTATGATTACTACTTTGCTTTTGGTTCTTCTATCCTCTAGTGTTTCAAGGTTTAATGATTTAACTAATGGTGTTATTCTTGTCAGTTTCGAATATTCTCCAGTAATGAATCTGGCAGCTCTTTTTTGAATTTGTTCTAGTTTATCAATGTTTTCTTTGGTGGATGGGTCCCATACAGAAGATGCATATTCTAGTACAGGTCTCACCAAAGTGAGGTAGCATTTTAGTTTTATATCTCTATTACATTTGTTAAAGTTTCTTTTTATAAAGCCTAAGGTTTTGTTTGATTTTTTAATAACTTCATTGACATGGGGATTCCATGATAGTTTCTCATTTATTAAGACTCCTAAGTATTTTGCATCTTTAGTTTGGGTCAGTTCTTTTCCATGAATGTAATATTTTGAATTTATTTGTTTCTTTTTCTTTGTTACTCTTAACAGTTAACACTTTTCTGGGTGGAAAGACATACTCCAGTTAGTTTCACATTTTATCAATTCATCTAAGTCTTTTTGTAAAATTTTGCTGTCTTGTTCTGATTTAATTGTTCTATAGATTATACAATCATCAGCAAATAACCTAACTTTTGTACCTGTTGAGATGTTGTTGGGTAAATCATTTATATAAATTAAAAAGAGTAAGGGACCTAGCACAGTTCCTTGTGGAACTCCTGAGTTAACCTTTATTGGTGCAGATTTAGATCCATTAATTATTACAGTTTGCTCCCTGCCCAAAAGGAAGTCTTGGATCCAGTGATGTAAGGAACCTGAGATTCCAAAGTAGTTAAGTTTTTTAAGTAAACTAAGGTCGTGAACTTTGTCAAATGCTTTTGAGAAGTCTAGTAATATTGTATCTATTTGATCATTTTTGTCTAAGCCTTTTGATAGTTCATCTATTAAACCTATTAATTGTGTTTCACATGATCTGTTTTTTCTAAAGCCGTGTTGATGTGGGCATAGGGCATTATATTTGTCAAGGTGGTTAACTATTCTACTATATATTATGTGTTCTAGTAATTTACAGGTGATACTAGTAAGTGATACAGGCCTGTAATTACCAGGGTCTGATTTATCCCCTTCCTTAAATAGTGGAGTTACGTTAGCTAATTTCCAATCCTGGGGCACTTTACCCTGGTTTAGAGAGGCTTGAAAGAGAACTACAAGGATTGGGGACAGTTCATTGCTTAGTTCTTTTAATAACCTTGCAGGCAAATCACCTGGGCCAGTAGCTTTGTTTATTTTTAAGTTTTTTAGGAGTGAATGTATACCTATCTCATCTACAATTATGTTACCTATATGTTTTAGTCCACTTATAAAAACGTGGTTTTTAAAAATAATTTTTTTACCTTTATTTATTTTATTCTTTTTAGTCCACTAATATAAATGTGGTTTTTAAAACTATTTTTTGCCTCTATTTATTTTACCAAACACCTCATCAGCAACCGCCCAAGGTTTAATAACAAAGCGATGAGGTCACGGGGTGAACTCGCCACGTGCAATTAAACTACGGCAGGCGGGTACAGAGGCTTATATAGAGATAAACTAAGAAATGCATTAATTTAATTATGGTACATTTGATCGATCTGAAATTTTAATACAATGTAATGTATTGTCATCCAAGATCTATCTGTGGTAAAATTTTGAGCTCTATAGGACCATCAGAAGTGGTTTAATTTTACGCTGGCAAATTTGAAAAATTGCGGACAGACAGACACGAAAGCAAGTATATAATAAAATATAGATAAACTAAAAAGTTCAATAATTTAATAACGGTACATTCGATCCATCTGAAATTTTGATACAATGCATTGTCATCCAAGATCTATCCGTGGTAAAATTTTGAGATCTCTCGGACCATCAGAAGTGGTTTAGTTTTACGTTGGCAGATGTGAAAAATCTTGGACAGACACACAAACAATGCCACAGGAACGAAAGCGTGTTAATAAAAACGTGGTAAAAATGCATTTAATACAAGGATATACTCCACAGTTAAAAATCTCTATTTTCACTTATAAATTTTAGAAAATTGAATTCTTATATGGCTGAAAAAACATTATAAAAACTGAATTTCACCCTGAAAACATACAAATTAGAGCACAAATAATAATAAATTTAAACTTCAGAAAGGTTGTTAAATTATCACTTACTTTGTGGATTGATCAAGATAAAGTAACAGCCTTTCATTTTCTTCAGCAAGACGTTTGTCAACATGAATAAGATACTCTGACACCTATAGAGTGGATTTAAGTGAAACAAAATATTTTTATCTGGCTTCAAATAAGATTAATGTAAATAAGTGAAATCCATTTTGTAATCATAATTTTTATAATCAATCTGAAATTGTGAAGGAACTAGGGTGAAAGTGGACGATTCTGTTAAAAATTACTATGAAACTGTAACTTGCACATAAGAAAAAAATATTTTGGCAATTTGAGATAAAAATATACTTTGCAAATATTACAAATATTATTTGTTGAAACTTGCCTCCCTTTCCTGGACCAGCCTTTGGCCTTCAGCAGCGTAAAGCATCTCTGTAGCCTCTAAAAATTTCTTCTCAAACGCTTTTTGGTATATCTGAAAGAAGTCCAACCAAATATATAATGATATTTTTTAAACAAAGCTTCTTTTTATTAAAATAAAATATGGCTTTTGGTCAACTACTTACATTCAAATCGGAAAGCATCCTTAAAAGACTTTTTAAAAGCTGTCTGTTCACAGCTTCTCCATTTCTTTCTCTCTCTATGAGTTTGAGTAGACCATCAACAGTTTTGGCTTCAACTACCTTGTCTGAGATGATATGTTGACGGAAAAGATCTAATCCCATATCCCTATTAGGTAAACAAAACAACAAGCTTAATAAACTACAATTTAAGAATGGCTATTACTTTTAAGAATCTTTTATTTATAATTGTCCCTGGTGCATAGTTAAAAGAAAAGTATTTGCTAGTTAAATCAAAACCACTTTGAATTTCAGGTATATTTTTTAAAGAATATAAATTTTTAAAAAGCCTAGAAAGTTTTTGTTTTAGCTAATTTTTGTTTGATATTATCTAATTTTCAATACATTTTTTTTTCGTACAAATAAAAACTATTTTTCTAAACTATTTGCCAGGACAAAAACATTCAGGATACATAAAATATTTTTGAGGGAGATAAGAGCTTACCAAATGGAAAGAATAGATGAATTTTGAAGTACATATGTCCTATCCAGAAACAAGAAAATACTTCTAATCATGATCTGTAAAAAAAAAGTGAAAATAACATACATATGACATAAATCCTCTGATTATAATTCTCAAAAAAAAACAACATTTTTTTCAGGTGTAAGAAGAATGCTGGTAAAGGTAGTTAGTAACGGAATTTTATTTTAAATTTAACCATTTACCATTTGCCTGCAGTGATTTTGCCAACAGTTGTCTATGAGTTTTAGAAACTGCTCATAGTCAAGAGTTTCAGTAAGGTCAATTAAGGAAATATAATTGATTAAAACTCATTGCTAAGTAAATATTTTAAACACATGAAAATAAAAATACTTTAAAAAATCTAGAGAGTAGATGTTGCAGACCAATGATTTGTACCTTAAATATAAAAGCAAATTTGAAATGTTATTTTGATGATTTTAAATGAACAATAGTAATTTAAACAAATTCAGGAAAAACCAAAGTAATACTTTAGAGAGTACAATAATTTAAAAGTCATAACAATTACAGAAAAAGAACATCTAAAACCTCAACAAACTTAAAAGAAAAGGTGGAAGTGTATAAGATGCTTTTTAACTATTTAAATAAGAAGGCAGAGAAGGGTTCAAATCTTTCAGTTGTACAAACTGAAGTTGTTAACGGTTAACCTGCTAACCGGTCCTCAGTTCGGGACAGGTCCTGTTTAATCAGGACCGGTTAATCGAAACTTCAATTACTCGGTATAAGCTTATTACGCGTAGTTATTTTTTTTATGATACAGCAGCATATGAAAACCATCACGCGAGTGACAGACACATTAAAATGCCTTCTTATTATTCTGGTCTTTAAATAGTTTACACATCATCACATCAGTGGCGTTCGGCTGATGAAAGATTTTTTAAAATTTGCTTAGTTGCCGCGGCTTACACAGCGTGGCGTTGATGTCAAAATGTGAATAACGGTCAAGGCCGCCAGTGTTACTATTTATATTACAAGAGGAAAGATACCAGACGATTACTGTCTTTATAGCCTATGATAATATGCCGTTTAAATATTTTTAAAAATTGACTATTAATCATCATGGTTTACTTCTTTGAAAGATTTTTTAATTTTTTTTTATAAATACGCCGAATTGATGGCATGGCGCAAAAGAGCTGAACTCAAGCGGCGGTGACATCACAGGCCACTCCGATGTCATAGACGACGCGAGGCGAAAATTTGATACATTCTCTTGTTGGTTCTCATAACATAAGGAAAATACGGACCGACAGTTAAGCGGTCTTCAAAAACAACGAACGGTATTTAAGGTTGTTAATATCGCTCGTTTTTGAGGACCAGTTAACCATAAAAAAAAAGACTGGTTAACAGCCAGCCCGTATTTTTACTATGTTTTGTGAACCAACAAGAGAATGGATCAAATTTTCGCTCTTGGGTCGTCTGATTTGACATCAAAGCACCCTTGATGTACTGACGCTAATGTTCAACTCTCTGCCACGATGCAGTCAAAACAGCGAATTCAAACTAAAAAAATTAGAACAAAGAAGTAAACAGTAATGATATTCAATTTTTAATGTTTATGTAATAAAATTATTAAAACGGCATAATATCAAATCAGTTTGTTTTCGCGGACCGGTAAACAGTAAAAATAAAAAAAGCCCGTTTGGCTGTCCGGTCCGTATTTTTCCTTGATTTTTTAGAAACAACAAGAGAATGCATCAAATTTTCGCCTCCAGATGTCTGATTGTGACATCAATGCGCACGTGACCTCACCACCCGCTTGTGTTCAGCTCTCATGGGCTGTGCTCCTTTCCAACCCACATGAAATTAAATTTTTAGAAAACATAAAATTTTATATCAATGTGGTAATTTTAAGTCTAATGCCTTTGAAGTGAACGTACTTAGCTGGAAAAATGTTGATATAAGACAGAAATAGAATTTGAGGACCGATAAACCGCCCGGCAGGCCTATCTTTCCTCTGGTAATATAAATAGTAACACTCACGGCCTTGATCGTTATTCACAATTGGACACTACCACAGAGCTGTGTTACTTCTGGTACTATGCTTCGGCAACTACTATGGCAACCGTCCATCCTCATGGGATGATGGCGTTTCCTCCTGTTCCTCTACCCCCCTTTCTCCTCGCTCCTGGCTGTAAGGGAAGCTTCCGCGACTTTAATGCCCTCGCCTACTTTAACCCGCCAGGAGGATGCGCTCCTCGGCAATGGTCTCCCACGTTTTATGGTCTATCTGCGCCAGACTCATGTCTTTCTAGCAGACATCCTTGAAGCGCAAGCAGGGGCGTCCTCTCTTCCCCATACCAGTTGCCAGCTCGCCGTAAAGCAGGGCTCTTGGAATGCACTCCGAGTTCATTTGCGGACATGTCCCAGCCACCGCAGGCGCCTCTCACTCAGGATTGAGTGCATGGTCAGCATATGACTCCTTCTGAGTACCTCGACATTCGTTATCTTGTCCTGCCACTTGATGTGCAGAATCCTGCGCAAGCATCGTGAGTGGAAGCTGTTGAGTTGCTTTGTTTGTTTGGCATAGGTTGTCCAGCACTCACTGCCATAGAGGAGTGTGCTGAGCAAGCACGCCTGGTACACAGTGATTTTCGTCCTATCAGTGAGCTGTGCATTGTTCCACACTCTTTGATTCAGCCTAGCCATTAATGATGCAGCCTTGCCGATTCTGGTTTCAATTTCCTTTTCCAGGGAGAGTGTGCTTGTGATGTTACTGCCAAGGTAGGTAAAATCCTCGACGACATCCAATGTGTTTCCCTCAAAGGAGATTGCTGGGAAGCAGTCTGTTCTTTGTCTCATAATGTTGGTCTTTTTGAGGCTTATCGTTAGACCAAAATCCTTGCATGCCTCTGAGAACTTGTTGACCAAAAGTTGGAGACCTATCTCTGAATGTGAGGTAAGGGCTGCGTCATCCGCGAAGAGCAAATGTCTAATTAAAACATTTTCCACTTTTCTCTTTGCACGGAGACGGCTGATGTTGTACAGATTTCCATCAGTCCTAGTATGGATGTTTACACCCTCGAAGCAGTCCTCGAAAGCATGACGCAGTAGCATCGAGAAAAAGATGCTGAGGTGGCACCATCGAAGAGCACTGTGCTGTGCATATTGGTGTGGAAGGACTCGATGATGGAGAGAAGCCGCGGCGGGCATCCTATTTTTTCCAATATATGTAGCAGACCCTTGCGGCTGACCAGGTCAAATGCCTTTGTTAGATCTATGAAGGCAACGAAGAGGGCTTTCTGTTGCTCCCGACATTTCTCTTGTAGCTGACGGAGTGAGAAGATCATGTCCATGGTTGACCGGCCAGCCCGAAAACCGCATTGTAATTCTGGGTAAACATTATGCGCCAGAATTTGCAGGCGTGCAAGGATCACTCTGGCAAAAGCCTTTCCCACAATACTCAGTAAGGAGATACCACGATAGTTATTGCAATCACTGCGATCTCCTTTGTTCTTATAAAGCGTGACTATTTTGGCGTCACGCATGTCCTGTGGGATGTGACCGCGTTCCCAGCAATCGCATATGAGTTCGTGCAGAGGCTTCAGTAGTGCTGGCTGGCCATGCTTAAGGACTTCTGCAGGAATGCCATAGTTGCCTGGGGCCTTCCCATTTCTCAGATGATCGATAGCCCTACTAAGCTCCTCTATTGACGGTGGAGCATCAAGCTGATCTAGAACTGGTAGATCTGAGATTCTTTCTATGGCAGTCAAATACTTCGGCAACTAAGCGAATAAAAAAATATATTTAAAATCGTCCACTAGCCGAACTCCACTAAAAGTGATGACGCATATTTTTATATTATTTATAGACCGAGATATTAAAAATAACGCTTTGATGTCACAGTCAGTTGCGTTTTGGCTCTTGTATTCTGCCATAGCATAACAAAAAATTAACTCCTGGTAATAAGTTAATACCTTAATACCGACTAAATGAATTTACGGTTAGCGAGTCCTGAACTGTTAACAACCTTAGTACAAACTTTATCAAAATCTATTCAACTATTAAATGGTTTCAAATATAGCTCTTAAAAGGATATGCTAAAAACTGTCCCAGGTTTGCACGAACATGCTTCTGACATCTGGTCATAAGCTGAGAATATAGACCTGTTGCCATTTTATAGCTACACATGTTCTCAACAGCTTGATATAGTTCTTCAAGACTGTAGCGTATGGAGAAGCTACTATGAATGGCATCTACTGCCCCCTGCAACTTTTCCCATGTCACTTCTTGAAAATTTTCTGGCATGCTAGGCTTTTCTGAAAAAATGAAATTAAAAGAGCAAAATATGACTTGCAAAATAAGACTATAACTTTTATACTTAAAGTAATGATTTTAAAGTAACCTCTCTCTAATATAAATGTCCTTTTTATTTACAGAATATTGGTGCTTAGCAGGCCTGGCTTTAGACTTTGGAGGTTAAGTTACACAATGTGATATGTATCTATTTAGTGCTGCCTACCTTGGCTCTCCCAACTCCCATAAATAAAGTATGGAATATAAATTTTTCTTCATTTTGTTTCTATTAGCCATAAATGTAACTCTCTCAGCATGTGTTATAGAGCAAGACCTCTTTAAATTGGGGTTAAATTGTGTTTTGTCATTTGTGAGATGTATCTTTTCATTTGCTGACTGCCCTAGACTCTCATCTCCTTTACTTACAGTGTGGCATATAACTTTAACATTAGAAAGTGGCACATAATTATAATAATAATATAAAAAATAATACAGCATTTTTATCAGATTGACTTTGATGGGGATCCCCAACTTAAAAAAAGCTAACTCTAGCAATACCAGTAGCCCTCCCATTCTTAGAAATTTATGAGCATAGACTAAGATCCCATTCATTTCACTATGCAATGCTTATTTAAATTATTTTCATTAGGTTGCAGTGTGCTCTAGTCTGACACAACTGCGCATGGACACAATGATTGTTTATTGATTGACAGTATTGTGTACTCCACAAAGTGAAGCTTTCAATAGGTATATCTTGGATTTGGATGCATTTTGATTTTGCTCCTTTTATCACTTATTTTTAGGATGCAACTTGCCCTCTCGATAATGGACAACAAATTAGGTAATAAATATTTAGGGCACATAGTGTTAAAAACAAGAAAAAAACTACGTTTGATTGACTCTTCTTCAGTTCTTCTGGTCTAGTCACTAGACTAAAAGTAAAACTAGTCACTAGTCTTTTATGTTTGAGATAACAACACTAACCTTTAAAATTTTTAATGATCAACTTCTTAGCTGTTCCAGGCTTGTTTGCCGTGCCAACCGCCGAATTATTTTTACTCATTCCGTTGGAATTAGAGGAATTGAGAGCTGAAAAATTTGCTTTCCTCTGAGGTTCAGCCATAGCTAACTTAAGCAAATTTTCAGCTGCTTCCTCGGCATCCGAATCACGCAGTTTTCGACTTGGTTCTTCGCTATATCTTGTCTTTTTAACTTCAGATTTATTATCCTCCAATAAGGTACGTTTAAGTGGATTTGAGAGAGGCATTCATGCCTGGAATGGCCTAAAATCGGCCTCTTTAAAACAACAAAAATATTTCTCCAGTTTCACCAATTTTTTTTTCTTGTACTGTAGGGACAAGATGGCCGATCTCGTTAAAGGAGCGAGACAAAGAGAGACTACTCTAATTATTTAAAAATAAAAACAAAATTAGAGTTGTTTAAATTTATTTTTGGTGAAACCCACTAAAACCAAGCAGATGAAATTGAGATAATACGTTAAATGGCTCTAAAGGAAATAGAACAATTAACAAATATTAATTAAAGAAAAATGTATTACAACCTTTATCAGAAATTATCTACTAAAATAATTGTAGGGTATTCAAGGCCTAGGCAAGGAAAAGATGCGCCCTAACGTATCGGTCATGGCATGGTCAATCCTGGTCATCATTGCATGGGCATACCCAGAGTTTAATTTTTACATTTGGAACGCAAGGAACCTTTGCTTTTAATTTTAATACACATAAATTCAAAAAGACATAATTTGCATGAACAAAATTATATTTCTTATGAGGACTGTACTACCATGCATCTTTTATAGTTCATATCAGCATTCATCAATAATAAAGGATATATATTATAATCCATTCAATTGACCATTGCAAGCATTGAAAATGAAAATTCCTATATGAGGAATTACTCGATTTAACCAGTGAGCTTTTATCTGTTCTACAGCAATCAATGTGGGCTTACAATTTTAATATGGAGGAGGAATTGGGTTGTGCTTATGACTTAGTCAACTATTAGTTGAAATTAGTGTAAACGTTAGAACAAGATTGTGGTAAAGAAAATCGTACCCCTTGAGCAAAGCCTTGTCTTAATATAAAACTCATTATTATATTGACGTTCGATGAGGACCACTGAAGAGCCGATTTCGTTTCACGTTCACCTTATTGAATTTATGTTATAATAATTGTGTTACATATCAAATTTGGTATCAAATAGACAAAATATGGGCTAACAAGATCATTGTTGGCATGGGGAACAATGGGGTCTCTAATTCTAAGATGCTATATGAGAGACGACACTAAAATAACTGCATTTGTGAATCGCAACATGTTTTCCATAACAAACTGGACAAGTTGAATCGTTGTCAAAATTGTTCACCGATGGGAAGTAACTTCTGCGTTGTTAATCTTATTAAAATTTTATAAAGTTATCGGTCCTGTACAATATTTTAAAAATAAGATACACTTCTGTGCATATCACTTATGAACCATCATATAAATTATGCTATATATTGGTTCATTCTAGTTATATTTTGTATTTATTAAGATTTATTTTGATATAATTATTTTGATTAACTTGTCAATTGTTCAAGTCTAGTTTAACATTTGAGAAGTTCTTTTTAAAAAAAATATTTTTTTAAAAACCCGACCCTTTAAACTTTAAACCTTCTGTACTTAGATACGGCCATCATACGGCATTTTGGACTTCCGTGAAGTAAAAGACCCCTTTTACGCATGCGCCACCAAGCAACCTAAACAATAACAATAATAATGAAATATTTAAAATCTTATATCAAAATTTAAGTAAAACGCATCAAAACCTGCTTCTCAAAACGTTTATTTTCCCTTTTGAGAGGCTTTTCGGGAATGTATGTCCTAGTAAGGGGCCGTCCATAAATGACGTCACGCTATTTTTGCCGATTTTTCACACCCTCCCCCCCCCTCGTCACGCGTCGTCACAAAAAATATAGACCCCCCCCCCTCCAAAAATACGTCACAAAAAAAAAGGACCAAAAAATTTATAAAAAAAAATAACACCACCTTATTTTCTATCCACTAGATATATTAAAATACGCCATAAGTACCGTAATTTGTACGTGTACGCTTTGAACACAGAGGCGTAACTAGGTTTTTGGCGCCCTTGGCTAATTTATTTTTGGCGCCCTTGATAAATTGACAAGTTTCTGCTTTGCGATTTTTTCATTTGTTAGAAAAAGTAATTGTGTTTCTCTTATTTTATTTATGACAATAATTACGTAGTCTGACAGTGACAGTCATACAACGTGATAGTAAAAAAATGCATAAGACAGAAACAATACTAATTTGCAGTTTATTATTTACTAAATAATACTAAATAAATTGGTGTATTAAACGGGATATTGCTGAGTTAATAAAGACTACAGCAAAACTTGAAGTAACATGTATTATAAATAAAAAACAATAGAGTCAATGTGTCTTACTCACTATCTCATGCATAACGATAGAAACTCACAATTAAAAGTAAATTTAAGAAACACTCCACCGACTACAGCTGAGCACTTCAGTTAACTGGCGTATTGGCGTATTGCTAACAAAGTCAGACCTATCTAAGTTCAACTCAAAGAATCGGCTTACGGACTTTTCGAGTTAGGGAAACTGGCGTGATAGGCGCAGATTAATCAAGAACAATGTTGATATTGATTTTTTTTAAAAAGGGGGGGGGGTGGCAGCCATAGCGGCTAGTAGGCTTGACAGGAAAGAGGGTCGGTGATGTTTCATATGAAAGGAGCCAACTTGCTTAGACATACCGACACAAGCCCGTGAGAGGAGACACCTTCCCTCCCCTCCACACTTTACTCCCTCGACAGTGGGATGGGAATAGTAAGAATTTTCTTTTTAAAAGAAAGACTGTAAAATCATATTGACATTTGTATGATAAGAAGCCCCGCAAAGGCCACAAACATAATCATACTAAAAAAAGTATAATGGTTTGAAGGAAATATATTTAAATATAATTAATTATTCACGTTTTTGTTATCAAGGATAAAAGTGAAACAAAGTTGAACTTCGCTAAGTCGAACCTCCCTAAGTCGAAAACCTCCCTATATCGAATTAATTGTTAGGTCTCGCCAAATTCCATAAGACTAATGTATTTTAGATCTGCTTAACTCCAAGATTTTTGGCTTTCAACCTCTCTTAGTCGTATTTTCCAAGGCGTTTGGGTTATTATTCTGGAGTCACATTTCAGAACACGTGTTCCATAGAGCCACGTAAATGGACGTAAAATCTTATCTTAGTGCATTCCTCGAGGGATTAAGCCACCTTTGCAAGTACAAAAAATGAAAGAGACAAGAAAAAGGAGTGGTAACTAATTCGCGTCCCTTTGCTGCATGCTGGGACTCTTTCTAAAAAGAAAAATCTTACTCCCTCTCATCCCACTGTGGAGGGAGTAAAGTAGGGTGGTGTAACTATTAAATATATATAACTCTTTATGTAGGCGTTCTCACAGTACATAATCTTGTGCACAATAATCCACTGAAGAATTTGTTTATACAAAACAACTTTAATATATTTTATGTACACATAAATATCATTTGAGGTAATACAACGTGGAAATCTTGAGGCATACACCATACATCCTTCCTTGACGGAAGTCTACTCACCACTGTTCGCCCAACCCTTTCAACCAATAGGAATGCTCCTTTCTTCCCGCGTTTCCTATACATGTGACCTTACGTCACAAAATTATGTTAATCACATGTGACATTCACCCCCATCCTTCAAAAAAAATGTTTATGAAATACAACATTTTTGGTCTTCATAAAATCAAATTAATCTATATCTATATTCAAATATTTATCATCAATGAACATTGATTTTCTTACATACAACATCTGGACATAAAATCAATAAGAAAAAATCTGTAGGACTGCAACAGTCTAAACATAAAAAATAATGAGAAAAAATCTGTAGGACTGCAACCGTCTACCTGTGCTGAAAAAATGAAAATGGAATTTTTTCAACACATCTGTAATTTTGTGTAATTAAAATATTTAAACACTCAATATTATTAAAATTAACTAATAATCCAGTGGAATTCAAACATTGTTCCTTGTCCATTGTTCAAAGAATAAAAATATTAATATAATTACAGTCTCTGTTTGTATCCTTTAGGAATTCACAGACTAATGTTAATATAGTCT
Source organism: Ampullaceana balthica (assembly GCA_944989445.1). Taxonomy (NCBI): domain Eukaryota; kingdom Metazoa; phylum Mollusca; class Gastropoda; family Lymnaeidae; genus Ampullaceana; species Ampullaceana balthica. The sequence goes on along the minus strand of CALYLW010000263.1, from coordinate 57,101 downwards.
CTTATTTTATTATTTAGTAATTCACAGAATGTCTTTTTAATACAGTCTCTGGTTTTATCATTGAGGAATTCACAGACTAATATTAATAAAGTCCCTGTTTTTATCACTTAGGAATTCACAGAATGTCTGTATTTATTGTCATTCTACTTAATATGTCTGCAATCACATTGTCCTTTCCCTTCACATGTTTAATGTCAAATTTGTAGTCGGCTAATAACATAGCCCAGCGATTCACTTTTGCGTTGCTGATCTTCTTCTTGTTGAATGCCACTAATGTTAATATAGTCTCTTATTTTATTATTTAGTAATTCACAGAATGTCTTTTTAATACAGTCTCTGGTTTTATCATTGAGGAATTCACAGACTAATATTAATAAAGTCCCTGTTTTTATCACTTATAGTAATTCACAGAATGTCTGTATTTATTGTCATTCTACTTAATATGTCTGCAATCACATTGTCCTTTCCCTTCACATGTTTAATGTCAAATTTGTAGTCGGCTAATAACATAGCCCAGCGATTCACTTTTGCGTTGCTGATCTTCTTCTTGTTGAATGCCACAAGTGGTTTGTGGTCTGTTAGAAGAGTGAATGTTCTACCTAGAAGGTATTTTTGAAGTTTTTGTAGAGCCCACACTATGGCTAGACATTCTCTCTCTATGGTGCTGTAGTTACACTCTGTTTTGGTCAAATTTCTACTACGATACTGTATGGGATGTAGGATACCATCATGTTCTTGCATGAGGCACGCTCCTAATGCAATGGACGATGCATCAGTAGAAACAATGAAAGGTTTGTCCCATTGAGGTGTAACTATGATGGGTTTCTTCCTAAATGCCTCCTGAATGTTCTCTAATGCGTTGAGGCAATCTCCTGGAAACTGAAATTTTCTAATATCTTTGGTTTTTGTAACTTCTGTTAGTGGGTGAACAATTTCTGCATAATTTGCAATAAAAGGTCTGTAAAAGTTACATAGTCCCAGCAGGGCTTGCACTTGTTTCTTAGATTTTGGGACTGACAGATTAAATATCTTGTTTTCATTTTCTGCAGTAGGAGTGACTGCACCACCTCCTATTCTGTATCCCAAAAAATCTATATACTTCTTTCCAATGTTGATCTTTTCTGGTGAGATTGTCACATTGTGTTTCTTGAGTCTATCCAGTACAGCTTCAAGTGTATGGATATGTGATTCCCAATCTTTAGTGTGGATGCATATGTCGTCGACATAATGTACCACATTTGGAATTCCTTTTAGCATCACTTTAATAAATCTGCTAAAAGTGGCTGTACTGTTGACCAGTCCAAATGGCATTACTAACCATTCATACACCTCATCCATGGCTATGAATGCAGTGTATTTTACAGAATCAGGATCCATGTTTATCTGACAAAAACCTCTGTTTAAGTCAAATGTAATGAATATTCTGGAAGTACCAATTATGTCTATAATGTCTCTTGGGTCTCCAATAGGTTCAAGGTCCAATTTTGTAATATTATTCAACTGTCTGTAGTCACAGCATAGTCGAATCTTTCCATTCTTCTTTTTTACTATGACAGTTGGTGAGGTATAGTTAGCTTCAACTGCTTTTCTTATTTTGTTTTCTTTAAGTAGGTAGTCAATTTCTTGCCTTACTGTGTCTCTATATGCCATTGGAATAGGGTATACTTTGGTCTTGAAGGGTTCATGTTCCAATACTTGTATCTTGTGAGTCACAGTTTTTGTATTTCCTGTTTCTTTTGTTATGACACCTTTGTATTTTTGAAAAATTTTGATCACTCTGTGTTTCATATTATCTGGTATGTCAGATGATATTTTTGCACTGTCAAGACTGTTCATTTTCATTGCATTGTCATTTTCATAATTTACCTTGATGATGACATTAACAGTTTGCTTTCCTTCTTTATTGTCATCATATGCTCTTAGTTTGTCAATATGTAGTTTTTTCACATGTCCTTTGAAATTGACACTATATGTGACATCACTAAGTTTCTCTTCAATATTGTATGGACCTTCCCATGTGATTTCATTCTTTGTGTTTGGTAAGCATACTAGGACTTGTTGTTCAGGCTCAAATGTTCTTAAATGTCTGTGTTTATTTTTTATTTCTCTATGTCTTGTACTTTGCTTGATTAGTCTTTGTTTTGCTGCTTCAATACTGTAAAGTATTTTATCTCTAGTGTCTGACATCAGCTGATATCTGTCCTGTATGGCATCTTGTTTACTTATAAGCCTTTCTTTGAAATTCTTTAAGGGACTTGCAGGGTTTTGGCCAAACATTAATTCAAAAGGACTAAAGCCAATGCTTTCATGTTTGCTGCTGTTGAATGCAAATAGTACTAAGGGTAAATATTCATGCCATCTGTCCCCATGGTCCACTGTCACCTTTAATAGCATATTCTTGATGGTTTTGTTTAGTCTTTCAATCACTCCATTTGACTGTAGATAGTAAACTGTGCTGTGCACTTGTGTAATGTTTAACATTTTCATAATGGCTTGTGTCATCTGACCCTTGAATTGGCTGCCATTGTCCGACAGAAGTGTTTGAGGGAAACCATATCTGCTTAAAAACATTGAGTAATGCGTTGCAAATATTTTCTGCATCTATTCGCTTCAGCGGGATAGCTTCACCCCATCTGGTGGCTATATCCACTATGGTTAGAGCATACATATGTTTCTTCTTTGACATCTTTTTGAATGGTCCTATCAGGTCTATGGCAATTTTCTCAAATAAGAAGTTTGCCTTGTCAGATGATTGTATAGGTGCTGTGTGCCTCCCATCTTTGTGATTATGTCGTAGACACACTGCACATGCCTTGATGTATTCTTTTATCTGCCTTGCCATTTTAGGCCAGTAAAAGTTTTCTGCTATTGTAGCAATTGTTTTCTTGGCACCCATATGTCCACCTAAAGGACTGTCATGTGTCATTTTAATAATGTTTTCCTGTAGCTTTTTGGGAAGAACCACTCTTTTGCACGTACCTTGCTGAGTAATATTTATTAATATGCCTTTATCTAGTTTGTAATTTTTGTTGTGGCCTGTTTCATTGTCTTTGATAAGTTTCATTTTTATTTCTCTGATTGTGTTGTCCTCTTCTTGTAGTTGTTTGAAATCTTGTTTGGACATCAGTTGGCTTCCTATTTCAAGTTTCTCCTCAACTTCAATGTCTATGTTCTCTTTTCTTTTAGTGGTGGCTCTTGTTTGTACAGTGGCACATAATTGATGGTTGTTGTCATGCCAGGCCTTGTATACTTCATCAGTATTGTCCACCACACCTTCAATGTTCCCTATAATAAGATCACAAATGGCGTCTTGTAAGACTCTGGCTCTAACTTTACCTTGGAGCCAGGGTGAGTTGATAGTGAAAATTGCAGTTGGACACTCTCTTTGTGCCATCAGCCATTATCAGTGTGTCTTTTTTACCATCATACTCTTCTTCTTTCACTATCTTATCATGGACTACAATTGTTGTGCATCCAGTGTCGCGAAGACACATACACTTTCGATCATTGATGTACACTGGGTAACATTTCAGTGTGCCATGATCCTTTATAGTGGCCAAAGTATTACTAGATTGTGATTCTTCTTGTTTCATTTTTCCTTTATTATCTCCCTCTTGGTAGTCATTCCTTCTCCAGGGCTGATCATGATTTCTGTATCTGGAGTCATGATTATATCTGCCTCTCCATGATCTTCTACCTTTGCTTTCAAAATGACCTTGTCTTGACCTTTCTTCTGTTTTCTTTCTTATAGGGCTGCCATTAGGTGACACCCTATTTGGTTGTCCTTTATTGTGGTAACACTGCTTCGCCATATGTCCTGGCTTGTTACAGTACCAGCAAATAGACTGTCTGTTGCCTTGGCTTGGCAGACTCTGGTTTCTCATACTTTGTCTTTTTTCTTGACTTTTAATTTGTATAGCTGCAAATATGTCTTGTCTCTTATCCATTTCCACATTCGGATGAGAGTCTTTGAATGTTCGTAATGCATTTGTTAGCTCTGCTTGAGTACTCCGGACCTTTGGAGTTCGACTTAGAGAGGTCCGACTGTATTCATTTAAATACAAATTAAAAAAATTAGAGATTTAGTGGCGCCCTTTTTGAGCTGGCGCCCTTGGCAACTGCCCGGATGCCAACCCGTTGTTACGCCACTGAAAACAATAGTGTCAATGTGCCATACTCGATATCTCATACATAACGATAGAAACTCACAATTAAAAGTAAATTTAAGTAACACTCCACCGATCCACTCCTATGTCCTATATCAAAGGTTCAAAGCTTAACTTTTCTTGCTTTAATGTTTGCAAAATTAGTGATTAATTCATCTAAGTTTATTTGACTGGTAAGTTCACTTTCGATTGAAAGAATAGCTAGAGATGATGTGCGTTGTTGACCTGAAGTCGATCTCGAGTAATTTTTGATAAATTTTAGTTAGCTGAAACTCCTTTCAACAGCCACTACTGTGGTTAGCATTGTAAGACATATTTTCAGAGCTCGTTCAATATTCGGGTACGATTCTTACAATTCCTATTTAGCGAGAATATTTAGAAGATCTAAATGAAATATGTCATCGGGTTTTTTGTTTTGCAATAGTTCAATCTATGGTGTTTATAGCACTTTATTTCAATTATAAATTGCTCTTTATTTTAGTTTTCGAGTTAAGGAAATTGGCGTAATATGCGCAGATTAATCAAGGACAATGTTGATATTGAGTGAGGGTGGGGGGACAGCCTTGGCAGCTAGAAGGCTTGATAGGAAAGAGAGGCGTATCTGATGCTTCATGTGAGAGGAGCAAACTTGCTTTGACATACCGACACAAGCCCTTGAGAGGTGACACCTTCCCTCCCTCCCCCACTTTTTACCCTCGACAGTGGGATGGGGATAATAAGATTTTTCTTTTTAAAAGAAAGACTGTAAAATCATATTGACATTTGTATGATAAGAAGGCCGCAAAGGCTACAAACATGATACAAATATTATAATTAATTTAAATGAAATATATTTAAATATGATTAATTATTCACTTTTTTGTTATCAATGATAAAGTGAAATACAGTCGGACGTCGCTAAGTCGAACTTCCCTAAGTCGAAAAACTCCCTATATCGAAATAATTGTTAGGTCCCGGCCAAATTCCATAAGACTAATGTATTTTTAGATCTCCTGAACTCCAACATTTTTGACTTTCAACCTCACTTAGTCGAATTTTCCAAGGCATTTGGGTTATTATTCTGGAGAGACATTTCAGAACACGTGTTCCGTAGAGCCACGTAAATGGACGAAAATTCTTATTTTAGTGCATTCCACGAGGGATTAAGCGACCCTTGCAAGTACAAAAAATGACAAGGACAAGAAAAAGGAGTGGTTACTAATTCGCGTCCCTTTGCTGCATGCTATGACTCTTTTTAAAAAGAAAAATCTTACTCCCCCCATACCACTGTGGAGGGATTAAAGTGGGGGAGGGGATAGAATGTGTCTCCTCTCACGGGCTTGTGTCGGTATGTCAAAGCACGTTGGCTTCTTTCATATGAAACATCAGACACCGCCTCTCTTTCCTGTCAAGCCTACTAGCCGGTATGGCTGTTCCCCCCACCTCTCAATATCTACACTGTCTTTGATTAATCGGCGCCTATTACGCAATTTTCCCAAACTCAAAAACTCCGTAATTTGAATTTTTTTTCGGGTCCTTTTGAGTTCGACTTAGAGAGTTCCGACTATATTTATTTAAATACAAATTTAAAAATTAGAGATTTAGTGGCGCCCTTTTGAGCTGGCGCCCTTGGCAACTGCCCCTATGCCAACCCGTTGTTACGCCACTGTTCGACACATATGCCTACTATTAACCGTTTCGTTGCAGAAAATGCATCTTTTAAAATGACTACTATGTAGATTTCTTACCTACATACTATACGAAGACACCTAAATCCACCCTACTTTCATTTATATTGACACGAGTAACAATAATCTTAATCCACATGACTTGCCTGTATCCAGTATCCTTTCTGTGATATTTAAAATTAATGCCTTAAAAACTGAGCTAAGAAGAAAAGTTGTTTTGTGTAAGGTGACCAGACGTCCCGATTTAGGCGGGACAATCCCGATTTCAGACCTCATGTCCCGCCGACCCTCACTTGTCCCGGCGGGACGCCCGTTTGTCCCGCTTTTTTCAATACTTAAAATACAATTAGTTTTATTTTGATTTGGTAAGAATGACTTAATATTTTCTTAAATTTAATTAAATATTCAAAACGGTGATATTTTTTATAAATTTAAATTTCTTTATTAGTAGCTAATTAAAGCCAGTTGGTGCGTCGATTTCTGTGGTTACATGTATTTACATTTTACTCCTTGATGCGACCTTCCCGTGACCTGTCGGTGATCCCGACGCGTAAGGTGACCAGACGTCCCGATTTCAGACTTCATGTCCAGCTCAAGTGACCAGACGTACCGAATTTTTGCTACAGAAACCTGGGGACGTCCAAGGGGCCACGTCCCGCTTTGCCGCCCGGAAAATCTGGTCACCTCATTTTGTGCTACTCTCGAATTGCGATGTAAAGAATTTGATGAATTCAATAAAGTTAATGAATACTATTATATCTAGAATGGCCAGGGGCGTTAGACCCAAAACCAATGGAACAATTATATCAAGCTTAAAACGTTTATAATTGTATCATATAGACCCCCCCCCCAAAAAAAAATTAATAAAATAATAAAAAATAAAAATTTATATTCCGTGTCGTTTTGACTTAAAATATCTACACATAATCCTATTCATATCATTTTTTAGACACTTATCATGCTTGTAAAACTCACTGCTAACGACGCTCCCCCAAATCCCCGCCCGAGTCATGTGGGCAGGACCTTGAATCTGGGGGGGGGCGTGACGCACACATAAACTAGTATTTTGGGGTAAGGGGCACAATATTTCGGCGACTCCTACCATAAGAAAACCAAACGGAGCTGCAGCTACATCGCAAATGCTTTGATGTCAACATCAAACGACGCTTTTATACGTTTTCTTATGAGTTCTCAAACTTAAGGATTATAATTAGCTTTAATTTTCATTTCTTGATAACTTACGCCAACGGCGTTTGATGGCCTACAGATATTGCATTTCTTTGGCACTTTGAGAAGCACTGATGGTTTTTAAAATAAAAAACAAATTAAAAAAGTTATTAAATAAATTGTAAGTAACCAAATATTACAGTGGAAGTTTTATTTAAAGTTACCCTTTTCATGTGACGTCACATTTCTTCAACCCCCCTCCCTTCCTCTCGTCACGCATCGTAACAAAAGTGTGACCCCCCTCCCCCCTAGGTGCGTGACGTCATTTATGGACGGCCCCTAAGTAAATTTCGATTAAATTTACACTGAGTTTAAATACTTATAAGAGTGCTATTACAACCCACGGCATCATGGCAGTCGTTCTCACATAACTCTTCTTAAAGACAACATAATTCCTACTTTTAGCACGTCCTAGAAAAAACTATCGTCGCTTGTCTTGGAGACACCTTTCCATTGGCATATTCAGTGTTAGAACCACCCATTTAGTTCTTTATTTTTCATGTTGCCCAAAACGTATTCGTACTCTGTAATTGTAGATATATTACGTTGACATATTTTCAATCTTCAACACTGTTGGTAGATATTATTTAAAAGTCATATTTAAAAAGACTCTGACACGAATGTCCCTGTTGTGTGTGTTTTTTTAATTGTACTTTAAAAAAAATAAAAAGTACAACTTTAATTTGTTACTAACAGTGTGTAAGGTCCTCTTTTATCAGAAGGTTGTCAAACATCCACAGAAGTTGTACAAAATACCCACACCGATATTCCAAACAAAAACTCAAATCCTGCTGACTCAAAAGAAGAACCAGCAACGTAAACACGTTGAATCCAAACCAAGAACCTCCCCGTTGACTCAAGCACATCACCTTGACTGTCACCCCATTTGGTACCCAACCCACACCCCTCGTATCCACACACAAACAAACAAAAAAGAAAAACAGCAGAAACTAAATTTAAAAAAACACGCAAATTAACAAATAAAAAAGTACCTTTTAAAACATGGAAACATCAGATATTCCTAAATAATGTATTTGTTTTTATTAAAGATTTTAAAAAAATTTTAAATTCATTTTAGGATTTCATCTGTATATTAAATGCAACCATTTTGGTCACAAGTCTCTTTTTTCAAACCCGTTAACCCCTATCACTTGCCTTCCCCCAAGTCTGATATGTTTGGATTATTTATCCTTTTGATGGTTGAACCGATTATCTGTCAAGACCAATGACTTTACACCCCTTCCCTTTCCCCGACTATCTGTCAAGACCAATGACTTTACACCCCTTCCCTTGCCCCGATTATCTGTCAAGACCAATGACTTCACACCCCTTCCCTTTCCCCGATTATCTGTCAAGACCAATGACTTCACACCCCTTCCCTTTCCCCGATTATCTGTCAAGACCAATGACTTTACACCCCTTTCCTTTCCCCGATTATCTGTCAAGACCAATGACTTTACACCCCTTCATTTTCCCCGATTATCTGTCAAGACCAATGACTTTACACCCCTTCCCTTGCCCCGATTATCTGTCAAGACCAATGACTTCACACCCCTTCCCTTTCCCCGATTATCTGTCAAGACCAATGACTTTACACCCCTTTCCTTTTCCCGATTATCTGTCAAGACTAATGACTTCACACCCCTTCCCTTTCCCCGATTATCTGTCAAGACCAATGACTTTACACCCCTTCCCTTTCCCCGATTATCTGTCAAGACCAAGGACTTCACACCCCTTCCCTTTTTCCCGATTATCTATCAAGACCAATGACTTCACACCCCTTCCCTTTCCCCGATTATCTGTCAAGACCAATGACTTTACACCCCTTCCCTTTCCCCGATTATCTGTCAAGACCAATGACTTTACACCCCTTCCCTTTCCCCGATTATCTGTCAAGACCAATGACTTTACACCCCTTCCCTTTCCCCGATTATCTGAAAGCTTCTTTGTCCATGGTCAGTTTTACCACGTCTCTGTCCAATGGGATCTTTTACCTAGTCCCAGTTCGATATTTTCAGTCTGTTAATATAAATATTCCAGGATAATTATTTAATTTAAAATCTAAAAATTATCACAATTTATTACATTATGAACAAGACAAACTCGTATTAATTTCTAATTCACAATTTCTTCACCATATTTTATCTTCACTTTCATAAAACTTGTTTGTAGGGGTATAATAAGTACCATAAAAGGAAAAAAAATAATTAAAAAATGACACAATTAATTGTTGTTCATTTGTCCGTTTATATTTTAGATACAGTTTTCATCTTCAGATTTGTTTGTTTTTCTCTTCCGCAGTCAGATTGCTGTGAAATAAGGACCCTGTGTGATGATCACAGCCCAGACTTTAGGAGCAGCCCAAAAGAGCCTTGCACGTACTTCGAAACTTCCTCGACATGGTAACGTAGATGATAAAATTGACCGCCGCGTTGACCGTATAAAACAGGTCGGTGACATACCCGGCAAGCACGTTGTAGACGACGCTGAGCCGCGCGCCCGAGCTGATGGCCTGGGGGTTGAAGTAGAAATACATGTAGACCATGTGCACCGGGATGCCAATGCCGAGGTACACCAGCGAGACGACGAGCAGCATGCGGACAACTTTCAGGTCAGCCCCGGGCTTTGAGCTCGAGATACTCGCCCTCGCGATGCTGGCGGTGTGCAGACGCGATCCGATGAGGAGCGAGCACACGAGCACGACGACGACAAAGAGCGCGCCCCGGATGTTGCTGATGAACAGCGAGCTGAGCTGGTTGATGCTGTCGTAGTTGTCCAGATAAAACTGGGAAAAGTACGCAGCCCCGACCGTTTGTCCCAGCTTGGGGTCGTAGGTCCAGGCAAACCGGAAGAGAAACAAATACGGTGCGCCGTTGGCGAGCCAAAACACGTACACGATCAAAAGATATATCCGCGTGCGCATGGGAGAAAATATAGTGCCGACCTTAAACGGCAGGTAGACGGCTACGGTCCTTTCAAGGGAGATCAGCACGATGTGGGAGGCCGATATAATTCCTACAATTCTGCTCCCCGAGGCCAGATACACGCGCTCGAACGCTGCCATTGTCACGGCAGTGGAGGGGCTGAAGGTGGACACGATGCAGGTGCAGCGGCGCACGGGTGACGTCAGAGAGTGGAGCAGGTCCATGCAGGCCATCGAGAAGATCAAGGTGTTCGTGCTGTCCTTGACCCCGTGTTTGGCCAGCACGACGATGGTGAAGATGTTGCCCACGACGCCGATGGAGGCGACGATGTGGATGAGGAAGCAGTTGATGACGTAATCGATGACGCTGGAAATTCCCGACTCGGCAGTTTGCGGGTCGGATGTGTTGTAGCTGCTGGTTATGTTGTCAGGGTAACGGATGATAACAAAGGCGTCGGACATTTTGAACTACGTTTTAAAGTTTTAACCTTTTCCCAGTTAAGACCTTTGTACAAAAAAAATACGCTTGTTTAATATGCCTCCATAACATACATTTGTTGTTTTTTTATTTAAATACTGCGTTAGTACACCATGCATTCTATGTTATTGCAGATATTAGTAACGGTTTAATTAGTCTAAATAATCTTTGTGTAATTAAACTCTAACAAATTTTATTTTCAAAAATATAACAATTAGAACTGCTATAAAAGAAAAAAACACAACGTCACACGACTTCCTGTAGATGCATTTTAATATAACGCTTTTTGATCCATTCAACTTAATATCGTATTGAAGGCGCTGGTGTAGCTTGATGTCATAGAAACGACAAAGTCGTCCATATGATATAATAGTGTTTCAATTTCCGGAGAAAGAAAATAGAAATAGTATAGGAAGTTAGTGACTTCTCGTTTTTCAAAAACACTGTTCGGTCGCCATCATCACTGGGATCATTTATATGTAAACTTTGTTCGTGGCGGTTTCACGGACGATATTTCTTTGGAGAATTTAAATTCGCAGATGAGGATTGGTGTTAGAATTGTTACATTTGAACAGTTACTGAATCCAGTTTGTTCATTCATATTTTGTAGAGATATAATACATCAAAGAATATACATGTGTGTATTTGTGAACACACATTGAATTTCAATTCGATCTTACAAATTTTCGAGAAAAATTGTTACATATCTCTTCCCTCAGAGCTGCTTTACGATTTTCTATACATGAATGTTTCTGGTTGAACAACAATGTACTGCAGAGAAACTTTGACATTCCCCTGAATTACATTACAAACATGCTCAGTTAAAAGCTGTTTAGTTGAATAAAACAACGAGGGAAACGTAAGAGAAGTCTCCTCCCATTGGGTGAATGCAGCTAAAAGAGAACAATGAGATGAAACAGAAGAATTTAATACACATGTTTGACTCTGTCCTACATTGGACAACCACCTGCCTCACACCGCTAGCCATTTCACTAAAACAATATAATTGACTTGGATTGCACGCTGTACGAGATAAACACACAGAAACATGTGATTATGCTGGCAGTGAATAACAAGCAGGAAGGTTGGAGCTTGTATTAGAAAGGCAGGATCCATGACAGACATAAAACACGAGACCGATTTCTTTATCTTCTTCGATTAGATTATTCTAGACTCAACACCCGGGCAATGTCGACATATTATTCTGGACTAATATGTTAGAATTAGAAGCAAAATATATATTGAAAAAAATAAATAACACTCCCGACTCCAATCTACAATTTTCTGTCTTTAAATTTAATGGGTGGGCGATTAGAAACCAGCGTTTATCTTATACCACTTTCTTATACAACTTCGAAGAATGAGATAGTTCTGCTCCTGTTCAGAAGATTTCCATAATTCTGTCACGAGATTGTAAGGTCAGCGTAGGTTATTGTGATGAAAGGGACGGTTCTGCGTAGAAGCTATAATTTAATTGACCGGCGGTGGACTTAAACTCTTTGAATCACAACTATCGCGACGAAGGGAAGCTCGGGTCCTGTAATCATCGTTAGCGTCGGATACAGGCATCAATGACGTCATAACGTATCCTTTTACCTTCGACCCAGCGACCATGACCTCGTTTAGTATCTGACATAAAATGATTAAGAGGTGTCTTAAGGAAAAAACAATCTTTTAACGCTGATATTTTGTTAAACTTTAAAGATCAGTTACTAATTATTGTTTTTGTATATGCTGAAGTTGAAAGTGTTATCATTTATTTTAAAAAAAGAAGATAAGCGTTATGTTTTCATTTTTGAAGAGAGTTTGGATCTGAATCATACGAATGATGCTTGTTATTAATGTTGACAACCCAGATACTTGCGTGTCTCTTTTGTGTCTACACGCCAATTTTACATAAAAGATTCGCAAAGTAATGTGCCGGTCACATAAATCGCAGACTGCCGTTTATGTTAATGTGGTAATGTTATTCACGAGTGAGTTTGGTCATAGTGCACACATCGCACGGGACTTCCTTCAGATAGTTAGTTACAAAAGGATTTACAGTAAATTACACATGAAACGAGTCGCGAAATCTTTTTAATTTTTACTTTTAATTCCTTTTTTCCCCACGAAAATATCTCCTAGGAGGAGTGCACCATCCTAACCAAAATAATTCTAAGTAATGTGACTGCTTTATTAGCTATTCTTGTTGACCTTGGTGTTCACGTGACATAAGCATGTTTCTATTTGTGTTTTTGAAGGCAATGCTGCTGAAAAAATGTATGTCGTTTCTTAAACTTAAGGCCTGTTCACACTTACAAATGTTGATCAAAATTTTATAAATAACCATGGAAACTTGCGCCACGCACTATTTTATTTGGCGAACTCATAATTTATTTTGAAAGATTCTGAAAGTTGTGACAAGACCAAGTTTTGATAAAAATTTGTACGTGTGAACAGGCCTTTAACAAAAGAGGATAACGCCTGTCGTCAACATTCGGACGATGCAACAAAAAAAATGAGTATAGGCTTTAACAATGAAAGCTAAATTTTTGTCAAGATTAAATGTAGGAAAAACTCAATTACCTGTAAGAGAAACCCTTTACTAGCAACCCCGTTTACTTGAAAACCATGAAAGGTCTAATGAACGTAATTTCAAACTTTTTCTGGTAACCCAAAAGTTATTTTCAGCAAAAAAATATTTTAACGATAATGTTACTGGACTAGTACTTGACTGTCGTTCTCATGCCACACACCTCATCTATTAATCCCCCCCCCAATTGCCTCCTCCGCTAACTACAGTATAAACTCTGAGATTTTGACCCGAAGCGTAGACCTAACATGACCTCCGACCAGCGTACGCCATCATTTTGGATAGGTCCAGCTATTTCCGTCGCGCACGAGAACTGGCGAGATTTCAGTTCTGTTGGGTTGCCAATATCGATCCCCTATAAGGCCAGGTTTTTTTGAGTCTGATTGTGTTTGGTTCTACTGCTAGGACCAGGCTTCTGAAGACGACCAAACTACCAGAAATGGTGACTTATTCTACTTTTGTTGTGTGTGACACGTCTCTAACGTTTCTTTGATTTAGCTTGTTTGTGTTTTTGTTTTCGCACGGGTGATAGACACACACACGGTGAGAAAGAGAGAGAGAGAGAGAGAGAGAAAGAGAGAGAGAGAGAGTATGTGTGTTAAAGTCAAATTGGTCAATAAATTATCTTTTGATTTTTTCATGATTTTTGTCCATGGCTTTTGATTTATTTTTGGTAGCGGTTGTGGGTAACTTAATAGTTGATATTTGTCCAGACCTAGCACTGAAAAAAGCGATTTATTTTTGTAGTTGTTAGGGAAGAGGGGAGAGCGGGGGACGTTGAGGTAGAGGAGTGGGGTTTTTGGGAGGCTGGAATGATCTGACGACCTTTGGTGAAGTCACGTGCCGCAAGCCTAGGCTCTCGCACGTTCATTGGATCAGTTTTGTTTGCACGAACTATTCAAACAGTCATGTGATCCACTCATTAAATAACATAAAACACCACGATGCGCGTAGTTTTGTTTTGCATGTTTGTAAGTTCTTTGGTAAGTATTAAATTAAAAACTTTAAGCTGCAAAACTTTATTAAAGAACGAAATCCAAATAGCTATATACATGTTGTTTACTTTTGCATGCACTACTGTCGCGTTTGAGTCATACAAGTTAAAACATTAACGTCTTGGAAGTTTGAATGGGGATAAATAGCAGGCAGTTAATGATTTATAGCAACATATGTTCACTGACTGTTGTTTTAGAATGTGAAGTATATGTACATAAACTCTGCTGCTATAAATAAGTTAGGAAAGGGGGGGAGCGGGGTGAGGGGTGCCTCAGTGGCGGATTTAGCTATAGGGCAGGGGGGGGGCGGGTCGCCCCCCCCGCGCCCCTGTTGGGCTAAAATGGCGCCCCCTAAAGACGCCCTCGATGAACACTAAAAAGGTGTCACAAGAGCAGAAAAATAGATAGCTAAACACGAAACTCCTAATCAACACCAAACTGCTTGCTAAATATCGTATTTCAAATGACAAAACTGTAATATCTGGTTTAAATCAATCACTCGCATCTGAAATATCGGTGACAACTGATAATGAAGTTAAATCTGCACAATTCTTTTCTTTAATTATTGATTCAACCATTGATATATCTAGAATTGATCAGATGTCAGTTTCTTTACGTTATTTTTTTAAAATCAGGACATGTTGTGGAAAGATTTATAGGCTTTTATACTTTGGTAAACAGCGGCTGTATAGCGAATAGTGCGCTCGCCTCACAAGCCCACGTAAAGCCACAATAAAAATGGAGTGACTAACGCTAAAAAAGTCCTCTGCTGACATGGAAGGGAGATGGGGCGCCCACCAAGGTCTACCAAGCACCGCCCCTAGTAGGTTCTAATGGGACCACCGTTTATAGGACTTAAAAAATAAATAATAAATAAATAAAAAATGCTGCCGCATTTGCTGAGAAGATTTTAACGGAACTAAAAAAGCGAAACATTGATAGCACACTCTGTCGAGGACAGGCATACTCTGGAACTAAGAGTGGCCTTCAAACTCAGATAAATAAACTTTCACCCAATTGTTGTGCCCATGTCTTGAATTCGGTTACTATCGAGGCAATGTCTGTAAACAGTGATGTACAGTTCTTTTTTGGGGCTCGTCCTTGTCCATCGGGGCCCCGAAATCCAACCCCACTCGCTTTTTACTCAATCACAGTGCCGTGGCGGACCTCCACGCACCCTTCAAACGTCCGTAGGACCCCTGCCCCATCATTCCCCCACATGTGGGGCAGGCTCCACTCCATCGATATCCGGACCACTAGAGGAATGACTGGACGCAACGAGCCGCCCTCATACTTCCCTCAGCATTTGCACCGGGCACCAGAGGGTCCTTTACGGACCGACGCAAGACGAAACACAATACGAAGCCACCTACTCCGAAGACGACACCAGATCGCACCATGTGCCAGTCTCATGACATCTTGAGTCCCCCGCACAGCTCGGCCAACGAACCCCCGGGGGGCGTCGCAGCGGACACACAGTCTACCAAAAACGGACCTTGACTGTGTTCCGTCATTATCCCATACTACACCACTCGACCAACCGCCGAGCTACCCCGATGGGCTGGCTCAATGGTATAGAACGCTTACAACGCTGGATTCGCCCTACTGGTCATTGCCCATTTCTTGCACCCGCTCCTTATTTTTCCGCATAAAGGACTTATTCGGAGGTACCCCACCGCTAAGTCACGGTGGGACGTCCCGCAATCTGAGTTCCTGTGGAGGCGTGGAGTTCGATTTTGGCTCTCGTCGGCTCCTAAGGCACCACGACCCGCGCACATACTTAACGAGATGGTGCTAACGGGCCGGTCTCGAAGATCAGCTAAGACGCAGCTGCTGTCAGTTCCAACCGAGGTGTCAAATTCTCGTCTTGCACTCGGGGACCCAAGACCTCAGTGGAGAATGGATTCCGTGGGCTGTACCCACGAACCACCCGCATCCCAACAACCGCTGCAACACACGGCTGCCGGTTTGCAGATGTCACTATTGGCCTGGCCTCTAGAGACGTTCGAGCGGCATGTAGTGCTCCACGCTGCTGGCACCAGACTTGCCCTTAAAGAACACCAGAAATCTCAATATGAATCAACAGTAGATACTCTGAAACGACTTTCTGATACAAGATGTGCAAGCCGTAAGCATACAGTTTATGCAGTTGTTTGATCATTCTCTGCTATTCTAGCCACACTTGATACAGGGTAATCAACAGAATATAAAGGGAAGAAAATAGTTTGTTCGAAATGAGAAGTGATGAAGCTTTTGAAATTCTGAATGTAGATGTCAAATCATTTATTAACGAAAATGGTTCCAAACTAGATGTGAAAACAGAATTTAAAGAAAAGTGAATTGCAAAAAAGAAAAGCATGACAGGCGAACTTAGCAGAGATAAAATGGCTGATGATCAAACCACACGCTTTAAATGTGAACTAAGTTCATAATTTACTGTCATCTTTTTATTCTACATATGATATATGCATATAATATGTATATGATAAATGATTTCTTTAATTACTTAGGCCTTTTATTAATTATTAACATTTTTTAAAAAACATTATATTTCGTTTGCATTTGTGACCTATTAATCTCCTGAATATAAAGCAATTGTTTGTATATTGAAGAGATTCATTGCAATGGTTTGATGTAAACAAAAAGAATATTAAATAACTAGACGCCCCGTGGCGTAGCATACGCCGCAGACTTGCTCATGGAGAGTGCAAAGAAAGTGGAGAAAGAACGGACACAAACTACAGCACGAAGAAATCAAAACAACGCGAGTGAACGTCGGTTTGGGGGGGGGGACGACAGCCGACTCATTGTTGGTTTCGAGACATTCGCACTGTGGTTATCTACCTGCCCACCACCCTTTACCACATTAGCTTGCCAACTATAAACTGTGATTGGCCGACCCTAGCGAGTGTCAGCCATGTTGGCTATAAAGGGGTAAAAGAACGGGCACAAACAGACATTTAAAATTTAAAAAAAAACAATCTTTCCGCTGGGTCTTGAACCCAGGACCTTCCCCGTATAAGTACACTACGAATCTCACGTTATTCTGTGAAGGAACAATGCAAGTGAACGCAAGGACCATTGTTGGTCTCAAGACATTGGTCGACCCCAGCGAGGGTCATTCGTCATGCTCGTTCGCACATACTCGCTTTGGTGAAGGGCGGGGGAGGGTTAGAGAGTGCGTGCGTGGTGTCCCGTATGGTTGGGCGACGTAGAGAATTATATATACAGATGTATTTTGATTGATCAACGCAGCATTTATTATTTAACACTTAGTTATTTTTTGAGTTACTGTCACTGCTATTTATGGCAAGCTGAACAAACTGATGAGTCATCTTGCAGATAGTACAACAAACTATTGGAGGCCTATAAAAAATAAATCAAATTCTAACTCATTATCAAAACATTTTAGATGTTTTATTTAGCCCAAAGACTATAAACTTATTATGCGGAGTTTTCTATGTTAAAGTCTACTAGGATATTCAGCAATTGAAAGTGAACACAAAGGATTATGAGAAATTTAGATTTTGTCACAAATAACAGCTCCCAAATTAACTACAATTTTCATAAATTCAATTGATTAACCATATCTACTTAAGACTAGATGTTTCTTTTTGTTTAGCAAGTTACCACATGGCAACTCTGAAAGTGTATGTAACATAAACAACACACTTTAGATTTCATATTTGAGACTGCAGCAGTCACTTAAGATGAAAACTTATTAAAGTAAATCTCACATTTAAAGTGAGCAGAAATGTTTTTTTCAACATAAAATATAGCAATAAGAGTGAATCTCATATCAAATTTCTAATCTTCATTGCAGAACCAGCAATTTAGACAAATGAATTTTATTTCAGCACCTAGAAATATTTGCTCTAAGTGAATGAATAAAAAAATTGCGGCGCCCCCTGAAATTCTCCTGCCCCCCCCCCACGAAGACAAACCTAAATCCGCCACTGGGGTGCCTGCATTATTAAATAAATATATTATTCAACAGGTATAAAATCGAGAAACCTTGGCGGGAATTAATGCGTGAAACAGGACAACAACCAATAATCCGTCTATGTGTTTCTTGTAAGGACTTTGGAACGTCAATGTGTCATAACCCTCGACCATGTAAAGTGTAACACATATGCCAGAGGAGCGTGTTGTCTTTTTTTTTATTCCTCTTGTACTGGAGGAGCTTCACCAGCCTGGGTATGTGATAATAGCTTATTTTTGTAAATGTTGTGTTTTACACTCAGTACTACACAGTGCTACACTCAGTACTACACAGTGCTACACTCAGTACTGCACAGTGCTACACTCAGTACTACACAGTGCTACACTCAGTACTACACAGTGCTACACTCAGTACTACACAGTGCTACACTCAGTACTACACAGTGCAACACTCAGTACTACACAGTGCTACCTACACTCAGTTCTACAAAGTGCTACACACAGTACTACACAGTGCTACTTTCAGTGCTACACAGTGCTACACTCAGTGCTACACAGTGCAACACTCAGTACTACACAGTGCTACACTCAGTACTACACAGTGCTACACAGTGCTACACTCAGTACTACACAGTGCTACACTCAGTACTACACAGTGCTACACTCAGTACTACACAGTGCTACACTCAGTACTACACAGTGCTACACTCAGTACTACACAGTGCTACCTACACTCAGTACTACACAGTGCTACACTCAGACTATAGAAAAACGTATTAACAAGCGGTAGTGTAACTATATTTTTTAAGGGATTTCTTATTTTCATTTTTTTGGTGGTTTTGCGTTTATTTTTTGAATTTCACATTTTAATCAAAATCACAGATGTTGGCCTCGTCAAAAAAAAAGGCTCACCCCACCCCCCCTGCTCCCATGCATGTCAGGGCCCAGGACTGTCAAAGAAAAAAAATTCTTTCGAAACTCAATCAAATTGACTTGATGGATTATTCTTAAATACTCCCTTGTTCAGTTATAATATAATATAAAAAAGCAACTTATTTATTCAGTATTACGAAATGTTGAAAGTTAAGCACCAAATTCGTTTGAATATTTTACTATAGAATATACTGATTTAAAAATAATAAAATAAAAGGAATAATAATGAATTAATTATAGCCACAAGCTTTCTCTCCTCCGCCTTTGGTGTTCTGTATGCAGCGTTAAAATAAGGCATTAAAACAACGCTTTAGCCTTTCGAGATAGCTGATCAAATTAATAAACTTATGCAAATTCGGAAACTGAAAAGAAAATGCCTTAAAAGATATAGATTAAAAAATCTGGATGCTCATATATTTTTCACTCCATATTATTACTTTGTTTTCTTGTTGTTTTTTTTTGTTTGTTTTTTCCACTTCAAGATTCCAGCAGTATTAAAATTCTTAGCACGCGCCTCTAATGATTCATCCCGTGGGTCAAGGTCGACTTGACACCGGGTGTCATTGATATCTCCAGCACAGACAGACGAACAGACAGAGTGAAATCACAAGGGCATGCTCTAACGGCGCTGACATCAACTCCACGTCTGCCACTTTAGTTTTCTTTACAGGGTTCGAACCATTATGTAAATACATCTTTCATGGGTGTGTGGAGATTATTCCTCAACGTTTTGGCGCCAGAAATGCTGCTTCATGATTCCGCCCCCCTCATTATTGATGTTTAAAAAAGATATTTAGCCCATTGTGCCTCGGTGTGATTGATGATTAACTTATTAGGAAAAGATTCTAAAGTTATGTTAATAGGACCACCAAAACCTTTCTAAATAGAATTACCTAATTTTTTAAAACACATATTGAAATAACCATTTTAATGATTTAAAAAAATGTCTTGTTTTTTTTTATTTTCGCAAGTAAAGCAATCTTTAAAAAATTCAATTTTATTTAAAATTAAAATACGTTTTAAAAAAATGTTAAAAACTGAAACATTAAATATTGTCACTCAACGTTGTGTGAAATTAAAATGTTTGCATTTAAATTTATCAAAAATTTATATAATTTTTAAAAATTAAAAATAACAATAAGTCATATTTGTGCACATTTAACATTTTCAATGAGAATTGATTCATTGAAATCTGATTAACCTCTTAATAGTTTTTAAGTCTTATGTAATAGTTGACCAGTATTTTTCAGTAACGTTTATTTGATTCAAAGGAACTTTTAATTTTTAAATTCTTTCCTGAACTTTAAAAAAAAATGTATGCCTCCGTCACCCTTTCCTTAACACATGTCATGTCAACAATAATTTAAAATGTATATTTGTGAATGTGAGATGTGTATAAAGGGAAATAATGAATTGTAACAAACAAATAATTTACTGAATTTGTTTTTGTTCGAACATGTGTACGCCCACTTTAAATAATACCAGTACTAATTACATAATAAGTACACTTCAACAATTAAACAATTTGTAACCTTAATAAGGGCAATATTCAAAGGCTACTAACAATGTAAACGATAGTTTGGACTTCCATAAACTTACATCAACAACTTTTGGATATTTCGTGGACGTAAGCTACTTCCGCATACGCCATAGAATGCCATGACCCTAAATTTCGAAAATCCACATTACGCATCCGAATACGTGGCCGCGGCTCTGTTTATCCAATCAACATCGCGTTATTTTAACGGAAGCGGAAGGTCGCTTCACGCGCATGCCAATTAGGATCACTTTGGTACGGTAATCCATCAACATATCCGGGATTTCAGTCTCAGTTCAGATTAGACTCGCAGGGTTCAGAAGAGGCCAAGTCGGAGTCATGCCAGTAAACTACAAGGAATATTCCAAGGATACCATGTTTCTAGTAAAACTTAATCTTAATTTTGCTTCTCTCAGGCGACATAGAACTTAACCCAGGCCCAGTATCATCTAAATGTCAAATTTGTATTAAGGCATGCACTAGCAAACAAGGAACCATTCAGTGTGACACCTGCAATGAATGGTACCACATAGCATGCCTGCATGCTAACACACCAAAGCACATAGCAATAGGCCTAAGAAATAAATATGCATCTTGGCACTGCATACATTGTGGGTTGCCCCAAATCAGTTCAGATTTATTTAACTATAAGGACCTGATCACCACAAACTCTTACAGTGTTTTGGCTAATCCTTTTATAAATAAACCACTAGATAAAATGAAACCTACCACACAAACCCATAAAATTACCCATAAAAAATCTAATAATAATAATATTCAAAACATTCTCAAAACACTAATAGTTAATTTCCAAAGCATAAAAAATAAAATTCCAGATTTAGAACTACTTATAAAAACAGAAGAACCAGACATAATTGCTGGTTCTGAAACTTGGTTGAACCCCAACATATATAACTCTGAGATTTTAAACACCAATTATAATATTTTTAGGAAAGACAGACCAGACAATTATGGAGGAGTGCTACTTGCAATTAAATCAAATATCATAGCTGAAGAAATTACTACACAGCCAAATTTTAATATAGAGTCTATTTATTGTAAAATAATTACACCAAACTCATCCCCACTTATTGTAGGCAGTATATATAGACCTCCGAAAACAAACCTAGAATACATGAACAATCTTTGTAGTCAATTAACTTTCATAAAAGAGAATAATAAAAATACAGTTCTATGGATTATGGGGGACTTTAATCTTCCAGATATAAATTGGAAAAATTATACAATTGATAACCATCAAACTAACAAAGAAATTAATGAACACTTTTTAGACACTATAAACAACGTAAACCTAGAACAGATAGTAAAAACAGCAACAAGGAAAAATAAAACACTAGATTTATTCCTAACAAATAGACCAGGACTAGTGTTGGACTATAAAATAATTCCAGGACTGTCCGACCATGATATTGTTAGGGTCAACAATGCAATAAAAACTAAAATTAATAATATACCTAGAAGAATAATCTATCTTTGGAATAAATGTAATTCAATAAAACTACACCAATCAGTGGCTAACTTCCAACAAACTTTCCTAAGTAAATTTAACACAAATAGCCCAGTAGAAGAAATTTGGAAAGATATAAATACAAATCTAAAAACTATAATGGATGAGAATGTTCCAACAAAACTAACATCAAATAAAATTAACAAATGCTGGTTCAATTCTAGATTGAAAAAGCTATGCAAACAAAAAGAGAACTTATTTAAGAAATATAAAGCTACCTATTCATATAGGATACACAAAAATACTTAAAGATTAAACACTTGACACAAAAACTTAGTCGAAACCTCCAAAATGAATATTTAAACAATGTAATTACCAAAGATAACAATAAAAACTTATGGTCCTTTATCAAATCTAAAAAAATGGAACCTTCAGGAATAGCCACACTAAAAGGCTCAAATAATAAAACCTATAATGATAATGAAACTAAAGCTTATATCCTTAACACATATTTTGCATCATCTTTTTCTGCCTCAGGCGACAAAGAAGTTTTAATAAATTTAAATAAAATGGAAGAAATAGGTAACATAACTGTAGATGAGATAGGTATACATTCACTCCTAAAAAACTTAAAAATAAACAAAGCTACTGGCCCAGATGATTTGCCTGCAAGGTTATTAAAAGAACTAAGCAATGAACTGTCCCCAATGCTTGTAGTTCTCTTTCAAGCCTCTCTAAACCAGGGTAAAGTGCCCCAGGATTCGAAATTAGCTAACGTAACTCCACTCTTTAAGAAAGGGGATAAATCAGACCCTGGTAATTACAGGCCTGTATCACTTACTAGTATAACCTGTAAATTACTAGAACACATAATATATAGTAGAATAGTTAACCACCTTGACAATTAATATAATGCCCTATGCCCACATCAACGCGGCTTTAGAAAAAACAGATCATGTGAAACACAATTAATAGGTTTAATAGATGAACTATCAAAAGGCTTAGACAAAAATGATCAAATAGATACAATATTACTAGACGTCTCAAAAGCATTTGACAAAGTTCAAAACTTAGTTTACTTAAAAAACTTAACTACTTTGGAATCTCAGGTTCCTTACATCACTGGATCCAAGACTTCCTTTTGGGCAGGGAGCAAACTGTAATAATTAATGGATCTAACTCTGCACCAATAAAGGTTAACTCAGGAGTTCCACAAGAAACTGTGCTAGGTCCCTTATTCTTTTTAATTTATATAAATGATTTACCCAACAACATCTCAAAAGGTACAAAAGTTAGGTTATTTGCTGATGATTGTATAATCTATAGAACAATTAAATCAGAACAAGATAGCAAAATTTTACAAAAAGACTTAGATGAATTGATAAAATGGGGAAACTAACTGGAGTATGTCTTTCCACCCAGAAAAGTGTCAACTGTTAAGAGTAACAAAGAAAAAGAAACAAATAAATTCAAAATATTACATTCATGGAAAAGAACTGACCCAAACTAAAGATTCAAAATACTTAGGAGTCTTAATAAATGAGAAACTATCATGGAATCCCCATGTCAATGAAGTTATTAAAAAATCAAACAAAACCTTAGGCTTTATAAAAAGAAACTTTAACAAATGTAATAGAGATATAAAACTAAAATGCTATCTCACTTTGGTGAGACCTGTACTAGAATATGCATCTTCTGTATGGGACCCATCCACCAAAGAAAACATTGATAAACTAGAACAAATTCAAAAAAGAGCTGCCAGATTCATTACTGGAGAATATTCAAAACTGACAAGAATAACACCATTAGTTAAATCATTAAACGTTGAAACACTAGAGGATAGAAGAACCAAGAGCAAAGTAGTAATCATACATAAAGCAATTAATTCTAATTTAGAAATACAACACAAAGATAACTTAATACAACCCTCAGATAGAAATAAAGATAAAAACACCTTTCTTATTCCGTATGCAAGAACAAACACATACAAATTTTCCTTCTTCCCGTCCGGAATTCGGGCATGGAATGGGTTGCCTGAAGAATCCAGGAAAACCAACACTTTATCAACATTTAAATCTCTAATAAAAATGCAGGACTAAACACAAAACCATAGATAAGCATAGGACGCAATAATCTTCTGTATAGAAGGAGCGTCTGTAAACAGATAAGATAAGATAAAACTCTGGCAACAATGAACAAGGGGCTATGACTGCTCACATCAGGAAAAGTAACCGAAAGGGTTTCAGCGGAGGCAATGTCGAAGCCTTGCTATTACACCACATTAAAAATAATAAATAATACCAATGATGCCACACCACAAATGTAGAAGCGATTAACCAGGTATTTTAAATTTATAAAACAAGAAAATTAACAATGTCAACTGGTTTGTGGTGTAAAACATCAGACCCCACATTTACATACCAAAAAAAGTGTTCAAACTTTATTAGACTAGTGGATATTTAAATGTTCGTTTTTAGATTGTTATTTTTTGCCTTGTGCTAAAACACTGTTAGTATTAATTAGCTATTTCCTTAGAAGACAACGAAATTTAACTTTATGAATCAGTGATAGATTCAATAATTTTCATTCAAAAATGAGTAAACATTAACAAATATATTTTTGTTCCAGAATATTGTTCCGATGAAAAAAATAAAATAAAAATTAACACTCTTACAAAAATATGTATGCATTTTCCTTTCACCCGACATTTCCAACGCATGCATTTACAGGTACATGTATCATAGTCATTGGTTGGGAGTCATTTCTATGACAGATTGAACAAATATATGGAAATCACAAATAAAAAATAAGCTGAACTTATGTTAATTGTGCACCTTTTTGTGATCGTGTCCTAAGTTTTTGTTTTTTTAAATTATTACCTTTATTTATTTCCTAGTGAGTGCATTTGTGCGTGTGTTTGTTTGTATGTGTGCATGTGTTGATAATTATCGAGCTCTAGTTTGCCTCATCACTATATTAATTTGTAAAAAAAATGTTATGATGAAATATTAAATCTGCTTCCACTTAAGGAAACATTGTAGAATAAAAAGTAGATATTTTCATATAAAAGAAAACATCGTTTATTCGCATTTTGATTATTAAATTGGTGTTATGAAATAATTTTTTTTTAAATAAGAAAAAAGATGGTAAAGCGGTTATTGTTAGTTTTTTCTGGCTTCGAATAAAGCGTAATTGCAATGGTGTCAGTAAAGCTTAATTATAATGATGTCTGTAAACGTAATTGCAATGGTGTCAGTAAAGCGTAATTCATCACAACTCTCTATTGTGTACAAGGCTGCGAAACATAAAAACAAATTTGTATGAATATTAATAAACAGTAAAAGTTTCACAACTTGGATCATATAAATGCTACTATCACATTAATTAGAAATATCTATATGTAAGAGAATATTTGCAATGAGAAATGATTTGTGATTGGCGCCCCACGCTTTTATGTGCAGTAGATAGGTTCACCGATTTCACAAGTTTTCATAGAAAATTTTTATTATCTTCTTTTAGTGCACTTTCTATATGTAAATAAAAGCGTGTCCTTTTTTTAAAAAAAAGATTTTTTTACATTATTTTATTTCAGTTCAGTTCGCGCGTTGACGCCACATTGTCGATATACCGGCGTGCTTTTGTTTACATTTTACGTGTCACGCGGTCCAGCGATCGGTGACTAGACCTTTCCGCTCTCCCACCCCCCAGGTTAAAAAGCAAAGGGGAGTAAAGACAGATTCAGTCTGTAAATGTTTGTCGCGTTTGAACATAATCAATATTGTTAGTTATGTCTCATATATAAGGGATTTATAGTCAAAAATTTTGTTTTTACGGTTTTGTTTTATTTACTTTTGTTCTTCTGCCCGACCGACCGCCTGCGAGCCCAAAAGACGACTGTGAAGTTAATATAAGGGATTGAATTAAACAACCCCGTAAAAACAAAGTTTTTGACTATAAATCCTTTATATATGAGACATAACTAAGAAGTATTTATCATGCTTAAACGCGACAAACATTTACAGACTGAGATTGCCTTAAATACCCTTTGTTGTAAAACGGAAAAAGTTTTAGTCACGGATGGTTGAACTTAACTCAGCGTGACGCGTAAAATGTCAACAAAAGCTTGCCGCTACATATACAGATAAACTAAAAATGCACTAATTTAATTACGGTATATTCGATCGATCTGAAAATTTAATAGCTTTATCCTCCCCACAAGCCAAACCTACTGTGAAACTTTCAGCTCTCTAGCATGTCAGAAAACGTGTTTACGAGCGTTTTGAAAAAGTTGACGACAGAACCGGATGCGTTGAATCCGGAATCCTTCACGAGTTAATAGGATAGGAGCCTAAAAGAAATGGATATTCTTAACATACTCGAATTCGTTAAACTACGATTTTGTTTTCAAATCTGAATTGCTATCAAAACGATTTACAAACCCAAGCTCACAAATAATTGTATTGAGGCCAAAAAGAAAAAAAAATTCATTAAATTTACAATTGAAATATTTCCCCGACAAATGCCCTCCCCAACATGTATACACTTTTCCCCCTCTTTTAGAGCGTTTGCTAGCAGTTGCTGATTGACAAGTGCTTCAGTTCTGGGCTATTGGTGACGTCAGCTGGGACATTTCAATTCACTCTTAATTTATTTTGATTGAAAGATTTAAGAAGAAAACAACTAAAGGCCAGGAGTTAAATTTAAACGGATTTTTTTCTCACTTTAAGAGAATCATTATTTAATGGCTCTTTACAACGCTGGCATGTGAATTAAACTGACCTTCATGTACTTGTCGGGTTTGATCACCACCCCTTTGAAATATAATAATATTAATTAATTAATTAACAATTAAAAGATAATAAAATAAATAAAAATCGAAATTGTGAATTTATTCTTATAATAATTTTTATATAAATACAAAATGCTATTTATCCTACAATAACGAATATATATATCATACACTTATATTATTTATCATACACTAGCATTATATACCCTACACTAACATTATATATCCTACCCCGACTGTCCTCCTTCTAAATGTATAACTGTGTAGAGAGAACGGACGGCTCAGCTCGTTTTATCCTCGTGTTCTAACGCTCTAACACCAGTCGGGAGCCATTTAAGGTTCATAAAAATCATTCTTAATTAAATTGAAACGGCTGACTGGGTCACGATCTGCGTGATTGTTAAAGAAACCTCCCTGAAAACTGCCTCATAAAAACACATGGCGCTAATTCTGTGAATGACACATGTTCGAGTGCCGTGGGGCATGATGGGAGATAAGAGGGGGGCACGTGAAATTATGTTTATTGATCTAATTTAGTTTAATGTTATGGAAAGATCCAAATGTAAGTTCCATTTTATCATTTCCAAAAAAAACATGTTTGTTTACAAGCAAAAATCTTGAAGTTATTCCACATTATTTTAGTTGCGACCAGCATTTTTTGAGGTATAGACTTTGGAAAAAACAACAATTATACTACGAAAATGATAATTAAAAGGAAGGGACTACATGTATTAACTTATCCCTTACGCAATTTTAAGCAAAGTAATAAATACGCAGAAAGCCTTTGAAAGTGAGAATTTTGTTAGAATCAGAGTGTATTCAATGATTGAGAACACAAATTTGACGGAACACAGTAAGTTAACATGCTAAACATGATTGTACCGTATACATGCTACACAATAGAGCCCTCAATGAATACGTAATGGCATACATAATTTTCAAGTAGGGCAGGTAGAGAAATGAGTACTGGAGAACTTCCTAAAAACGCAACTACCATGCGATCCTCAAGTAGCTAAGGGCTGCAAAATAAAGCAACGAATTCTTTGAACGAAAGATGACGCAGCAAGCAGACTGCTTTTTGTCCTCATTATTTGTGCATACATCTCCGCGCCCCCACCCCCCCCCCTCCCCACATAAATATGCCGCTCCCCAAGAAATTAAATAAAAAATACACAAACAAATTGTGTAATGATAACGATAAATGGGAGCTTTATGATTAAACTAACACGACAGTAAACGTTACGGTTAATGCTTTCATTATTTGTCTTGTGTATTTTGTATATTATTTAAAAGCTTTATCGCAGTCTTATTCTATATGATAAATTAATCCCAAGAAATAAACGCGCCTCCATCCGATCGTTTGATTTGCATCATATTGCCGGACCAAAGGCTCACCAGTTAAAATGCGTGCTTCTTTAAACTTTATTGCAACTCGTATGTGACACTTTTTTTAGTTTGGCAACCAATTACGTTGTTCAAATCAAATACCGCAGGCTAAAACCTCCACATATGATCAGATTTAAGGGTCTAGAAATATAATTTAAGAATCAGTCTATAAAGCTTTAATCACTAAAGTGAAAGAATGAACTAAAAATAAATTCCTCGTCATGTCAACGTTATTCCAATATTATTCAACAACACCAAATTTTTCTATGGTTTCTTTTAAGTGTCTGAAAGACTTTTAAAAGAATGTAAATGAGAAATTCGTTGAATCGACAAATAGTGAAAGCAGGAATAAATAATTTCATCCGCATCGTCTGCTTGTGTCACAAAATAGTCCGCCAGGCAAGGCGAGTGGGAACATTCAAGTAATCCCTGCCAAGTGCACACCTCTTCGATTAACCTTCATCCTTGACACCAGAACACCCGTCAAGGACACGTGGGAGACTTAAGTCGAAACGTGGTCAAGTCGAGGAGTCTCTCACAGACTTAAATACGGTTCATGGTAGTATTTTTCTCCCTTCTGGAGTTTTATAGGAATATAGACAACATTTCAGTGTAAACGATAACGGGCCATGGTGCAAACCAGCATACACGTTTCTTGGAGGTTAATGCCCTTGTTCCACGGCCAGGCTATCTGTAAACCATTGATAATGCCAGCGATTCTAATTCACTGTTTTTTTTCTTCAAATATTTAAAATGAATTGCTTACATTAATAATATGTATGTGTTCTTACCAATAGATATTATCATTTTTGACATTTTATTTATTTAAAAAAAATATATTTTTGATATGGTTTCAGGTCAGTGGTTAACCAGAACCACAAAACACAAACACAAGGAGACCTGTGAGAAAAGCTAATTTCACTTTGACGAAATACTCTTTCACCTTTATAGTCGAACTGATATCATCATCATCATCAGTCCCGTGACCGTTGCGGTCGTTGGGTGGAGCGCATGGACACATCAACAGATAACGATCTCCACATGTGCCTATTTTGAGCGGCGGTCAATAATTCATGCAATTTCATCCCTGTCCATTCCTTTATGTTGTCCAGCCAGCTTTTCCATTGTCGACCTCTTCGCCGGTCCCCTTCTACAGTGCATTGAAGTATAATTTTTGTCAGGGTATCATGTCACAGTACATGAACGAACCATGCCATCTCACGTCTCTTAATTGTTGTTATAATGGTTTCTTGATGACCCGCAATAGAGTTTATTCTGTCCCAGGCATATTCATTGGTCTTATGTTCTAAATAGGAGATCTGGAGAATTTTCCTCATGCATTTGTTTTCAAAGGTCTGCAGCTTGCTTTCAGTGGCTGCCATTAGTGTCCAGGTCTCACATCCGTAAAGGACAATGGTTTTAGCGAGAGCTCTGTACAGCCTGAGCTTTGTTGGCGGGCTAATGTTTTTGCTGTTCCATATGTTGGTCAACTTCGTCATTGCGGCCATTGCCGACCCAATTCTAGCTCGAATTTTAGCTTCACATGTACCATCTCTGGATATAATTGCTCCTAGATATTTAAAGTTATGTACCTCCTCCAGCCTTTGTTGGTACATTACGATGTTGGCCATGCTGGCAGCTGAGGAATTAACCAATATCTTGCTTTTCTCTGAGCTGATTTCCATCCCATATGCTCCTGATCTGTTTGAAAGTTTGTCAGTGAGCTCCTGTAATTCTTTACTGCTCCCAGCCAAAAGATATACGTCATCAGCAAATCGTAGGTTGCATAAGGGTCTTCCGCTTATAGAAATGACATAGTATCTGTGTAATTCCATATCTCCGTACCGCGTGAGTTTGTCCATTGAGTTTTCAGATCGATGGAGTCTCAATTAAAACAACAACAACAAAAACAAATAACATGTATTTCCTTTCAACTTTCATTGGCAATGAATCCATTATCTTAATGATTTATCAACATTTAAATCTCTAATAAAAATGCAGGACTAAACACAAACCATAGATAAGCGTAGGACGCAATAATCTTCTGTATAGAAGGAGCGTCTGTAAACAGATAAGATAAGATAAGATTTCTAGCTAAATTTTCTTTTTCGCGTGTAACTTAAAAAAAATTTACAAATTGATTTCAGTGTGGATCTGAAATTTTTCAGACAAAATGTAATACAAAATAAATAAAGTCTGTTACATACTTGGATTTGCCCTGAGAACAATTTACAACCCACACACACAATTTTAAAAAAATAATTAAAAGAAATAAGATCTAGACTACATACTGGGATATTTTTGTGTGCTAATATTTCCAATTTTAAGCAATGAACCACTCGTGTCCATTTTATATGCTAAAAAGTCGTGTATTCTTCAACTTTAAGTGATTTATATGCAAAAAAGAGTTATGCCAATTTAATGTTGTTTATAATAAAATAAAATAAAATAAATTAAGAAAAGTTTTTGGCAATGAGGGGTGGTGGGTGGCGCAAAATGACTAAAAGAAAACTGAAATATTTGTAAACCATCGAGGATCATGACCTGCCTCGGTGCAAGTGGTGACAGTTGGGACAGTTAAAAGACGATTTCATAAATGTAACTGTACCGCAATCCTTATGGGGAAGTCTTCAGATCAATAAATTTTTACAATATTTATAATTATTTATTTAGTGTTGATGGCATTTTAAAATAAGACAGCAACCGCATACATTTTGTGTCAGCAGGGAGTTTTTAAAAGAAAGCCAGAATTGTGTTGAAATGATGTTTGTTCGACAAAAAGTTTGAAACAATATTTCTTTGGTTATTAGACTTACATTTTTTTGGCAGCGATAAGCAATAGCAGATAATGTTTTGATTTGACATATGAAATTCTAAAGACAATGATAGTTTTCACGTCTGTTGAGCGGTGTGATTCAGCATCTGTGCAGGTGGGAACAATTTATTTCAATTTTGGGTAGTGGCATGTGGTCAAAGTCAGATTCTGTGTGCGCGTGCGTGAGAAAATCACGTGATTTATGTTGATTTTCAATGACAATGGGTACTTTTTAAAACCTTGGTTATTTACATATATAATGATATTTTAACTCTGCCAATTATGAAAGCCGCAATGAGGGCAGGTTCAATCAAGCTGTGAAAAGCGTGTGAGAGAGAAGAGATGAGGGGGTTTAATTAGTGGAGAACGGTTCTGTTTATTTTGTTAGTGGATGAGAATTATATTTTCCTCAAAGTAAAAATTCTTACTTTCTGTGTCAGAAAGGTAGCCGCGAAGTTTGTAAAAAGATACTAAACGCAAGTGAATAAGATGACTCACAAACTTCTGCCAGCTCTTGCATAGTTGTGAATAAAGAAACTTGCATAGATTAACATAGTGTTAGCTGCATCATCATTGTCGCATCTAGGACACTATAGTTCTGTTATGGTCATGAAAAGGGTACTCCATCCATAGAATTCCAATTATTGTATCAAACTTGTTTTAATTTTTAAATATTTTTTTTACTGAATATGGGAATCATTTGAGAATTAGAAAAAATGTCATGTTGCGAGGTGGGAATATATCTCAATTTAGGGAACTGTGTAATAGACAAGGAACGGCTCATATTTTAACCCCAGCAGTTTGAGATTTATTTTTAAACCAAACGCTCCTCATCTTCATCACACAAACAAAAAGGTGGAGATCCCGGAGATAAACTTCAAGACCACCATGGAGAATCCCATCAAAGATAAGTCTAAAAAAGTATCGTCCCCCTCATCGATGAAGTGAGATCCCTCGTTGACATTACAATATTTTGTTGACCAAGTGGGACGCATCCTTCGGATTGACGTTAACCTGAGGTGACCGGCGAGTGTCATCAGCGCCATTGATTATCATCTGGCCCAGGCCTCCTTAAACCGCACTGCATGATGGGAGGAAATGAAATTCCAGCGTTCTCGTCTCAAACCTCTGTCTTTGGAATCCGAAGAAGGTTTTTAGAGGCACTCCACGCTTCTGTGTGGTTGAGGATTCTGGACATTCAGAATGTTTGTTTTTGTTTCTGCGGAGCCAGATTGGCGCACCGTTTATTGTGTGATAACGGTGTTACTCAGAAGATTTTGTCACTTTCGAAGAACTGACAGGCGACGGGGATAAAAAAAATATCGTAAGGACGTTGTCAGTTTGATATCGGTTAATCGATTAAGATTTTAATGAGTGTTTTTAGGATGGCGAGAAAATAAAAAGTATCGGTTTCTTTTCATCCGTTTAATGTAGTAAAAAAAATCCGTTTTTTCTCGTTGATTGACTTTTTTTAAAAGCGCACTGACAAGTCTTGACTTGGTGCTCCCAATTCGTTTGAATATATTACAGTGTGGAATCTTATAAACCTGTCAAAAAATTCCTACACATTAATCATATTTTTTAAAAAGATATAGCAATAAAAATTAGGAGTTCATCCATGAAATATAATGTATGGAAACAAAAGTTAAAACGTTCACATTTTCATCGAATGGCTTTCTGTGACTGATCATACACAAAAAGATAAAATGGCTCAACTCTGCTATTCCCTCAGAAAAATTAACATTACATGGAAATGCGAATCCCATCTTCTTTCCGCCAAGCGAAGATATTAATTACATTACATACATCCTCTTCCCATTTCATGTATTCACAGACCGGAGATTTACATATTTTGGGGGTCTTTTATGATATCTCTTCAGTGGTAAGGTTTTTTTTTATGGCATTAAGTTTAATTATTATAGGCCTTTAAAAGCTATCATATTTTGGGCGTCTTTTATGATATCTGTTCAGCGGTAAGGTTTTTTTCTGGCATTAAGTTTAATTATTAGAGGCCTAAAAAAGCTATAACATTAATCATAGGTTGTAAGATTCATATAGCGAATCTGTTTAATAAAAATTATTTATGAACAAACTACATAATAAAAAATCACACACACAATCTAGATTACCATACTTTACAAATGTTAAACGTATTTTAAAGCTATTAACCATTGCCTGTTTCGACATTAAACCGAAAATTGAAAGGAATAATTTGGTTTATTTGTAAGCGGGGTTGTTTAGGGACGGCGTCTTAAGTAATCCCAAATGGCTGAAAATTGGATGAAGCTCTCATGTATAAATTGGATTATACGAAATACAGTTTCGTCTTTCCAAAATTTGATAGATGCTGCCACAAGAAATTATTTATGAGTTTGCCATTCTTTTATATTATAATGATATCATTTCAGGGGATTGATCTAATTATGTGATTCAAAACCTGCACTTTTAAAACGAATTTTAGGGATTTACTTTAATAATTTTTGCTAAAATTTTGTTATCTTGATAATCATGTAATAGATAGAAATTGGTCCGATTAAAACCGCTTAGCCAGGCAAATAATATTGATCATGTTTTACTTAGTTGTAATATATTACGTGATGGCGCCTTCAATTGAATGACAGCAAGTAGAAAAAAAGAGGAGTGGGGGAAATGATAAGCAACGAGTAAAAAAAAATGTATATAAAACAAATGTCTTTAAAAATATTGTTCATTCAGTTATCAAACGTTTTCCCACCAGAGTACATCCTCCCCCCATCCCCCACCCCTCAGTTTAGAGAAATATTGACATATTAGTTCAGATATTGGCAGAGACATTGCATTACAAGGACCCGGCGGTGGAATCAAGATGATTAAGTGCAAGCGGAAATAAGTTAATATCAAGGGAGTGAACACAATAAACAAGCCGATCAGACAGACTACCCGCATCAAGTATATTAAATTCACCCCCCCCACACACACACACACCAATACCAAAACCCAAACATATTTCCCCCCAATGATTCTGTAAAATGTGTGACGTGATCCGACAATATCTCAGTCTGGAACCAACTCTGCAGTTAAACCATTCAAATTCTCCGATCTCACCCACACACATACTCGATCAAAATACCCCTGTACCCGCCCACCACTACGATAGCAAAGATCTATAGAGTGAAAATAAAAGTCAACACATGTAGAACCTTATGTCAGTGTGTTGAGATGTATATTAGGAAAATTGATTGCTTCATTTTTTTTTAAATTTGGTTTTTTTTACTGGAAATCTTTTGCCATTATTTTTTTAATATATTTTTTATTTATTTATTTTTATTTTTGGGTAGGCGTGGGTGTAAAATCGAGTCAATGGGAGCTTTGTAGGGTCATAATCATAGGCATCGGTCTTCAAACGGTGTTTAAAGACAGGAAACAGTTTTTGGTTAACTTAACATGAATACGTTTTCCGTTGAAAAATGTAACTCTTAATTTTTGCTTCGAGGAAAAAATAAAAAGAAAAAAACAAACCCGTAAAAACAAAGTTTTTGACTAAAATCCCTTATATATGAGACATAACTAAAAGTATTGATTATGTTCAAACGCGACACATATTTACAGACTGAATCTGTCTTAACTCCCTTTTGCTTTTAACCAGGGGGGGAGGGGAAAGGTCTTGTCACCGATCGCTGGGCCGAGCTCAGCGTGACACGCAAAATGTAAACAAAAGCACGCCGGTACACCTGGTTAAAACACGAGATGTGTTCACCTGTGGCTGGGGTGAAGTCAAGTGACCCGTTAAATGTAAACGATTGCGTCGCTACATATAATTTATATAGATAAACTAAAAATGCACTAATTTAATAACTGTACGTTTGATCGATCTGAAATTTTGATACGATGCATTGTTGGTTGACACGGGTCCGTGTGCCAAATTTCAGCTCGATGGCTTTACGGGAAGTGGGTCATTTTTTACTTTTGTTTTTCCGCGGTGCCCGCCCAACACAGACAGAGAGACAGAGAGAGACAGCGGTGAAGTTAATATAAGGGATTTAATAAAACAAACCCGTAAAAACAAAGTTTTTGACTATAAATCCCTTATATATGAGACATAACTAACAGTATTGATTATTTTCAAACGCTACAAACATTTACTGACTGAATCTGTCTTAACTCAACATTGCTTCATAACCCTGGGGTGGGGGGGGTGGGGTGGGGGAAAAAGTCTGGTCACCGATCGCTTGACCGAGCTGAGCATGACACGTAAAATGTAAACAAAAGCACGCCGGTACTTCGATGGGTCTCGTCAACTCAAACTTTCACGTGGAAAAAAAACAATAACAAATAGTGAATTTGAATTACATACGTTATATTAGGATAAACTAAAAATGCATTAATTTAATAACTGTACGTTCGATCGAACTGTAATTTTGATACGATGCATTGTTAGGTAACACGTGTCCGTGTGCCAAATTTCAGCTCGATCGGATCACGGAAAGTTGGTCATTTATTACTTTAGTTTTTCCGCCCACCCCCCAAGACGGACAGACAGAGAGAGAGACGGTGGTGAAATTAATATAAGGGATTTAATAAAACAAACCAGTAAAAACAAAGTTTGTGACTATAAATCCTTTATATATGAGTCATAACTAACAGTATTGATTATTTTCAAACGCGACAAGCATTTACAGACTGAATCTGTCTTAACTCAACTTTGCTTCATAACCCTAAGGGGGGGACCGAGTTCAGCATGACACGTAAAATGTAAACAAAAGCACGCCGGTACTTCGATGGGTCGACGTTAAAGCGTCAACTAAAACTCTCACGTGGGGAAAAAAAACAATAAGAAACCGTGAATTTGAATTACATACGTTATATAAGGATAAACTAAAAATGCATTAATTTATTTACGGTACGTTCGATCGATCTGAAGTGAGACGGGTCCGTGTGCCAAATTTCAGCTCGATCGGATCACGGGAAGTGGGTCATTTTTTACTTTCGTTTTTCCGCCCACCCAAGACAGAGAGAGAGAGATGACGACAGACAGAGACGCCGGTGAAGTTAATATAAGGGATTTTAAAATGGGGGATTTGGGGAGGGGGGCGTTGGTTTGGGGCACCATATGAAAATTATGGAATATTACTTTTACTTAAAATGCATTCAACAAAACAACCTTCAGAAAAAAATAACCAATTGCTGACTAAATTCCTCAGTGGTAATCAGAGTTTAAAGAGTGAGTGTAACGCTCAATGTCGTTACTTGGAAATTTTCTATTTGTAATTTTATGTTTTTGGGGGTTTATATGTGTATTTATTTAAGTTCTGCAAATGAAAATTTACAATATAATTATAACAAAACAAACAAACAAAAACCTTTCAATTAAGTTAAAAAAGGAATATTTAAACAAAAAACCTTTAAAAAAACCCATCCCTTTTGATTATAAAAGATAATTATAATGTTTTTTTTAAAAAAAAGATTGGCATTGATATAAGTCATTGAGATTTAGGATAGTACACCTGATAGTATGTATCTGTTGTCAATTAATATAATAATAATACCCTGCACTATTTTAAGTTTGTGAACGGATGTTTTGAAATACGGTTAAGAAAATATTATCGTTACCGTCCTATAACAATTCAAAGAATCGATTGCCTGTTCTTTTTTCTTCCCAAAGATTCCGACTCATTTCTGCTCAGCAGTTTGTATGCTTTCCAAACCAAACAAAACAAAACAAAGGTCTCGCAGAGATGCCGTTGGATTTTTACGTCATACTGTGTACAATTTAGGAAAGAGTTATTATGAATCAGACTTCCCGTTAATTAAAAATAAAGTATATATTTATGCAAAGATGTTTCATACATTCGACATCATTTGGCTTTAAGAAATGTTTATCAATTACGTTGTTTTCACGTCCTTACACTCTGTAGGGAAATAATCCACATAATCAGTTGTAAAAATAAAAATATGAAACTGTTTAGAGTTTATTAAGGTAGGAACAATGCGTGATTATGTTTTTTTAAAAAGTCTCAACATATATCAGTTGACATTTTTAATTAGTTTAATATTTGAATAAACAATAAATCTTATTTTTAGCCAAGATACAATTTAAGACTTTCATGCAATATATTATTAAATTTTTTTAAAATGTCATTTTCACGGGTCCTTAAGATTTAAATTCGCGCCCTGCGCTGCAACAGTCGCAGTGTTACACATAATTCTAAGACATTCAATTCTTTATTAATAAAGAAACTATGAGTAGATTTTTAAATTTCTAACTTATTTGGATTTGAGAAACCAAAACATGTTCTTTTCCTCAAATGAAATATATAATATATAAATATAGGTCTTTTTAAATAATGTACCATTTTATGTTTTTTAGCCACTAAGTAATCTAATGAACTAGTTTGTGCTGCGGCGCCGAGGCGCCTAAGGCGCCACCTTTTTTAAGCCCTTTTTCAAAAGCCCAACTAACTTGTCCTTGTATGATAATACGTAATATTAAACTTTCTTAAATGTACACAAAGTATTTTATAATAGGTTTTTTTTTGGTCAAAAGCCCAAGTAAGTTATCCTTGTATGATAAAAACGAAATATTCCTGAAATGTACACAAAGTATGTATATAATTTTTTTTACAGTGCTAATCACCATACGATTTTTAAAGTAATTTTAGAAAGCAGCGCACCAAATTACTGCACCAAAAAAATAACTCTTTGAGTCAGTCAGCACTTTTTACAACACAAATGCTGACGTCATAGGTTCGTGCGTTGTTTTGTTAATTTTAATCTGGAAACCAAAAGGATTATGATTTTCAAGTCTATATTTTCAACTAGCGTTAGGCCACAGTGAGTGAGTCAGTCATACATAATTTAGCGTAAATATATATATATATATATATATATATATATATATATATATATATATATATATATATATATGATGTTTTGTATTTTTATTTTTTTAAAAACACGAAATTATTACCTTGATTTTGCATCGAGCTTAACTATACTATGATCAGATAGTGAAACATACAACCCTTACAGGTACAGAAAAATACCTTAAACCAATTTCAGATGCATTAAACCTGTAACTTTTTAATAAAATGTTACTCTGGTAAAAATTTACCAGCCGTTTTCTTTTTCATACAAAATGGACAAGAAAAAAATGGGGGAAAAGATTTAGAAGAAAATCTAACGTCTCTCTGTTAATGTCTTTGAATTGCCATAAAAAATATGTTTAGTTTAGGAGGGGTGAGGCGATTTTTGAAAATTATTATTTTTTAAATATAAAAACCAAAATTATCAAGCTCTCTAAACAAATCTCATTTATCGTGTCTTCACTTAAGCCTTAAAAAAAATAAAATAAAAAAAATAAAAAAACAATAAAAAACAACAACAACAACAACAACAAAAAAAAACAAAAAAAAACCGAAACTTACTTTTGGGAGATGAATCAATGATATCTCAGAGTCTTGTACCAGGCCAACTCAATGAACGCGCAAACATAACAAGTATGACGTTCATTTTTTTCAAGGGGGACACACAAAAAGGGTTTGTAAATGCCACAGTCCGGCGTTTAAGGCCTTCATTGAATTTTTGACATCTCTGCTGGAATGCTTAAGTTGTGCTTGTCATGATTTTAATCATGGGGAGATCTTCTCATTGGATTCCGTAGCCGGTCCAACTTTTTCATTTTACCGATGTATTTATTACTTGTCTTTGTGTTGAAATGTTCTAATATGGAATATTTATGTTACTGGCTATGTGTGTTGGAATAACACTGAAATTGATAAAATTGATGAAAGTTAAAATTGATTAGAATACACATGCGTCTGAGACTAATTGTAACCAATTTAAGTTCGACGTTATTTTTGTTAAGTTCTTCAGAGAAGTGCTGTTTTAAATTTAAAAAAATCAATAATATACAAGGCTTATCCTAAATAACTGCTTACAAAAACACCCATTTAAAGTATTTTCCTTTTAAAATCAGAGTTATCAGTTTACTTCTGTACAAACTCCTTTATAAAGATATTGCTCGACGACCAATTAGAGTAGATGGTCAGCTAATGAAAATACCGTTAGTCTTACGTGTTTTAAAAATAATTCCTTGCTCTCTGGTCCTAAACAGGCCAATAAAAACATTTGCATTTCATTATAAAATCACGTTGCTAATGGGTTAAAAATTATATTTTTCTGCGCATGCTCATTATCTAATTATTACCATCGGGTCATCTTGACATCGGTCTGAAAAACAAGGTCAAATAATGAAATCACAAACAACTGTAACAAACATTTGAGACGTTTATCGCGGTCATTAGTTTTGATAATTGTAATTGTGAAAACTTTCAAAGCAGGAATGAACGCTTCTGTTAAAGTAAGTGTATAACATATAAACAGGGTATTAGTTAGCCTGACAATACATAACCAAACAGCGAACGTTTCGGCAAAGAGCCTTCCTCAACGAACAAATAGTACACACATAAAACGAATATAACGTTACACATAAAAAATAATATATATATGTTATACACTTACTAATTTATAAGCCTGGTTGCAGTCTCACCCCCATTATTTTATTTTCTGTTAAAGTATATTGATACAAAGTAATTTAGTTTGATATTCTTCGGCACTTTTTCAAAAGTATGATGTTAAAAATGAGATAAATTCATAATGCTTTTAAAATCAAACTTCCCTATTTAACAATTCAAACATACATTAAATCTAGATGCTGAATCGTGGATATGATGCTGCAACAAGGACATACTATCGTAATCTAGACTTAATCCATACTGTAAACATAATGCTAAAAAGTAAAAGGGAAAAAAGCCATACATAAATATAATGTCGTCATATAGTGGACATAATGTCATGTCATGGACCTAATGTCATATATATGGACATAATATTATATCGTTGACATAATGCCGTATAGTGGACATAATGCCATATTGTGGACATAATGCCATATAGTGAACATAATGCCATGTAGTAGACATAATGCCATATAGTGGACATAATGCCATATAGTAGACATAATGCCATGTAATGGACATAATGCCATGTAGTAGACATAATGCCATGTAGTGGTCATAATGCCATATCGTAAACATAATTCTATATCGTAAACATAATTCTATATCGTAAACATAATTCTATATCGTAAACATAATGCTATATCGGGAACATCTTATCTTATCTGTTTACAGACGCTCCTTCTATACAGAAGATTATTACGTCCTACGCTTATCTATGGTTTGTGTTTAGTCCTGCATTTTTATTAGAGATTTAAATGTTGATAAAGTGTTGGTTTTCCTGGTTCCTTCAGACAACCCATTCCACGCCCGAATTCCGGACGGGAAGAACGAACATTTGTATGTGTTTGTTCTTGCATACGGAATAAGAAAGGTGTTTTTATCCTTATGTCTATCTGAGGGTTGCATTAAGTTATCTTTGTGTTGTATTTCTAAATTAAAATTAATTGCTTTATGTATGATTACTACTTTGCTCTTGGTTCTTCTATCCTCTAGTGTTTCAAGGTTTAATGATTTAACTAATGGTGTTACTCTTGTCAGTTTTGAATATTCTCCAGTAATGAATCTGGCAGCTCTTTTTTGAATTTGTTATAGTTTATCAATGTTTTCTTTGGTGTATGGGTCCCCTATAGAAGATGCATATTCTAGTAAAGGTCTCACCAAAGTGAGGTAGCATTTTAGTATTATATCTCTATTACATTTGTTAAAGTTTCTTTTTATAAAGCCTAAGGTTTTGTATGATTTTTTAATAACTTCATTGACATGGGGATTCCATGATAGTTTCTCATTTATTAAGACTCCTACGTATTTTGCATCTTTAGTTTGGGTCAGTTCTTTTCCATGAATGTAATATTTTGAATTTATTTGTTTCTTTTTCTTTGTTACTCTGAACAGTTAACACTTTTCTGGGTGGAAAGACATACTCCAGTTAGTTTCCCATTTTATCAATTCATCTAAGTCTTTATCGGGGACATAATGCTATATCGGGGACATAATGCTATATCGGGGACATAATGCTATATCGGGGACATAATGCTATACTGGGGACATAATGATATACTGGGGACATAATGCTATACTGGGGACATAATGATATACTGGGGACATAATGCTATATCGGGGACATAATGCTATATCGGGGACATAATGCTATATCGGGGACATAATGTTATATCGGGACATAATGCTATATCGGGGACATAATGCTATATCGGGACATAATGCTATATCGGGGACATAATGCTATATCGGGGACATAATGCTATATCGGGGACATAATGCTATATCGGGGACATAATGCTATATCGGGGACATAATGCTATACTGGGGACATAATGATATACTGGGGACATAATGCTATACTGGGGACATAATGATATACTGGGGACATAATGCTATATCGGGGACATAATGCTATATCGGGGACATAATGCTATATCGGGGACATAATGTTATATCGGGACATAATGCTATATCGGGGACATAATGCTATATCGGGACATAATGCTATATCGGGGACATAATGCTATATCGGGGACATAATGCTATATCGGGGACATAATGCTATATCGGGGACATAGTGCTATATCGGGGACATAATGCTATATCGGGGACATAATGCTATATCGGGGACATAATGCTATATCGGGGACATAATGCTATATCGGGGACATAGTGCTATATCGGGGACATAATGATATACTGGGGACATAATGCTATATCGGGGACATAATGCTATATCGGGGACATAGTGCTATATCGGGGACATAATGATATACTGGGGACATAATGCTATATCGGGGACATAATGCTATATCGGGGACATAATGCTATATCGGGGACATAATGCTATATTGGGATACAAAATAATAACGTTGACATGTCATAATTAGTCGTTTCTCTACTCAATGTAGGTCATATTGTGATACCTTTTCTAATTTTTCATGTTTTATTCAACAAAAAGTCTTTATTTCTTTTTAATTTGTCGTTTACGGAGTACATGGTAAAGTATTGTAATTTTAACACCATCAACGTTAAGATTTTGACAAATATCGACATTTTATACTTTCTTGAATCGGAAAATCCCAGTTTTGCAATCGTATCCGTATGTCTGTGCGTGTGTGGTTGAATACGATAGTTTGAACACCGTGTCAGTTACTTTGACGGAATTTTACATACACACATTAGAACCTATACATATGTTTCTTCAACTACATAATTATTTCTGGTTACTGGAAGTGGTGCCTACTCCAAATACTCTGGAAGTGAACACTTGTAGTAGGAGCAAGGCCCCAAATACTCTGGAAGTGAACACTTGTAGTAGGAGCAAGGCCCCAAATACTAATTAAGTGAACACTTGTACTAGGAGCAAGGCCCCAAATACTCTGGAAGTGAACACTTGTACTAGGAGCAAGGCCCCAAATACTCTGGAAGCGAACACTTGTAGTAGGAGCAAGGCCCCGAATTAGTTGAACTTTAAAAATAATCGTACCAGCGACCTTTGCGCGAATATACTCAACAATTTCTCAAAGTTTTATAGCAATCGGAAGAATAGTGTGGCAATGCCTAAAGGAAAGACATACATTAATTGCTGAAATAATGACGTCACACAATGAAATATTACAGCGAGAAGCATGCTCAGTTAATCTCAACACCTTCATTTTAATTGTGTATTTTAAGTTTAATTTAATTTTAATTTTCGTATATAGATTAAAGGGAGAATTATTTTAATAATGCAAACAAAAAAAATCGAAATCGAGATTTTGTCAAATCTGAGACATTCTACACCTTCCTGAGTCGGCAAAACGCCACCTTCGCAATCGTGTCTGTATTTTTCTGTGGCTCTGATAGTGTGTGTGTATTTGAAATATTCTACTCAAAACAACGAGTGCTTTAATTATCAAAACCGTGTTGCAAGTCTTTAAAAAAAATAGCCCTCTCAGAATGAAAGCGAATAATCAAACAATACTTACACTACACCATGCACTTATTTGTTTGTTTGTTTGTTATTGTGTTGTTGTTTTTTTTTGTGTTGCTATTTTATTTTGCAAATATCGCAGACGTCGTGAAATTTTGGTGACTGTAACTCCAGATGTCTTCAGAGAGCAGATAATCCGACCCCAGTGAGATCGTTATTTTGTGTCCCCTTGTTCAGCGTTGTTAGGGAAATGGGATTGTCCCGATCGATAGGCCAGAAACTAACTGATTAAATCAAACGTGGCTATGGGGACAATTGCGTTGTTGTTTTCTTTTGGTGGCGGCACCCGAGGTGTCAGATAGTGCACGGGGAGGTGTCAGATAGTGCACGGGGAGGTGTCAGATAGTGCATGGGGAGGTGGCTCAGCTCATTGCATGATGTTGTGATCCATCAGTTGGAACGTGCTCGGACGTCACTTGGGTGCTTCAATTTTAAGAGGCGGGCGTATGTGGTGGAGGAGAACGGCTGATGAAGCAGGTGTCACCCCGCTACTTGTAGAATCAGATTCGGCGAATTGAATAATTTTGTAAAATAAATGAGAATGGTGACTATGAGTACGAACCCACCCAATAACGCCCAACCTCCAAAGTACGTAGGTCGTAGGTTTTTCCCTTTCCACACCCCAGCACACCCCACCACACCCTACCACAGCACACCCCACCACAGCACACCCCACCGCACCCCAGCACACCCCACCACAGCACACCCCACCACACCCCAGCACACCCACCACACCCCAGCACACCCCACAACAACCCACCCCACCACACACCACCCCACCACATCCCACCACACCCCACCACACCCATCACACCCCACCACACCCCAGCGCACCCCATCACAGCACACCCCAGCACACCCCAGCACACCCCACCACACCCCAACACACCCCACCACACCACAG
This sequence comes from Ampullaceana balthica, assembly GCA_944989445.1. Lineage (NCBI taxonomy): Eukaryota > Metazoa > Mollusca > Gastropoda > Lymnaeidae > Ampullaceana > Ampullaceana balthica. Next base: position 13,323 of record CALYLW010000263.1, on the reverse strand, counting down.
CCACGTAGACACTGTAAGTTAAAATTTAGACTGGGTAAAGAGTGACACATTTTTTAGCGTAGTTTTCTGCCAGTTAATGTCAACACTGTCCTAATGTGCGTACGTTATTGTTGCTATGTTGGAGGTATCCCAGTAGTGTTATTTATTTTCCAGACTTTTAAAACTAAAAAAAAAGCTTGTAATAAACAATTGTCTTTTCTATCTATTATAGACGCTCCTTTTATACGGAAGATTATTGCATCCTGCGCTTATCCATTAGTGGGGGTAGGCATTGTTTCTGTACGTTGAAACCGTTTTGTTAAAGCAAGTTTGTAAACTTTCTCGAAATGTGTGCAATCAATATTATTTGGGTTTGTGGTATAAAGGTTTAATTAAAAAGATCACTAACAACTGCTGTTAAAAACACACGTATTTAAATGAGCAAACTAAATTATAGTCAGTATCGCTCTTAGGAAATCTCGAGATAAAAAGGTCAAATAAAATTTTGCTTTGAAATAAATTTAGTTTATATCTCTATATTCTTATATAATAGCGAGAATTTGTTTTTAAAAAAAAAGTTTTAAAAGACCTTAAAAAAAGGACACCAAGCAACCTAAATAACACTTTTCTTTTGACACATTTTAAAATTATGTTCATATTTACATCTTTGACTGCTCTTGTAGATATAATTGACGAAAAAATAATTGTTTGCAAATATAAACAGAGATTTTAAAAAGTAAACTGTATCTATGATTTTGTTCCTTCACTTGTATGAGACTTCTATTGGCGGCGATATCCTAAGACTTGTCCAACACCATTGGTGGCGATATCCTAAGACTTGTCCAACACCATTGATGGCGATATCCAGAGACTTGTCCAACACCATTGATGGCGATATCCTAAGACTTGTCCTACACCATTGGTGGCGATATCCAGAGACTTGTCCAACACCATTGATGGCGATATCCTAAGACTTGTCCAACACCATTGGCGGCGATATCCTAAGACTTGTCCTACACCATTGGTGGCGATATCCTAAGACTTGTCCAACACCATTGGTGGCGATATCCAGAGACTTGTCCAACACCATTGGTGGCGATATCCTAAGACTTGTCCAACACTATTGACGGCGATATCCAGAGACTTGTCCAACACCATTGGTGGCAATATTCTAAGACTTGTCCAACACCATTGACGGCGATATCCAGAGACTTGTCCAACACCATTGGTGGCGATATCCTAAGACCTTTCCAACACCATTGGCGGAGATATCCTAAGACTTATCCAACATTATTGGCAGGGATATCCTAAGACTTGTCCAACACCATTGGCAGGGATATCCTAAGACTTGTCCAACACCATTGGCAGGGATATCCTAAGACTTGTCCAACACCATTGGTGGCGATATCCTAAGACCTTTCCAACACCATTGGCAGGGATATCCTAAGACTTGTCCAACACCATTGACGGCGATATCTTAAGACTTGTCCAACACCATAGGCGGCGATATCCTTAGAATTGTCCAACACCATTGGCGGCGATATCCTAAGACTTGTCCAACACCATAGGCGGCGATATCCTAAGACTTGTCCAACACCATTGGCGGCGATATCCTAAGACTTGTCCAACACCATTGGCGGCGATATCCTAAGACTTGTCCAACACCATTGGCGGCGATATCCTAAGACTTGTCCAACACCATAGGCGGCGATATCCTTAGAATTGTCCAACACCATTGGCGGCGATATCGTAAGACTTGTCCAACACCATAGGCGGCAATATCCTAAAACTTGTCCAACACCATTCGCGGCGATATCCTAAAACTTGTCCAACACCATTCGTGGCGATATCCTAAAACTTGTCCAACACCATTCGCGGCGATATCCTAAAACTTGTCCAACACCATTCGCGGCGATATCCTAAAACTTGTCCAACACCATTCGCGGCGATATCCTAAAACTTGTCCAACACCATGGGCAGATTCCGCTAAGTTCCACATCCACCAACATGTCTATCTGTCATACGTTTGTCATATTTCATCTTTCAAAACTTGCCTCAAACAAATATTGCCCGGGATTGATGAATAATAATAGACACTTGAGTCGGGGATGACAGGGAAAAGTGGAGGTGATACTTGAGTCGGGGATGACAGGGAAAAGGGGGGGGGGATGGAGGTGATACTTGAGTCGGGGATGACAGGGAAAAAGGGGGGGGTGGAGGTGATACTTGAAGTGGATCGGGTCGGGGAAGGTAGGTAAAAAACACCCCTACAGTTTGTTGTCTGGTTTTGGTTGGTGGGGTGGGGGGGGTGTGGTGAGCTGCGTGCTGAAACCAATATAGCTACGCGTGCATGCGAGGGACACAGTGGGGGGGGGGAGGGGTGGTGGGGGGTGGATGGTGGGTTGGCGGGGGGGGGGGGGGGGGGGGGATGGTTAGGGGTGTGGGGTGGGGTGGTGGTGTGGGGTGGGGGGGGGGTGAGGGGGGGGCGGGGGGGGTGGATGGTCGGGGTGGTGGGAGGGGGGGGGGGGTGGGGTGGGGGGGGGGGGGTGGGTCGGGGGCGGGTGGTGTGGTTAGTGGGGGTGGTGGGTGGGTGGCGGTGCGTGTGGTTTAAACGGGACAGTTGACACCCCTTGCTGGTTTGGGTGTGGTGTTTGGGCGTGGGGTGGTGCAGGGTGGGTGTGTCTTGTGGTGTGCTTTGCGTTTTCTTTGTAGCTGGTGTGTGGTTTTGGGTTTGTTTTTTGGTGTGGGGTGTTGTGTTGTAGTTGTGTGATGGGGTGGGTTGTGTGGTGTATTAGCGTTGTTCGTGGGTGGTGCTGGGGTGTTGTTTGCGCTGGCGTGGTGTGGTGTGGGGGTGCGTTGGGGTGTGGGTGTGGGGCGGTGTTTGGAGTGGGGTGTGCGGGGTGAGGAGGCCGGGTGATGACTGAGGGGCCGCTGATGGCGCGCCAGAAAAAAGCGACCTGTGTTTCGGGAGGTCGTGTTAGGTTATCACCCCGCCCTGGAGCGTCCCGATGATGGGAGGAGAGCGCGGAGTACGTGGGGTGGTGGTTTGGGTGGGGTGGGTGGGGTTGTGTGGTCGGGTTGGGTGGGGGTGGGGAGGAGGTGGGTATTGGGAGGGTTTGCGGGTGGGTGATGTGGGGGTTTGTTTAGGGGCGGTCGCCCTCCGTTTTGGTGTGTGAGATGTCTTTACCAGTTGCCCCAAAGTGATGTCTAATTTATTAGGCTGTGGACGTAACAGGAGTGCTAATACTATGATTATCTGCGAATACCTTTCCCGCCCCCCCTTGTTGTGTGTAGTCTTGGTGCGTGGTTTGGAGGTGGGGGTTGGATTTGGTTGGGGGTTGTTGTTGGTGGGTGTTGTAAGTTTGGTGGGTTGGTTATGGGTTTTGTTCTCTGTGGTGTGTTGTTTTGGTGGGTTTGGGGTGGGGGGGTCTTGGTTGGGGTGGGGTGTGGTGGGGGGCGGGGTTTGTGGGGGGGGGGCTGGGTGTTACGGGTGGTTTTGTGGGAGGGGGGGTTTGTTGGTGGGGTGGGGGGGGTGGTTGGACATGCGGCATGTCGCCAGGGCTGAGGCCTAGTCGTAAGCTGTGCGCATGGCTAACTGGTCGGCGGCGTCGCGGCGTCGTGGTCGGCGCGCTGAAGTAGTGCGCCCCGCAGGGCCGGTGCCACCGGACTTCTGGGAAGCCCACCCGCAGGTCACGCGGATGTGGCGCGTGTGGTCCTTAGACCGTGCAGGAGCCGCTTCTACTCTGCCCGCCGTCTGGGAGTCGCGGGCCGGCGGCGATCATCGCTGCCGGTATCGGGACTACCCAGTGATTCGTGCATTTTGGCGGTAGGAACGCCAGGGGCCGGTCTACCCCAGTGTCCGTCCTTTGCTCCTTTTTCTGCTCTTTTTTACTCTACGTTCTTTTCGGTGTTTGCGTTCCTTGGTCTGTTCCTCCCCCCTCCCCCTTGTTCCCTGCCTTTGCCGTCCCCAAGTCCGAACTTCACCCCCCTTGTCCTGTTACCCGTCCCTATGTCGTGGCCTTTCAGCGCGGTCCGTTTCTTGTCTCACTGTGCGTACTGCTGGCATTCCCAGCGTCTTCACTTCCCATCCCCCGCGGTACCCCTCTCTCTGTGATCGCCTTGCGTTGACGTGTTGCACCTGGGCCTCGTTCGGTCAGATATGTTCCGAGGCCTCGCCCTTCGTTCGCTTTCTCCCGCTGTGTGTACTCCTTTTTGCCTTTCTATTGTCCTCCCCTTCCTCCCCCTGTGGGTACCTTGCGCGGTCGCCGGACTCAGTTTGGCGCCATGTTACTCTCTTCTCTTTGTGTTCTCGGGAACTTACGTTGTGTACCCCCTTACTCCCCCGCGCGACCCACCCCATTCGGTTCTATCCTTTCTTTGTTTGCACTCGTCGCTACATCCGCTTCTTGTTATGTTGTGGGTGTGTTGTTAGTTGTTTGTTGTGTTTTTTGTGGTTTTGTTTTTTTTGTGTGTTGTGTGTGTGTTTTTTTGTTTTTGTTTTTGTTTTTTGTTTTGTGGGGGGTTTTTTTTGTTTTTTGAGTTGTGTTTTGGTTTGTTTTTTTGTTTTTTTGTTTTTGTTTTTTTTTGTTGTTTTTTGTTTTTGTTTTTTTGTTTTTGTTTGTTTTTTTGTTTGTTTGTTTTTGTGTTTTTTTGTTTTGTTTTGTGTGTGTTGTTTTTTTGTGTTTTTTTTGTGTTTTTTTTTGTTTTTTGTTTTTTTTGTTTTTTTGTTTTGTTTTTTTGGGTTTTGTTTTTTTGTGTTTTTGGTTTTTTGTTTTTTTGTTTTTGTTTTGTTGTTTTTTTTTGTTTTGTGTTTGTGTTTTTTGTTTTGTTTTTGTTTTTGTTTTTGTTTTTTTGTTTGTTTTTTGTTTTTTTTGTGTTTTTTGTTTTTTTGTTTTTTTGTTTTTTGTTTTGTTTTTTTGTTTTGTTTTTGGTTTTTGTTTTTTTGTGTGTGTGTGTTTTTTGTGTTTGTTTTTTTTGTTTTTGTTTGTGGTGTGGTGTTTTTGTGTTTTGTTTGTTGTTTGGTGTTGTTTGTTTTGGTGTTGTTTTTTTGGTTTTTGTTTTTTGTTTGTTGTTTGTGTTTTTGTTTTTTTTGGTGTGTTTGTTGTTTGTTGGGGGTGTGTGGGTGGGTGGGGTGGGGTTGGTGGGTGGGGTGGGTTGGGGGTGTGGGTGGAGGGGGGTGTTTGGGTTTGTGTGTGTTGGTTGGGTGTTGGGGGGTTGGGTGTGAGGGGGTGGGGGGGGGGTGGGGGTGGGGTGGTGGGGGGGTGGTGGGGTGGTGGGGTGTGGTGGTTGGGGGGGTGGTGGGTTGTGGGGTGGGGTGTGGTGGGGGGGTGGGGGGGGTGGGGGTGGGGGGGGGGGGTGGGGTGGGGTGGGGTGGGGTGGGGTGTGGGGGGGGGGTGGGGTGTGGGGTGGGGGGGGGGTGGGGTGGGGTGGGGTGGGGTGGGGTGGGGTGGGGGGGGGGTGGGGTGGGGGGGGGGTGGGTGGGTGGGGGGTGGGGTGGGGTGTGGGGTGGGGTGGGGGGGGGGTGGGGTGGGGGGGGGTGGGGTGGGGGGGGGTGGGGTGGGGTGGGGTGGGGTGTGTGTGGTGGGGGGGGGGTGGGGTGGGGTGGGGGGGGGGTGGGGGTGGGTGTGGGGGTGTGGGGGGGTGTGGGGTGGGTTGTGGTGTTTGGGTGTGGTGGTGGGGTGTTGTTTGTGTGTTTGGTGTGGGGGGTGTGTGTGGGGGGTGGGGGGGTTGTGTGTTTTGTGGGGTTGGTTGTTTTGGTTGTTGTGGGGTTGGTGTTTGGTGTGTGGTTTTGTGTTGTGTTGTGGTTGGTGTGGGTTGTTTGGTGTTGTGTGGGGTGTTTTGTGGGTGGTGTTGTTGGTTTGTGTTGGTGTGTGTGTGTTTGGTGGGTGGTGTGGGGTGGTGTGTGGGTGTTTGGGGGTGGGGTGTGTGTGGTTTTGGTGGTGGTGTGTGGTTGTGTTTTGGTGGGTGTTGGTGGGTGGGTGTTGGGGTTGGGGGGGTGTTGTTGGTGTGGGGTGGTGTGGGGTGTTGTGGTGGGTTTGGGTGTGTTGGGTGTGGGGGGGGTGGGTGTTGGTGGGTGTTTGTGGGGGTGGGTGTTTTGTGGGTGTGGTTGTTGGGTTGGTGGTGTTGGTGTTGGTTGTGTTGTGGGGTGTGTTTGTGGGTGTTTTGTGGTTGGGTTTTGTTGGGTTGGTGTTTGTGTGGTGTGGGGGGGTTGTTGGTGTTTTTTGGGTGGGTGTGGGTGTGTGGTTGTGGGTGGTTTTGTTTTGTGGGTTGGTTTGGGGTTTTGGTGTGTGGGTGTGGGTTTTGTGGTTGTGGGGTTGTTTGTGGGTGTGTTGGTTTTTGTGTTTGTTGTGGTTTGTTTGGTGTGGGGTGTTGGTTTTGGTGTGGTGTGTTGTGTTTTTGGGGGTGTGTTGGTGGGTTTTGGTGGGTGTTTGGGTTGTTTGTGTTTGGGTGTGGTGGGGTGTTTGGTGGTGTGGGTGGTGTTTGGTGGTGTGTTGGGTTTTGGTTGGTGTGGTGTGTTGGGGTTGGTGTTGGTGTGGGGGTGTGTTGGGGTGGGGTTGGTGTTTTGGTGTTGGTTTTGTGGTTTGTTTGTTTGTGGTTTTGTGGTGTTTGTTTTGGTTTTGGTGTTGTTTGGTGTGTTTGTGGGGTGGTGTGTTGGTTGGGGGGTGGGTTTTTTGGTTTGGGTTTGTGTTTGTTTGGGTGTGGTTGGGTGTGGTGTGTGGGTGTTGTGTTGTTTTGGTGGGTGTGGTGGTGGGGTGTGGGGGGTTTGTTTGGTGTGGGGTGTTGGGTGTGGTGTGGGTGTTGGTTTGTGGGTGTTGGGGGTGGGTGTTTGTGGGGGTGTGGTGGGTTTGTTGGTTTGGTGTGGTTGTGTTTTGGGTGGGTTTGGGTGTGTTGGTGTTTTGTGTGGTTTTTTTGTGTTTGTTGGGTTGTTTTGTTTTGTTGTTGGTGGTTTGTTGGTGTTTTGTTGGTGTTTTGTTTTTTTGGTGTGGTGTGGGTGTGTTTGTTTGTTGGTTGTTTTTTGTGGGTGGGGTGTTGTTGTTTTGGGGTTTTGTGGTTGTGGTTTTGTTTTGTTTGGTGGGTGGTTGGGGTGGGTGTTGTGTTGTGTGGGGTTTTTTTGTTGGTGTTTTGTTTGTGTTGGTGTGTTTTTTTGGTTTTGTTGGTTGTGTGGTTGGTTGTTGGTGGTTTTTGGGTGTTTGTTGGTGTTGGGGGTTTGGGGTGTGGGTTTGTGTTTGTTTTTGTTTGGGTTTTGTTGTGTTTTTGTTGTGTTTTTTGTTTTGTGTTGTTGTTTGTGGGTTGTTTTTTGTGTTTTGTTGTTTGTTGGTGTGGTTTTGTTGTGGGTTTGTTTTTTGTGGTTTTGTGGTTGTGTGTTTTTGGGGTGTTTTGGTTGTTTTTTGTTGTTGGGGTTGGTTTGGTGTTTTTTGTGTTGTGGGTGTTGGGTTTGTGGTTTGTGTTTTTTTGGTGTTTTTGGTGGTGTTGGTGTTTTGTGGGTTGTGTTTTGTTTTTTGGGTTGGTTGTTGGGTGTTTGTTTTGTTTGTTTTTTTGGTTGTTGTGGTGTTTGGTTTTTTTGGTTGGTTGTGGTTTTGGGTTTTTGTTTTTTTTGTTTTTTGTTTGGTTTTTTGTTTTTTTGTTGTGTTTTGTTGGTTTTTTTTGTTGGGTTGGTGTTTGTTTTTTTTTGTGTTGTTGGTTTTTTGGGTTTTTTGTGTTTTTTGGTTTTTTTGTGGGGTGTTTGTTTTGTGGTGTGTTTTTGGGTTGTTGGTTTTTGTGTGTTGTTTTTTTGGTTTGTGGTTTTGGTTGGTTTTTGGTTTTTGGGTTTTGTTGTGTGTTGTTGTTTTTGGTTTGTTTTTTGTGGTTTTTTTGGTGTGTTTTTGGGTGTGTTTTTTGTTGTTTGTTGTTTTTGTTGTTTTGTTTTTGGTGTTGTTTTTTGTTTTGTTTTGTTGTTTTTGGGGTGGTTTTTGTTTTTTTTTGTGTTTGGGTTTGGTTTTTGTTTTTTTTGTTGGTTTTGTTTTTTGGTGTTGTTTTTTGTTTTTTTGTTTTTTTGTGTGTTGTGTGTGTGGGTGGGGTTGTTTTTGTGGTTGTGGTTTTTGTTGTTTTGTTTTTGGGGTTTTTTTGTTGTTTTTTGTGTTTGTTTTTGTTTTTGTTTTGGTGTTTTTGTTTTGTTTTTTGTGTTTTGGTTGTTTTTTGTTTGTGGTGTTTTTGTTGTTGTGTTGTTTGTGTTTTTTTGGTGTTTTTTGTTTTGTTTTTTTGTGGTTGTTTTTGTTTTTGTGTTGTTTTGGTTTTGGTTGGTTGTGTTTTTGTTGTTTTTTTGTTGTTGTTGGTGTTGTGTTTTGTTTTGTTTTTGGTGGTGTTTTTGTTTTGTTTTGTTTGTGTTTGTTTTGTTTTTTTGGTTTTTTGTTTTTGTTGTTTTTTTGTTTTTGTGTGTTTTGTTTTTGTGTTTTTTGGTTTTTTTTGTTTTTTGTGTTTGTGTGTTTTTTGTGTTTTTTGTGTTTTTTTGTTTGTTTGTTTTGTGTTTGTTTTTTGTGTTTTTTGTTGTTTTTTTGTGTGTTTTGTGTGTTGTGTGTGTTTGTGTGTGTGTTTTTTTTTGTGTTTTTTGTTTGTGTGTTTTTTTTTGTTTTTTTTTGTTTTTTGTGTTTTTTTGTTTTGTGTGTGTTTTTTTTGTGTTTTGTTTTGTTTTGTTTTTTTGTTTTGTGTTTTGTTTTTTTGTGTATGTGTTTTTTTTGTTTTGTTTGTGTTTTGTTTTTTTTGTTTGTTTTTTTGGTTTTGTGTTTTGTTGTTTTTTTTTGTGTTTTGTGTGTGTGTGTGTGTTTGTGTTTTTTGTTTTTTTGTTTTGGGTTGTGTTGTGTGTTTTTGTGTTTTGTTTTTGTGTTTGTGTTGTGTGTTTTTTGTTGTTTTGTTGTGTGTGTGTGTGTGTTTTTTCTTTTTTTTGTTTTGTGTATGTGTGTCTGGTGTGTGTTTTTGTTTATCTTTGTTGTTTTTTTGTGTTGTAGTTTTTGTGTATTTGTATTTTGTTTGTATATATTTTGTAGGTGTTTTTTTTGTGTATGTTTTATTTTTTATTTTGTTTTGTATTTTGTGTGTGTGTGTTGTATTTTTTTGTTGTGTGTGGGTTGGTTGTTGGGTTTGTTTTTGGGGGTTGTTTGTGGGGTTTGTGTGTTTGGGGTTGTTGGGGGTTTTGTTTGTGTTGGTTTGTTGGTTGTTTGGTTTGGGGTTGGGTGTTTTTTTTGTGTGTGGTTTGTTGTGTTGGTTTGTGTGTGTGTTTGGGGTGGGTGTTGGGTGTTTTGTGTGGGTTGGGGGTGTGTTTGGGGGTGGGTGTGTGTTGTTTGTTTTGTTGTTTGTTGTTGGGTTGGTGTGGTGGGGTGGGTGGGGGGTTGGGGGGTGTGTGTGGGTTGTGGGGGGGGGTGGGGTTTGTTGGGGTTGTTTGTGGTTTTGTGGGTGTTTGGTGTTTTTTTTTTTTTTTGTTTTTGTGTTTTTTGTTTTGTGTGGTGTGTGTTTTTTGGGGTGGGTTGTTTGGGTGTGGTTTGGTTGGTTTTTTTTTTTTGTTTTTTGGTTTTTTTGGTGGTTTTTGTTGTGTGGGGGGGTTGGGTGGTGGTGTTGTTGGGGGGGTGGGGTTGTGGTGGGTGTTTGTGTGGGGGGGTGGTTGGTGGGGGTGTTTTGGGGTGTGGGTGTGGGGGGTGGGTGGGGGGGTTGGTGTGTGGGTGGTTGTGGTGTGTGTTTTGGGTGGGGTTGTGGGGGTTGGTTGTTTGTGGTTTGTGGTGGGTTGTTGGTGTGGTTGTGGGTTGTTGTGTTTGGGTGTGGTGGGGGTTTTGTGGGTGGTTGGGGTGGGTGTGGGTGGGTGGGGGGTTTTGTGTGGTGGTGGGGTGTGTGTGGTTGTGGGGTGTGGGGGGGTGTGGGGGTTGTGTTGGGGTGTGGGTGTGGTGGGGGGTGGGGTGTGTGTGTGGTGGTTGTGTTGGGGGGTGGGTGGGGGGTTGTGGGGGGGTGTGGTGTTGGGGTGGGTTGTGGGGGTGTTGTGTGTGTGGTGTGTTGTGGGTGGTGGGGTGTTGGTTTGGGGGGTGGTGGGGGGGGTGGGGGTGTTGGGGTTTGTGTTGTGGGGTTTGGGGTGTGGTTTGGGGGTGGTTTGGTGGGTTGTGGGGGTGTTTGTGGGGGTGGGGGGTTTGGTTGGGTGTGTGGGGTTTGTGTGTGGGTGGGGGTTTGTGGTGGGTGGGGTGTGTTTGTGGGGGGTTTGGTGTTGTGGGTGGTGTTGTTTGTGTGGGTGTGTGGGTTGGGTTTTGGGGTTGTTGGTGGTGTGTTGGTTGTGTGGGGGGTTGTGGGTGGGGGTGTGTGTGGGGGTGTGGTGGTGTTGGGGGGGTGTGGTGGTTGTTTGGTGGGTGGTGGTGGGGTGGGGGTGGTGGGTTGGGGGGGTGTGTTGGTGGGGTTTTTGTGGGTTTGTTGGGGTTTGGGTTGGGGTTGGGTTGGGGGTGGTGGGGGTGTTGTGTGGGGTGGTGTGGTGTTGGTGTGGGGGTGGGGTTGTGGGTGTGGTGGGGGGGGTTTGGGTGGTTGGTGGGGGGTGTGGGTTTTGGTGTTGTGGGGGGTGGGGTGTTGGTGGGGTGGTTTGGGTGGGGTGGGTGTGGTGGTGTTGTGGTGTGTGGGGGTGTGTTGTGGTTGGGGTGTGTGTGTGGGTGGGGTGGTTGGTGGGGGGGGGGTTGTGGGTGGGTGGGTGTTGGTGGGGTGTTTGGGGTGGGGTGGGGGGTGGGGGTGGTTGGTTGGGTGGTGGGGTGGGGGTGGGGTGGTGTGTTGGTGTTGGGGGGTGTTGTGGGTGTGGTTGGGGGGGTGGGGGGTGGTGTGGGGGGTGGGGGGGGGGTGTGGTTGTGTTGTGTGGGTGTTGGTGGGGGGGGGGTGGTGGGTGGGGGTGTGGGTGGGGTGGTGTTGTGTGTTGGGTGGGGGTGTGGGGTTGGGGTGGTGTGTGTGTTGTGGTGTTGTGGGGTGGTGGTGTTTTGTGGGGTGTTGGTTTGTGTTGGGGGTTTGTGTGGTGGTGGGTGGGGGGTGGGTGTGGTTGGTTGGTGGTTTGTGGTGTGGGGGGGTTGTGTGGTTGGGGGTGGGGTGTTTTGTGGTGGGGTGGGGGTGGGGTGGGGGGTGTTGGGGGGGTGGTGGGTTGGGGGTGGGGGGTGGGTTGGGTTGTGGGTGTGGGTGGTTTTGTGTGGGGGGGGTTGGTGTGTGTTGGTTGTGGTGGGGGGTGTTGGGTGGTGGGTTGTGGGGGTTGTGTGGGGGTGTGTTTGGTTGTTTTGGGGGGTTTGTGTGGTTTGGTGTGGGGGGGGGTGTGGTGGGGTTGGTGGTGGGTGGGGGGTGTGGGGTGTGGGTGGGTGGTGGGGGTGTGGGGGGGGGGTTGGTTGGTGGGTGTTTGGGTTGTTGGGTTGGGTGGGGTGGGGGGGGTGGTGGGTTGGGGTGGGTGTTGTGGGGGGGGTGGGGGGTGTGTGGTGGTGTGTGGGTGTGGGGGTGGGTGGGTGTTTTGTGGGGTTTTGGGTGTGTGGGGGTGGTTTGGGTGGGTGTGGGGTGGGGTGTGGGGGGGGTGGGTGGTTGGGTTGTGGGGGGTGGTTGTGTGGTGTGTGGGGGGGGGTTGGGGTGGGGGGGTGTGTGGGGGGTGGGGTGTGGGTTTGGGGTGGGGGGGTGTGGGTGTGTGGGGGGGTGGTGTGTGTGTGTGGTGGGTGGGGGGGGTGTGGGGTTGGGTGGGGGGGGGTGTGTGTGTGTTGGGTGTGGGTGGGGGGTGTTGGTGTGGTGGGTGGTGGTTGGGGTGGGGTTGGGGTGGTGGGGTGTGGTGGGGTGTGTGGTGGGGGTGGGGGGGTTGTGGGTGTGTGGGGGGGGTGTTGGTGGGTGTTGTGGGTGTTGTGGTGGTGGGTGTGGGTGTGGGGGTGTGGGGTGTGTGTTGGGGGGTGGGGTGTGTGGGGGGTGGTGGGGGTGTGGGTGGTGTGGGGGGTGGTGGGTGGGTGTTGTGGGTGGGTGTGGTGTGGGTTTGGTGTGTGGTTGGTGGGTGGTTTGTGGGGTGGGGTGGTGGGGTGGTGTTGGGGTGGGGGTGGGGTGTGTGGGTGTGGGTTGGGGTGTTTGTGGTTGTGGGGTGGGGGGGGTTGTTTGTGGTGTTGGGTGTTGTGGTGGGTGGGGGTGGGTGGTGGGGTGTGGGGTGGGGGTGTGGTTTGTGGGGGGTGGGGGTGTGGGGTGTGGTGGGTTTTGTGGGGGTTGGTGGGGGTGTTGGGTGTGTTGGTGTGGTGTGTGGGGGGTGGTGGTGTTTTGGGTTGTGGGGGTGTGGGGGGGTGTGGTGGGGGGTTGGGGGTGGGGGGGTGGGTGGTGTGGGGGGGGTGGGGGTGGGTGTGTGTTGGTGGGGGTGGGGGGTGGGGTTGGGGGGGTGGTTGTGGGGTGGGGGTGTGGTGGTGTGGGGTGTGGGGGTGGGGGTGGGGGGGGGTGGGGGTGGGGGTGGGTGTTGTGGGGGGTGGGGTGGGGGGTGTGTGGTGGGGGTGGGTGGGGGGGGTGTGGGTGGGTGGGTTGGGGTTTTTGTTTGTGTTGTGGGTGTGTGGGGGGTTGGGGTGTGGGGGGTGGTGGTTGTTGTGGTGTTTGGGGGGTTTGTGTTGGGGTGTTGGGGTTGGGGGGGTGGGTGTTGTGGGGTGGTGGGGTGGGGGGGGTGTGGGGGGGGGGTGGGTGGTGGGGGGGGTGGGGGTGGGTGGGGTGTGGGGTGGGGGTGGGTGGGGGGGTTGTGGTGGTGGTGGTGTTGTTTGGGGGTTGGGGGGGGGTGGTGGGGGTTGTGGGGTGGTTGGTGGTTGTGGTGTGTGGTTGTGGGGTGGGGGTGTGGGGTGGTTGTTGGGTTGGGTGGGGTGGGTTGGGTGTGGGGTTGTTGGTGGTGTTTGGTGGTTTGTTGTGGGGGTGTGGTGTGGTGGGGGTGGGTGGGGGGGGGGTTGGTGTGGGGGGGTGGGGTTGGGTGGGTGTGGGGGGGGGTGTGGTGTGGTTGGGGTGTGGGTGGGTGTTGGGGGTGTGGTGGGGGTGGTTTGGGGTTGTGGGGTGTGTGGTTGGTGGTGTGGGGGGGTGGTTTGTGGGGGGGGTGGGGGGGTGTTGTGGTGGGGTGGGGTGGGGGTGGGGGGTGTTGTGGGTGTGGGTGTGGTTTGTGTGGGGTGTTTGTGGTTTTGTGGGGGTGGGGGGGGTGGGGGGTTGTTGGGGGGTGGGGGTTTTTGTGGGTGGTGGTGTGGGTGTGTGGTGTGGTGGTTGTGGGGGGTGGGTGGTTTGGTTTTGGTTGGTGTGGGTTTGTGGGTGTTGTGGTGTGTGTGGGTTGTGGTTTGTGGTGGGGGGTTGTTGGTGTGGGGGTGGTGGGGGTGTGGTTGGGTGGGGGTGGGTGTG
>CALYLW010000262.1:1254054-1279898 GCA_944989445.1 Ampullaceana balthica | reverse complement strand
AGCTGACGAGATCCAATGCTATGCAGACAGGCGTGACTATAAAAACTTCTACGACGCCTTGAAAGAAGTATATGGCCCTACGCCCTCAGGATCAAACCCCCTTCTCAGCACAGACGGTATCACACTCATCACAGACAAAGAGAAGATCTTGGAGAGATGTGTCGAACATTTCGATGACGTCCTAAATCGCCCTTCGACAATCAACGACGAAGCCATCAATCGTCTACCCAAAGTGCCCACAAACAAAGCACTGGATGACCCCCCAACCTTGCTCGAGACCCAGAAAGCAATCTATCTTCTCTCCAGTGGCAAAGCACCTGGTTCTGACGCCATACCAGCTGAGGTCTACAAGGATGGGCGAACAGCCCTGACTGAAAGGCTCCACCAGCTGTTTCTCTTAATATGGCAGCAAGAGACGATCCCGCAGGACTTCAAATATGCCACCATCATATCTCTATATAAGCGAAAAGGAAGTAGACAGGCTTGTGACAACCACAGAGGCATATCCCTGCTTTCTATCGCAGGAAAGATCCTTGCCAGAATCCTTATCAACCGCCTCACAGTCCACCTTGACCAAGGACTCCTGCCTGAAAGTCAGTGTGGATTCCGAAAAGAGCGAGGAAATATCGACATGGTGTTCGCTGCCAGGCAGCTGCAAGAGAAATGTCAGGAGCAGAATTCTGACCTGTTCTTCACTTATGTCGACCTGACCAAGGCTTTTGACACTTTTGGCAGAGAGGGTCTGTGGAAGATCATGGCCAAATACGGTTGCCCAAGGAAATTCATCGTCTTGGTGCAACAATTCCATGAGGGCATGCAGGCCAGAGTCCAGGACAGCGGGGAGTTTTCTGATCCTTTCCCAGTCACAAACGGGGTCAAGCAGGGCTGCGTCCTGGCGCCAACACTGTTTAGCCTCATGTTTTCCGCCATGCTGATAGAGGCCTTCAGAGACGATGATGTTGGTGTAAACCTGAAGTACCGCACAAATGGCAAGCTGTTCAACCTTCGGAGGCTCCAGGCAAAAACCAAGGTTATGACAGACATCATCAGAGACCTGCTGTTCGCTGATGACTGTGCCCTCAACGCTGTCTCAGAAGCCGACATGCAATGCAGTGTAAACCTGTTCTCCAGCGCCTGTACAAACTTTGGTCTAACAATCAATACTAAGAAGACTGAGGTCCTCCATCAGCCCGTGCCTGGAAGGCCCTACGTAGAGCCCAACATCACTGTCAACGGCCAGAGACTAAGCACAGTGCATCGGTTCACATACCCTGGCAGCACACTGTCTCAAAATGTCACCATCGATGACGAAGTGAACGTCAGAATTGCTAGAGCCATCTCCACTTTCGGCAGGTTGTACCCTAATGTCAGGAACAGAAGAGGCATTACCATCCAGACCAAGCTGAAAGTGTACAGGGCAGTGGTGCTCCCCACACTGCTATAAGCTCGTGAGACTTGGACAATTATCAGCGCCATGCAAGAAAGCTTAACCACTTTCATATAACAAGCCTCAGGAAGATTCTCGGCATAAAGTGGCAGATCAAAAATCCAGACACAGTGGTTCTGACCAGGGCAGGTCTCCCCAGCATCTTCACCCTCCTGATGCAGACCCAGCTTCGCGGGGCAGGGCACGTTGTCCGAATGCCAGACGAGAGACTGCCAAAGAGAATCTTCTATGGTGAGCTCCAGTATGGCCAGCGGTCCCATGGTGGGCAAAAGAAACGCTACAAAGACACACTGCAAGCCTCAATAAAAGCGTTTGCCATCAATCCAGACACGTGGGAACGAGCTGCAATGGACCGATCCACCTGGCGCCTTTCCATCCACGAAGGTGCCGGGTCATGCGGGGCAAACCGGATCACCGCCGCAGAAAAGAAAAGGCAAGCCCGAAAGGCCCATGCTGTCAACCCTACAGGAGATGACACACTCGTCCCTTGTCCCTTCTGTTCCCGAACCTTTCGTGCAAGGATCGGCCAAATCAGCCATCTGCGCACGCACAGACAACCCTCGGATGACTAGAGTGGTCCTCGTCGTATCGACGGACCAACGAACATAGTAATATTTGTGTACTGATCCTGTATATATTTTCTTGTAGTGCTATAGTAATATTTGTGTAGTTATCCTGTATATATTTTTTGTAGTGCTATAGTAATATTTGTGTACTGATCCTGTATATATTTTCTTTTAGTGCTATAGTAATATTTGTTGTGAAATGATCCTTATATATTTTATTGTAGTTCTATAGTAATATTTGTGTACTGATCCTGTATATCTGCATCGGTTTGTTCATTTGCAAAAAGTTGTGTGTAGTATTTTTCAAATGTTAATACAATCTCTTGATGTCAGATAAGTTAGTGTGTTTGTTTCAAATCGAACGTCGACATATACTACCCTTCAACAATTAGACAATTATATAAATTTTAAAACATAAAAAACATCGATTTTTAATAATTATAAAAACAGACATCAAAATTTTTTTTTCCATTCTAAATTTAATTTTTTTTGGTGTAAAATTTAAGCCACAAACACTGAAACATTTCAGTAACACAAATTATTATCGTAGTCAAATGTTTTATAGCATTTTAATTTACTTTCAAAAACATATGTTTATGTTAAAGTTTTGTCATTTATATAGGTAGATAAGTCTTCTCAAACATATCGGCACATTAAATTTGTTCCTAACGGTGCTTTGTGGTGCAGCACGGATGTGAATCAAATTAAACTTTAATAGTAGTTTATTTGTGGATTTAACAGAAAATAAAACATGTTTCTTAAATAGAACATATTTCTTTGTTATGTTCTTTAAAATATAATCAATTTTATACGCAGTCCAAAGCCCTGCATGGGCTTTATGGCTGCAGAGAAGGATGGAAATTGTATACGGAAGACAGGTAATTCAAAGAAACTTATAAGTGGTAATTTTTACAAGGTGCCATAAACGTAAGCGGAAGTGTATCAGAGTTATTGTCGACATTACGTCTTTCTGTGTTTTTACTGAATAGAATATCAACAAACAATTCCAATTATAGAGGCAGGGGTTTCGAACGCAGGGAGAAGAGGGGGGTCAAAGTAGAACGAGAGGGAGCGACCCGTGGACATTACAGACGATCGTTCTTTACAGAGGACTATTGCTTTCTACGTTCTTGTATTACAGAGGACTATTTCTTTCTAAGTTCTTGTATTACAGAGGACTATTGCTTTCTACTCTCTTGTATTACACCGGATTATTGCGTTCTACGCCCTTGTATTACACAGGATTATTGCTTTCTACTCTCTTGTATTAACTGCCTTCTTCAAATTTTGATCATCCGACTCTCTGTTTGCCAGCTGACCACGCATGCTGCTCGACCAATGTGATTTCTAATTTATATATCATTGCATGAAACACGTTTCTTTAAATGATTGATTTTTGAATCACGTTTCTTTTAATGATTGATTGCATGAAACACATTTATTTCAATGACTGATTGTATGAAACACGTTTCTTTTAATGATTGATTACATGAAACACATTTATTTCAATGACTGATTGTATGAAACACGTTTCTTTTAATGATTGATTACATGAAACACATTTATTTCAATGACTGATTGCATGAAACACATTTATTTCAATGACTGATTACATGAAACACATTTATTTCAATGACTGATTGTATGAAACACGTTTCTTTTAATGACTGATTGCATGAAACACATTTATTTCAATGACTGATTGCATGAAACACATTTATTTCAATGACTGATTGCATGAAACACATTTATTTCAAATGACTGATTGTATGAAACACGTTTCTTTTAAATGATTGATTGCATGAAACACGTTTATTTAAATGACTGATTGCATGAAACACGTTTATTTCAAATGACTGATTGTATGAAACACGTTTCTTTTAAATGATTGATTGCATGAAACACGTTTCTTTAAATGACTGATTGCATGAAACACATTTATTTCAATGACTGATTGCATGAAACACGTTTCTTTAAATGATTGATTGTATGAAACACGTTTCTTTTCAATGACTGATTGCATGAAACACGTTTATTTAAATGACTTATTGCATGAAACACGTTTTATTTCAATGATTGATTACATGAAACACGTTTCTTTTAATGACTTGATTGCATGAAACACGTTTATTTCAATGACAGATTGCATGAAACACATTTCTTCTCTCGTGTATGATCATATTCATATCGTTATCACATCTATAAAGTTGAGATACAGTCATTTATTACACTCATAAAACTTCTGTTATTTACTTACATTATTTCAGTTGGTTAATGTCAGCAGTTGATGTCAAGAATGAACTTAATCACAGAAATTTGAACTCTGGGTTCGAGAGATTATAAAAGTGCATGTCGCACGACGGCAATTCCCTGATAAAGTGTGTGTATTTTTTATTAGAATATTTTTTATAGAACACTATCTGAACTATGTCCTTAGCTCAAACAATTCGTTTAAAATCGACACCTTACAAGCAGACTTTAACTTTTTATTTAATAACTATGTTTTGCTGCGGCGCCGTGGCGCCTCCGTCGCCCACTTTTTTCTTAAGTCCAACTAACTTCTCTTTGTTTGATAAATACGAAATATTAAACTTCCTGAAATGTACAAAAACTATTTTATAATAGTAGTTGTGGGGCGCCTGCGGCGCCCACTTTTTTTGTTTGTTGTCAAAAGCCCAAGTAACTTATCCTTGTATGATAAGTACGAAATATTCCTGAAATGTACACAAAGTATTTATATAATATTTTTTACAGTGCTAATCACCACACGATTTTTGAACTGCACGTCCCTTTGTCCTGTCCTTGACGCTACTAATTTTAGAAAGCAGAGTATTAAATTACTGCAAAAAAAATAACTCTTTGAGTCTTTGAGTCAGTCAGCACCGTTTGCAACACAAAGATCCGTGCGTTGTTTGTTTATTGTTAATCTGGAAACTAAAATGATTATGATTTTTAAGTCTATACTAAACAAATTAAAAAAAAAGCAGAGTGATGTCCATTAGCGTTAGGCCACAGTGATAATTGAGGGTGTTTATTATATATATTATAATACTTATTTCAGAACTTATATAGCGCACTTTTGTTCTCTAAAGTAAGAGAGCTTTCAATTAAAGACACAAATGATACACAAATGGAGGAGTATCATAAGAAATAATGACATAATTTTCTTTTAATAAAATTTAGGGAGGTAGATCGTAAAATTAAAATAGTAAATGTTTCGTATATTTTTTAAACTATAAATTTATACTTAAATAAAAACATAGTTATGGATTGTTTATGTTATCTAATTGATAACGTACATATTATATTTTAAAGGCATGTTTTAATTATATTATATTTTGCTTGAAATCAATGCCCGAAATGATTACAATACGTATAAGATTATTGGATTGAAGGGAAATAATTCATTCATAATACATTTGTTTTATCTATAGGCTAAATAAAATAATGCATTACAAAAATATTTTTAAAATGACTGCATATTCATGATGTGTCAAGAAAAAAAATAAAGCTAAAAATTGTGCTTTAATGGCTATTTCTTTATACAGTTTATTACTATCTGTTTAACTTAAAGGAAAACTATGTTATTAAGACAATACTACCGGTTTATGATTGGTGTAAATAAATGTTTATGCAACCACTCCTAACTGGCGTACTGTTTATAACAAACTGGATAGCATTTATTTTGTTCCTATAATTAGGAATTCGCCTCCTCTAAAGTTAGAGAGTTCCATTAAAATTATGAACTCTACGAACTCTACAAGATTCATCTATCTATGTACATAAATATCAGTACTGCGAGCGCTAGTTTTTACAACCTAGATCTAGAATTTTTTCGACCTAATCTATGTTTTTATTTCAAATAAGAAAAATGTCAAAAAGTCTTTTTTTAAAAAGGACACGCTTTTATTTACAGACTGAAACGCGCTGATCTCCCCTGCCCTTTGATGTAAAAACACGGGAATTTGGTAAACGAGGGCTGGATTGAAACCAGTGAGCCGTGGAGGTCAACTCTAGCAGACGACTAAACATTCTAAATAGTGATAAATAGAGATAAACTAAAAAATGATGAATTTAATTACGGTATATTCGATCGATCTGAAATTTTGATACAATGCACTGTCATCCAAGATCTATATGTGGTAAAAGTTTGAGATCTCGGGGACGATCAGAAGTGGTTTAATTTTACGTTTCAAGATTTGAAGGAAGGATGGATGGATGGATACAACATACAAAACATTGTAACTTAAATAAAAGCGTGTAAATAGCAACAATCCAGGTTTTTTATAGACCGTGTATACTCGTTCTAAAGCCGACATTTTTTTTTGGACAAAATCTATGGGAAAATGTTGGGGGTCGGCTTACGAGTGGGTCATAGGTGATTTCTGCATGTACATTGAATATTGATGTTGTTATTGTAAATCATCAAGTTTTTTGTCTACATTCTACAAGATTATACTGCTCTACCAGAATCTAGAAAATATTTTTAAACATCTGCACTTACCTAATTTATTCATTTTTTTTTGTTGCGTGAATGTTTTAATGATCCTACATGTGAAAGAAAATCAGAAGCCCCGAGCCTAATTCTCTTCATGGGTCTTCCTGGAAGACCCTCCCAGCTGTCTGGCCCCCTCCCCCAAGAGAACGTAACAGCTGGGATCCCCCCCCCCAGCGTTCGCTTCTGAAGCGGCCACCTGGGCATCCAAGACTGATTGTCAAAAATGCCTCCCACTAAATTGACCTCACTAGGAGGAGTGGAATTCCCTACATCGACCAGTTACCACTGTGGCGCCAACCCAGCAAAGCATACGAGTCTCAATGGTTTGAACCGCTGCTTGTCGGGGGATCATCAATGACCTACCTAGGGTGCAACATCCACTGGAAGGTTTCCTCGGAGCCGGCGTCCGCTGCGTTCTTCGCGGTACCTTTTGCTAATCCGTGCTGGCACTCCTGGTCCTAAACCGTCACCGCTCAATGGCGTTGCTAGTAAAATGAGAGGAGCGAAACAGTCGTTTGGAGAAACCCAATTTATGTTTTAATAAATTGCTTTACAAATTTTGTTTTCAACAACGAATTTTAATGTACTCGCTTTCGATACTGTTTACCAAATAAAATAAAATACCGGTAACTCTTGGGGTCGGCTAACGAGCGGTTTAAACACTATCTCTATTTTTCTCTACAAAAAAGGGGATAGGCTTATAAACGAACGGGCTATAGAACGAATATATGCGGTAAATCAAAATTTAAATATACAATTTGAAAGTACGGAAATAAATAAATGTGTGCAGTTAATATTCTAAATAAAGTTTATTTTAGAAAATAAATAAAACAAACCCGTAAAAACAACAAAGTTTTTTACTATAAATCCCTTATATATGAGGCAAATCTAACAGTATTGATTATTTTAAAACGCGACAAACATTTACAGACTGAATCTGTCTTAACTCAAATTTGCTTCACAACCCTGGGGGGTGGGGGGTGGAGGTGGGTGGGGGGGGAGATGGGAAAAGTATGTCACCGATCGCTTTACCGAGCTCAGCGTGACACGTAAAATGTAGACAAAAGCACGCCGGTACTTCGATGGGTCGCTTCAACGCCTCAACTCAAACTCTCACGTGAGAAAAAAACAATATCAAACAGTGAATTTGAATTACATACGTTTTACAAGGATAAATTAAAAATGCATTAATTTGATTACTATACGTTTGATCAATCTGAAATTTTGATACGATGCCTTGAGACGGGTCTGTGTGCCAAATTGCAGCTCGATCGGATCACGGGAAGTGGGTCATTTTTTACTTTTGTTTTTCCGCCAGACGTACGAAGAGATAACGTCAGACAGAGAGAGAGAGAGAGAGAGAGAGAGAGAGAGAGAGAGAGAGAGAGAGAGAGACAAGAGAGAGAGAGACAAGATTTCGAAGTTAATAAAAAGGATTTAAAAACCAGTTTGTTATAAGTTGACTAAAAAGAATAAAATAAAAAGAAGTAAAAAAAGATTTTTTAAAACCACGTTTTTTATAAGCGGACTAAAAAGAAGAAAATAAGTTAAAACGTATTAGTTCAAGTACTTCGATTTAATATGACTAAAAACGTGGGGCTGGTGTTTGGTATAAAAATTAAAGATTTCTAATTTAGAAGGCAAAAGAGAGATCTATAAGTGAGAGAATGAGTGAACCGCATATGTTATATCTCATTAAGTACTTCAACTAATAAGTTTTAACTTATTTTCTTCTTTTTAGTCCGCTTATAAAAACCTGGATATTAAAGATCTTTTTTCTTTTAACTTCTATTTATTAAATCCCTTATATTAACTTCGAAATCTTGTCTGTCGTCATCTCTCTCTCTCTCTCTTCGTACGTCGGTCGGGCGGAAAAACAAAAGTCAAAAATGACCCATTTTCCGTTATTCGATCGTGCTGAAATTTGGCACACGGACCCGTCTCACCTAACAATGCATCGTATCAAAATTTCAGATCGATCGAACGTACCCTAATTAAATTAATGCATTTTTAGTTTATCCTTATATAACGTATGGAATTCAAATTCACTGTTTGTTATTGTTTTTTTTCCACGTGAGAGTTTGAGTTGACGCTTTGACGTCGACCGTCATGACGACACCCCCTCACGTCACATCCCCCGTTATTAAATACAGGGGACATCACTTGGTGTCAGTCTGTAAATGTTTGTCGCGTTGGAACATAATCAATACTTTTAATTATGACTCATATATAAGAGATTTAAAGTAAAAAACTTTGTTTTTACGGGTTTGTTTTATTATCGTTGGACTCCGTGTGTGTAAAGACAACACATTTTGATTTCATGTTCAGTAGACCTTAACCTCACAGAACATGGGGGTCAGTAATTTCAGGGAGTTCGCTCCAAGATATTCATTTTTTATTATTACACGCTTTTATTTAAGTCACAATGTTTCTATGTTGTATCCATCCTTCCTTCAAAACTTGAAACGTAAAATTATACCACTTCTGATGGTTCTAGAGATCTCAAAATTTTACCACAGATAGATCTTGGATGACAATGCATTGTATCAAAAGTTTCAGATCGATCGAATGTACCGTATTGAAATTATTGCATTTTTAGTTTATCTATAGTCTATATATTAGCATCGGTACCTGTCTGCTTTGTTGACATCCATGAGTTCACCACGTGAACACTTTACCGTGTTATAAAACGTTGGGCAGGCGCTTATGAGGTGTTTGGTATTTAAAAAAATAGTTGTAAAAAAGATGTGTGGGCTTCAGACGGGAATTTGAAAGAGTTTTTATTATAAGTTTTAAATAAAACAAACCCGTAAAAACAAAGTTTTTGACTATAAATCCCTTATATATGAGACATAACTAACAGTATTGATTATTTTCAAACATTTACAGACTGAATCTGTCTTAACTCAAGTTTGCTTCATAACCCGAGGGGGGGGAGGGGTGGGTGGAAGGGGGAGAGGGGAAACGTCTGGTCACCGATTCGCTTGACCGAGCTCAGCGGGACACGTAAAATGTAAACAAAAGCACACCCGTCGCTTCGATGGGTCGCCTCAATGCGTCAACTCAAACTTTCACGTGGGAAAAAAACAATAACAAACCGTGAATTTGAATTACATACCTCATATAAGGATAAACTAAAAATGCATTAATTTAATTACGGTACGTTCGATCGATCTGAAATTTTGATGCGATGCATTGTTAGATAAGACGGGTCCGTGTGTCAAATTTCAGCTCGATCGAATCACGGGAAGTGGGTCATTTTTGACTTTTGTTTTTCCGCCCGCCCGCTCATGAGATGATGAGATGACGACAGACAGAGACGACCGCGAAGTTAATATAAGGGATTTAAAAATAGTTGAAAAAACAAAGTTTTTGACAATAAATCCCTTATATATGAGACATAAACTAAAAGTAGTGATTATGTTAAAAGCGTGTCCTTTAAAAAAATGATTTTTAAAAATATTTATTACTTATTTAAAGGTCATGTGGTTCGTCTTGGTACGCGAGTTGGGGTTGGAGGCCTCTAGCAACAGTTAGACCTTGAATGTCAACATTTGACCTGGCGGTATGTAAAACAGTTAGTTGTTTTTGTAAAGACTTTTATTAGCGAATCAGTTCACAAATTTGAACATGCCGTTCTGTGGCGATTCTATTTATAAAAATAATAAAACATCCAAAACCACATTAAAATGGTCGGTGATAACGCCCCTGATATTCCCAATTATATGTAAACACATAACTAAAATTTGACAGTCAGTAAATAACGCCACTGATATTCACAATTATGTGTAAATACATAACTAAAGTATGACAGTCGGGGAATAACGCCCCTGATATTCACAATTTTATTTAAACACATAAATAAATGTTGACAGTTATGGTGTCACACTACTCAAAATAAGTTTCTCATTGTGTTGACGTTAACATGACGACGATGTTGACAAACACGTCTTCGCTTTCAATATTTTCTGTAGTGTGCTCGGAAATGAAATTAATCCATTATCGTCAAAAGTTAGACAATTGCACGCGTCTACATGAGCAGTACGAAATGTTGGTTGATACGTTTTCCTTGGTCACTTTAATTGTTTACAAGTTTAAATGTTAAATATTTAGAAAATTATCATTTGAATCATTGATATGTAACACATTCGTATGTCATTGTGTTGTGTCAAACTGAGTTAAACTTTTGTATTCATAGTGTACAACCGAATGATCATAGTACAGTGTTAACGCAGTTTTTTTTATTATTTCACATTGCATTATGACCTTTGAACCAACACAACATAAAACCAACCATCAAAACCACACAGATTATTACGTTGCTTTGATAAATATTTTTTTTTAAAAAGAATAAAAAATATTTGCTATATGATTGAAATAACTATTTTGTTATTTCCATTTAGTAGCTCTCGACTGTTACATGTAGACATAGAGATTACAATTCCAATTATTTTATATGTGAATGTTTGTAGTTGAGAAGTGAGAGTACAAGACCAACGACAACGATGAGGAGATGGACTACATCTACGAATAACAGTAGGGTAATGAGCGAGATATTACACTAACTGCTTATTAGAGCAGTGCTGCCAGTGACAATTTTTTCGAAAAACCTAACCGAGACGTAAAAAAAACCTAGATCCGAAAGAAAAAACCCAGAAACACTAAAAATAAACGAATATGACGTCACAAAGCTATTTCCCCACCCCCCTTTTAAAAAAATATATATATATAAAAATAAATAAAATAAATAAATATAAAAGAGCCGTGTTTTCTATTTGAAAATGAACATGTTTCAAATCATTTTTTTGTTATTTAAGTATGTAGTTAGTGTGAGGCTGAAGTCTAATCTTAACACGCGTGAAGCTATTTAAAGCGTCATTAAATAAATTGTAAGCAATCATATATTTAGTAGAGCTTTCATTTAAAGTTGCGCTTTTTTGATGTGGCACTTTTTTAAAGTGGCTTCACAGCTCTTAAAACCCCCTCCCCTTTTTCACACATCTCACAAAAGTGTGAACCCCCTCTATTTGCCGTAAATGCGTGTCGTCATTTAAGAACCGCCCCGAGGTATTAGTATGTTCTGCATAAGTATTTGTAAAATATACTTATATCTGCATTTCTTTATCACTTACGTCATCTTCCTTATAAATACAAATCTTAACAGCATTTTTGGAACAATTCTTATTTTATCTATAAAAGACGGTCCTTTTATACAGAAGATTATAGAGGCCTACTTCCATCCATTGTTTATGTCTGGTATTGCATTTTTATTTGAGTTTTAAATGTTGACAAGAGTTTTGGTTTTCCTCGTTTGATCAGGAACTCATTCCATGGCTGAATTCCGAACCGAAAGAACGAGCATTTTTATGTGTTTGTTCTTGCATACTAAATAGGAAAAGTGTTTTTATAACTATGTCTATCTGAACGTTGTATTAGATTATTCTTGATCTATGCCATGTATACTTGAGAGAATATTCTCTACACAGGCATAAGAAAATGGTAGAGCTGTTAAGTTTGTCATGAAGTCTAATAAAATTGATTATTTTTGCTCATTCAAGCTGTTTTATCTTGAACCAGATTTCTTTAGACAAATGGCACCGCAACAGCTCTACCTTTCGAATTCAGTGGAATGGTCTCATAGATATCATAATTAACACGACAGAGCGTCTGAAAAAAAACTGTTGCCACCTAATATTTTATTTTATTTTTTTGAAAATATCGAATTTATTTAGGGTATTAATTGCACATAGTTAATAATTTTGTACTTGAAAAATCGTTTCTTTACATTTTTTAAAGAAAACCTTAGATTATGGCTATTTTCGAAATAAAAACCTAGAAACCTAGACAAGGTCGAAACAATCTAGATCTAGGTTGAAAAACATAGCGCTGGCAGCACTGTTTCAAGATGTAAATGTTTGTAGCGTTTGAACATAATCAATACTTTAAGTTATGTCTGATATATAAGAGAATTATAGTCAAAAACTTTGTTTTTTCGGGGTTGTTTTTATTAACTAGTTGAAATTCGTTTCAACAGCTTCTTTTAATCAGCTAAACAATCATTTTGTAATTTTAAATTCCTAGAATAATGATTACTTACAATTTTTCTTTTCATAAAGAAATATGAACAATTTAAAAATTAACTAAATGGTGCTCTTTCAACAGAATTAAAATTGAAAAACAAAAATTGAACTTAATCAACTTACATAGAACTATACATTGTAAAACAAGAATCGAATTTAATCAACTTACATAGAACTATACATTGACAATGAAGAAACCAACAAATTGAGACAGAGTTTCTACTAAAAAGGTCAAGTACGCAACGCACAATATTTCTTATAAAATAATAAGAAAAACCCGTAAAAAACCAAGTTTTTGACTATAAATCCTTTATGTACGAGAAGAATTTAAAAGAATGTTCATTATAATACGCAGCGCCAGACCATCCAGAAATACAAAATTTCAGTTGTGTCGTAAAACATGTTTAATATAATGCGCACCGATCAGGAATATGTTTATAAAAAGAGCTGTCAATAAAATACGCACCTTATTGTGCGACAGAAAGGTTGTTCAATATAATACGCACCGCGACGCTCTATCTCAAAAAATAGCATGATACATAAGAATAAATAAAATAATCTAAAAAATCAATAATTTAATTACGGTACATGCGATCGATCTGAAATTTTGATACATTGTTTTTATCATCGGTACGAAACTGCTTACAAAATTTCAGCTCGCTATCTTGCGAGCAAGTGGGTTGAAAATCGAACAAAAGTTTTGGCGACAAGCAAGCAATCAAGCAAGGTCGGTCGGTCGGTCGGCCGCAGACACCACGAGTTAATATAAAGGATTTTAAAAATGTTTGTTTTAAATGATAAAGGGACATAAGTTGTATTTTATAAGGATTAACTAAATCTCGTCATTTTTTAGACTATATAAATTTAAATGTCTTATTCATAATTATAAATATTTTTTTGTTAAAAAATTGGATAAATAATACCCACGTTACTGATTGCAAATTTTTATTTTATTGTAATTTACAATAAATAAAATGTTTTGAAATTAAAAGTACACATACGCCTATTTAATGAGATGTAAACAAAGTGTTTTGAAATTTGAAGTACATATACGCAACACCAATTTCTTTTAAAAGGCAGATATGACAAGGACGGGGTGGTCGAGTGGCAGCGCACTCGACTGGCGTACCGATGGTCATGGGCTTGAATCCATGCGAAGGCAAGGAGTCGTTCCCGGGGCCTAGGCGTCCCTGAGTCACCCAGCTCCGAATGGTTACCTAACACTAGTTAGGCGGCTCGGTAATGCGTGGAACCCTCAAAGCCGTGGCCTGTGAACGCGTCATCACTTGCCAACAGATCATCTGTCATGGTCTGTGGACGCATTAATCTTATGTATAGAAGGAACGTCTGTATAGATAAGATAAGATAAGATATTATGACCTAATCTTTCCCTCAACATTTAACAGGCCATAGTGTAATCGTTTTTTATAACATCGTTAACGAATAAATCATCATGCAAGTTTGCCATAATTTGTCGTTTTCCGTTTTTAAATAAAATCAAAGCATGTTATAATTTTCTTTTTTTTTCAATATATAATGTCGTACTTATAGAAATCAATAACGAGTCAGCTAACTATTTAAGATAAGTCGATGAAATATTCTAAATTTAAGCAGTGGCCGTATTAGGGCCGCGGTTCTGGATTTCGCACACCTGTGAAATGCAGAAATGATTTTGCTGTGAATTTGGTTATTTTATACGAATTCCATTGGTAGTGGAATAACAAGAGATTAGTCCTTAAGCCAGATGGAATTCCAGCCCACACAGTTCACTGGCTTGACTTAAGACATCACCTAACTAAAGAAGTCAATTTGCTTTTACTAGAATTTTATTAAACAAGACTTTGTATCTCTACTTTAGAGATCGAACTCAAGTGACATGCACTTGTCTAATTTTTTATTTTTTTAAATTTATTTATTTTTTTTATTATTATTTTTTTTTAAAGAAAAAGGGGGTTGCGGCGGAAACCTCAAATTACTATCATCGATCTCCGCTGCAGTCCCTTTTTCGGACATAGCTTTTAATTTTTATTTTTTCAAAAGTTACATTTTAATTTGGCTGAAGCCCTTACAAATTATTATTATTATTATTTTTTTTTATTATTATTATTTTTTTTAAATTTTTATTTTAATTAATTTTCAAATTTTTGGTGATACAAAAAAACATTGTTACAGACAAAATTCAAAAAAAAACATTAAAAGGGTTAGTAAACTAGAACAGCATGATGATGTGAGTGACAAGCCCCGTGGAGTGAAATATGAGTATGAATGGGACGGTAAGTGAAATTGTGTGAAACAAAATGTGCAAATAATAAACAAAGAAAACATGGGTGATGGCTGTTCCTCCAGTAGACTTCTCCGTGCCTGCTTCCTTTGATTCTGCAGTTTCCTCTCTGAAAGGAAAGAGCGAATTTCTTAGCGTAGACACTTTCCGGAGTTGTTCATGCCTTAACATTTTATGCATATAAATATATTTATATTTATAAAAATTTACAATGGTTGATTAAACTTCAGCCAATTTATTTTATTGTTATTTAATTTAGTTTATATTTAGATCAATTAAATTTTGGATTTTCGCTCTAAATAGTATCTCTATTAAATTGTCTGTATACATGTGTTTGTTAAATATTACGTTTCTCCTGCACTGCCAAATGTGCTGTCTATATTCTGCCATCAGTCGTAAGCTGATGACATGTTGGTTTGTGTTATGAGATCTAGGGATTGTGTTTATGGCTATCGCTTTATCTATGTCTACTGGGTAAATCGTTCCCGCTTTTATTAGTAGTTTTAGTGTATTTTTAGTTTGTTGTATTGCTTCGCACTCCATAAACAGATGTCTCTCTGTTTCTATTATTGAATATTTACAGAGAGGGCATCTTGGTCTCTGGAGTGTCTGTTGTTCGAGTCTTTCTGAGGTTGGCGTCATATTATAAATTAAGCGAAAAGTAATTTCTCTAGCCCTTGGTTCTATTTCTTTAATGTGTAAGTTTTTGAAGGTGTCTTTTATTTCGGTTGTATTGAAATGTCGCATCCACTTGATTCGCTCAAGATGAGGGGTTTTCTTTCGTTCTCTCAAGTGGTTGTAAATTTCTTTGTTTGTTCTATTGACTAACGTCTCATTATTTTTTATCGCCCGTAAGCAAGCTTGGTAAAAAGAGGGGAGTTTCGTCCCCAGGTAGTGTGGTGTGTTATTGTTGATAGGAGTCAGACGTGTCAGTCTGACCCCTATGTAATAGTGTGTTAGGGAGTATTCCTTGTGATCTTTAATGGCCTGTCCTAAAAATTTAATTCTCATAGCTTCTATTTTTGTATCTATATCTTGTAAATTTATTCCTCCTTCTATTTAGTCTGCATTAAAGTAGATTTCTTTATGTTCCATTTAGTGTTCTTAAAAATAAATCTCCTAATCATTTGGTTAATTGTGTTTAGAGTATGTTGAGGAATGTTAAAAATATTCCCTACGTAAATTAATTTTGGTATTATTAAAGTATTTATCAGTGTACTTCTCCCGAATATTGTTTTGGTTGCGTATTTGTATCGTGTGATAATTTTATTAACGAATTTTACTAGCGAATCCCATGTTCCTTTGTGTGTTTCCCATGGGTTGTTTGTAAATGTTAATCCGTATATTAATAATTCTTTCTTTCCTTCCAAGTTAAGGGGATAGTCGTCCTTATTTGTGAATTTTCCTTATGCCCATAATTTCCGACTTCTTGATGTTTATTTTTGATCCGCTGGCTGATCCAAATTCCTCGAAAGTTTCCATAATTCTTTTGATCGAGTTGTTGTTTTGGGGAAAGAATATAGTGTCGTCGGCGTATGCTAATAATTTTCTCTCTCCTCTATTTGGTAGGTGAATTCCTCTTATGGTATTATCTAACCTAATTTTTCCTAACACTGGCTCTATCGCCAGGATATATAAGTAGGGTGAGAGGGGGCACCCCTGCCTAACTGATCTTTGTATCTCTATTCCTTCTGATAGTGTATTGTTGATGAGTAGTTTACTAATGGGATTTTTATAAATTATTTTAACCCAGTCACACACGTAGTTTCCTAGATTATTTTGTTTTAATATTTTGTGTAGGTATGTGTGAGATACCCTATCGAATGCTTTTTCTTGGTCGAGGGCCAAGATACTTGCTTCAATGTTTTTATCTTTGGCATACTGTATTACATCTCTTATAAAATGATTATGATTGTTTATATTCCTATCTTTAATGCTACATTGTTGGTCTGGGTGCACTAAATCTTTTAGGTAAGGTTTAATTTTGTTCGCTATTACTTTAGTTAATATTTTATAGTCTGTATTTAGTAATCGATATTGGTCTATAGTTTTTAGTTTGAGTTTTATCAGTTTTCTTTTTGGAAAGAAGTTTTATGTAGGACTCTCCCATGTTGGGCGGCAGTTCTTTGTTCGTGTATGCTTCGTCGATCACCGCGTGTAGGAGTGGCGTCACCTGTGTAGCGAAGTGTTTTGAAGATCTCGGTTGTAAAACCATCCGGTCCGGGTGATTTCCCATTGTTCATGCCCTCCAAACGCCGTCTTTATGTCTGTTGCCTGTATTGGTCTGTCTAGCTCTGTCCTCTGGTCGTCCTGTAGCGACTTTGCGTAAGCCAGGTACCTGTCTTGAATGTCTGTGTTTGTTTGTTCGTGTGTGTAAAGTTTGTGTAATAGTCTTTGAATGTGTGTACTATTCCTTCGTTATCGTCGTGTAGCACTCCGTCCTTATCCTCAATAACGTTGATGTTGTTGCTACGTTGAATGTTGTCTTCAATTGTTAAAAAATGTTTTGTGGGTATTTCTAGATTGTCTATAGAAAATTAGGATAGGCGGATAGGACATATTGCACAACAAAATTCTAACACATGGCAATTAAATATTTATAAATGTCTTATTTACACAGTTTTCAAATATCTGCAATAGAGAAGTATATAAATATATTTTTTTAATTAAGGTAAATCTTTAAACTCTATTGTTTATAAAAGCCTCTTTATCTCATATTTTATCAAATTACAAAACTTGTTTTATTTATTCAAAGTTCAGATAAACAAAACTGAATATTCAAAATAAATAATTGCTTCCCCTTGATACAATGCATCATTTGTTTATGTATGGGACCCACTGTGGGTCGGCGAACAGGGGTAAATTACACCATTTGGGATAACAAGGGAATTTGTGGTGGTAACGGAGACCAATCGGGGACATAATATAAAATCCGTTAAAATCGGGAAAGATTTGTATCTATTTTTTTCTTTAATTTTAATTTTGATCAAAATCCTTCATGTCTACGTATAATTACAAAAGCACGATTTATTAATAATAAATAAAATATTGCTGATAGAAGTACGTCAAATATTAATGATTAACAGGAGAAATCGCCATCTCGGTGTAATCAGAGTCTGAGTTTAACAATTATTTCCGTTCTCGGTTGATATATAAATATTGTTTGGATTTCGTTGTTACTGCATCAGACTCAGAATTACAAGTGAATTTGACCAATATTACATGTACTATCATTGAAAGAGTTTCTGATCAATATTACATCTACTATCATTAAAAGAGTTTCTGATCAATATTACATGTACTATCATTGAAAGAGTTTCTGATCAATATTACATGTACTTTCATTGAAAGCGTTTCTGATCAATATTGCATGTACTATCATTAAAAGAGTTTCTGATCAATATTACATGTACTATCATTGAAAGAGTTTCTGATCAATATTACATGTACTATCATTGAAAGAGTTTCTGATCAATATTACATGTGCTATCATTGAAAGAGTTTCCAAAGAAAAATTTAAGTAAATTATTTACCCCAAGGTAATCAGTGATACTTTTCGTACTAAAATATTAAAATGCATTAAAATAAGAGATTACCTAAACCGCTAAGCCTAATTCATAAGTCACAAGTAAGTTAATTAAACATGTTTCCAATAATGATAATAAATATAAAGATATATCATTATCATCATCATAACATATTTAAGTCAATATAATACATAATAATGTGTCTTAATTTTTTTGTTTGATAGTGGATATAACATATATAATATATAGCGTACATCCTAAATTAGGTTTAAAAAAAACCTAGATATGATATAACATATATAATAAATAGCGCACAACCTAAATTAGGTTAAAAAAAACTAGATATGATATCTAATATCTTTGATCAACCTGTGGCAGCACAAAGGTCACTCCCAGGCCAGTCTGATTATTAATAAATAAAATACACAGACGTCCAACTATAAAATAGTTGTTAGACATAAGACATACGACTATAAAATAGTTGTTAGATATAAGACACACAACTATAAAATAGTTGTTAGATAAAAAACATCCAACTACAAAATAGTTGTTAGATATAAGACATCCAAAAATAGTTGTTAGATATAAGACATACAACACAAGTTGTAAGATATAAGACATCCAATTATATAGACTCGATTTACGTTATCACAGCACCCCTCCAGCACACTACCACATAACAGTAACCAATCCTTATATAGACTCGATTCCCCCCGTTATCACAGCACCCCTCCAGCACACTACCACATAGCAGTAACACATCCTTATATAGACTCGATTCCCACGCTATCACAGCAACCCTCCAGCACACTACCACATAACAGTAACCAATCCTTATATAGACTCGGGCACTTTAATAAGTATATAGAGGGACACATTTATAACTATAAAGAGGGGCACCATTGTGAACCCTTGTAGTCTACTTTCTATTGGTAGGGGTAGGCGTTAATAACATCACCAAATCATTGGTGGCACTAACTCTAGCTTAGCCACTGTTAATATGTTTTTGCGAAAAGTGAAGCTAAACATTTAGATTTTAGGTTACATGTTAAGTCCAATCATTGTGACGCTACTATTGGAATCATATGAACAAATTTTAAGGGCATAACAAATGATCAAAATTTAATTTTACTATAAGATTTGGTAAGATGACGTATATCATTTGCGTGTGTCACGCAGAAAATGTTTTTTTTTGTTTGTGCGTTGTTGTTTTTTTTTAAATTTAAACCATGCTGGTTAAAAACAATAAATTGCAAAAAATTTATATATGCGTCGGCGAGGCGAATGTTGATATTTTCTCAGGTGTGCCTCTCCCCCACACGGCAACTGGTACCCGTTGACAGGCCTACTTGGGACGATTGCTTTTTTAAATCCACGAGTATATCAGGGGTAAAAGATACAAAGCAATTCAGTTTGCATTGTATCCCTCATTAAAGGGAGCGAAGAAAAGTAGCGTGCTACTTTAATATTTAGATATCAAAAGCAATGTTATAAAGATGACGGAGTAAATGACTAAACATCAGAATATCTTTAACAATAAATAATATGGAAATCGTAGTTTCCGTAATTTTCAAATGAATGCAATTTTAAAAGTAAATATACTTTTTTAAATATAAATATATATATATATAAATTTAAGTTACATCAATTATGCAACTTTAGTAATACAACTCATTATAAGTATGTACCAGAGACATACTTTCTTCAAAAATGTATAAACAATAAGCATATAATAAGATCGTCTCATTAATCTTGCTATCTAAGTTGTCTTATGCCAATGTCATTAAATTTATGAATACCGGTGCTTTGTAGTGCAGAGCAGTCAGGGAAATACAATTTTAATGCACGTCAGATGTTACAATACAACGAAATTTTAATTCTATTTAATATGGTGTACATTTGTTGTGTCTAATTAACGCCTGTAATACCTTGTTGGTATTTTGTCTTGTATTAAAGTAAAATACTACCTCTAAAACTGTCAAATACATAATACAGTCGTACATCGCTAAGTCGAGCTTCCCTAATTCGTAAACCTCCATACCTCGAATTCATTGTTAGGTCCCGGCCAAATTCCATAACACTAATATATTTTAGATCTCCTTAACTCGAAGATTTTTGGCTTCAAACCTCCTTAACGATCCCGAGACCATCGCGACTTAAAATTCGCCAGTTTTTGTATCATGCTTCTATCATATTTAGTTCAAATGTAATTTTTTTTTAAAATTATAAACATTTCTGACAACATCATAACATGACAAACTCAATAAAATGTTCAACATTACGTCATCAAACTTAGGTGCAAGAATAAAACTGAATTCATTGATTGCAATATCAAGTCTTTTCATGAGATTGACTGATGGCAATGTCACCCCTTGTCAGGAGATAGACAGATGCTTGTGGATCAAAATGATACATGGAAATTTGATATTTTTCTTTATTTAAAGAAAAAATGTTTATACATTTGCCTTAAGATGTAATATTGACAAACTCCAGTTCTAGTTTATAAGTATGTAATAATGAAATATTAGATGACACAAAATTATAGTGTTTTATCTACAAAAATTCTAAGTTATACTTTTATTTTGAGTTTGTTAATATATATATATATATATATATATATATTATATATATATATATATATATATATAACTTGTTTTCTTTTTTTAATCTTGCTTCCTAAGATTTAGTTTTTTTTAAATTAATCAAATTTCTACTGTGATAGTAAGACTTCGATCTGTGTTATAATTGGTAAAGTTAAATGACATAGGTCACAACCTGGTAGTTAGATGATGGTCTATTAATTAATTGGTGAATAAACAAAGAAAGATTTTTCCTACCCGGTAGTAAGATTTTGGTCTATCTACTAATTGTTTGAGTTAAATGAAGCAGTTCCCTATCCTGTTATAATCTCTTACACTTTAAACTTTAAACTAATTATGTTAGAAAGTTTGTACGTAAACATGATACACATATCATTGCTATTTTAGAAAGTTTGCACGTCAACATGATACACATAACATTGCTATGTTAGAAAATTTGTACGTCAACATGATACACATAACATTGATATGTAAGAAAGTTTCTACGTAAACATGATACAGATAACATTGCTATGTTAGAAAGTTTGTACGTAAACTTGATACACATAACATTGCTATGTTAGAAAGTTTGTACGTCAACATGATACACATAACATTGCTATGTTAGAAACATTACTAACTTAGAGGAAACAGTTTCAATGTAAATAAAATATTTAAAAAATCTTTTTAAAATAAAAACAACCCGTAAAAAACCACGTTTTTGACTATAAATCCTTTATGTATGAGACGTAACTAAAAGAATGTTCATTATAATACGCAGCGCAAGACCATCCAAAAATACAAAATTGTAGCTGTGTCGTAAAATATATTTAATACTAGCCGGGTTACCCGGCGTCGCACGATTAAAATAATAGTCAACAGATTTTTAAAAAAAATATTTCAATTCATTCATTGAAAAACAATTTAAAAAATAAATTGAAATGTAATTAAAAATAAGTACATGTAATTTATATATTGAGGTTAAATTAAAACAGGTTTCGTTCCATATATATAAGATACTGGGGCCCGGGGGCCCAAAATGTAGTTTTTCCCTATATGAGCTATATAAAATAAAAATTATTGAAAATTAAGACGTAAAATAATGACGCAAATTAATAAACATTTTGGTGTCGAGATTAACAAGAAGGCGATTATCGCCATAAAATAATTTTTTTTGTTGTTGTTGCTTTGTTGTTGTTGCTTTTGTTGTTGTAGTTGTTGTTTTGTTGTTGTTGCTTTGTTGTTGTTGCTGTTGTTGTTGTAGTTGTTGTTTTGTTGTTGTTTTGTTGTTGATGTTTTTGTTGTTGTTTTGTTTTTGTTGTTGTTGCTGTTGTTGTTTTTGTTGTTGTTGTTGTTGCTGTTGCTGCTTTTGTGTTGTTTTTGCTGTTGTTGTTGTTGTCCACATCCCTTGCCCTGCGACGACAATGTCCTTCATGTTGTTGTTGCTTTGTTGTTGTTGCTGTTGTATTTGTTGTTTTGTTGTTGTTGCTTTGTTGTTGTTGCTGTTGTTGTTGTAGTTGTTGTTTTGTTGTTGTTGTTGTGTTGTTGTTTGTTGTTGTTTTGTTTTTGTTTTGTTGTTGTTTTTGTTGTTGTTTGTTTTGTTGTTGTTGTTTTGTTTTGTTGTTTGTTGTTGTTTTGTTTTTGTTGTTTTGTTGTTTTGT
Source organism: Ampullaceana balthica (assembly GCA_944989445.1). NCBI lineage: Eukaryota > Metazoa > Mollusca > Gastropoda > Lymnaeidae > Ampullaceana > Ampullaceana balthica. The sequence goes on along the minus strand of CALYLW010000262.1, from coordinate 1,257,259 downwards.
TGTTGTTGTTTTGTTTTTTGTTGTTTTGTTGTTGTTTTTGTTGTTTTTGTTTTGTTGCTGTTGTTGTTAAACCCGGGCGGGAGCCGGGTACTTGCCCCTAGTATCTCTATATATATAAGACGCATTTGTTGTCTGTCCGTCGTCTGTCTGTTCCCTTATAACTCAAGATCCAGACAACCAAATAACGTGAAATTTGGTACACGTACACAAAATTATACCGGAAAGGTTATTAAACAGGTTTCGTTCCATATATATAAGATACTGGGGGCTGGGGGCCCAAAATGTAGTTTTTCCCTATATGAGCTATATAAAATAAAAATTATTGAAAATTAAGACGTAAAATATATTAAACATTTTGGTGTCGAGATTAACAAGATGGCGTTTATTGCCATAAAATAATGTGATGTGACTCATAGTTTGAGTTCATATTAATTTGTAAATAGGAAACAAAGTGAAAAGAGCAGTTATTATTTTAATTTATATTTTTAATTGTTAATATACCGCTGTGGGTGTGCGTTTAAGTATTTGTGTGCACATGTGTGAATCAGTGAGTGTGTGTGTTTTTTGTTGTGAACTAAATGTTATGAAATGGTTTATTTTTATGTCTGTTAATGTTGCGCCTCTAACAAGATTACGTATATATTTTTTATAAAATTTGTTTGCAAATTACATATTTTTTACTTTTACACTGTTTCTTTTTTGTATATTCTATATGTATTTTATCCAGTCGTCCGATCAAGCTTTTTCCTTTTATCGGCGAGGGTAGGAGTCAATAATATCGTCCATCCCTGGGTGGCATAAACACTGTAGCATAAGCAACTGTGTTTTATACTTTTTGCATAACTTAAAACTAACCAGCAGGGCACATTTTAAGCTCAAACATTGCGTTTCGAAATGTTTCTTTAAAACAAATAAACCCCATACAACAGAAAAATGAATTATATAATTATCACTTACTGGGGGCGGGGCCAAAATGTATTTTTTTCCCGATATATTTAAAAACTGACTCAAAACTAATTCTCCAACCTCCCGTGAGGGTAGAAGCATGAAACTTTTGGGAACTTGCCAATACACTATTATGACGATAATTGTGAAAAAATAATGTAAACATTTCCACTCATGGGTGGCGGGTGCCCCAAATACCGGTTTTTCCCTTATATGGGCTATAAAAACTGAATCAACACCAATTCCTCATATTCCCGAGTAGGTAGAAGCATGAAAATTTGGAAAAGTCGTTAGAGTACCCTCCCGCAATGGTAACAGTCGAAAAAAGTATATATATTATCAATAACTGGGTAGTGGCGGGGGCCAACGTAGTTTTTTACTTAAATGAGCTATATTAAATCAGGCTCATCATTACATCTCTACCATTTCCTGTGTAGGTAGAAGCATGAAACTTTGGGAAGTGTGTTATATAACCTCCCAAATGTAACTGGCGAAACAATTAATAAAAATTATCCACTTCACTGAGGTGGTCAGAGGCCTGAATGTATTTTTTACATATATCAAACTGACTCATCAATAATTCTCAAATTACCGTGTAAGTAGAAGAATGAAACATTTGGGAAGATTTTGTGTACCCTCGCGCGATGGTAACATGCGAACAAAAATATATAAAATTATTTCACTCACTAGGGGACTTGGGCCAAAATGTAGGTTTTTTCCTAATATGAGCTATATACAAACAGACTAATCACTTTAAATATCCATACTTCCAGTGTTAAATAGGAGCATGAAACGTGGGAGTTGTGCGAGTACTCTCCGCAATGACTAACATACGAGAAAAAAAATATATATAAAACATCCAGCTGTTCAGGTCCGCCACAGAGTCCCAGAGCAGCTGAAACAGCTGAGCAAAGAAATCTCCAGGCATGTGCTGTTCCAGTGGTAAAGTCAAACTGCCCCCAATTCTAAAGCCACCAGAACCATTGTGCATTCTGTATGAATGGTGAAACTGCACAATCAAAGGACTTATGTGAAACTTATTAGACTATTCAATAATATGTTTGCCGTGACTTCCTTCAAGTCTAATGTTGTCGTGAATAACGGGGTGGACACCAACATTCAAGGTCCAAGGCCAAGTTACACCACCATGCTGGACCTCTTCATCCAGTCAATGCTGTAGACAGCAAATATCTCCAGATTTACTTCTGTGAGAAGATGAGCAAGTGCAAAGACGACTGGATGTTGCTTGACAGTACCTGTTGACAGAAACATTGTCTCAAACTGCTAAAGAATGCTGCATCAGCATAACAGCTATGTGAGGTCATTTAAAAATGGCTGCTGAGATTATGGTATAACACTCAAGTGGACTACAAAATCAAAATTTCCGGCAAAGCACCATTAAAAGGAACACAAGGCAGATTTCAATGCACCATCTGTATATGATAGTGGCATCATGATTGCTGAGAGAGCTAGGTGATCGTAGAGACATTGTGCTGCATTCAAGAAGTTGCTCACAAATGCCACTTCAAAGGATTCAAGACACTCACAGGTCATATGATCCACTTTCAGTATCCTCTGCTATTTGTTAGAGGAGAAGATGGCTATGATTTGAACATAAAAGATGTAAACAAGGCCACAAGCAATGACTACTATGCATATCGCATGATGCAAAGAGTCAACGAATTTAATACACTCCTCAGATGCCCGCGCCTTTTTCCAGCAATACATAGTGGATATGTATTGCTAAGGTTGGATGAGAGATTGCGTTTCATCAGACTCAACCAAAACAAAACTTAGAGCTGAGGACTATGGTGATACTATTAGAGGCAGTAAGAATGTCAACAATGTGAACTTCTGAAAATCTTGGCAAATTAGTGGGCTTGCTGCCTTCATCTTCAGTGGAGGGCCCCGTACATGCATGATATGCACAGGATGGAATGACCTATGTACGTCATAGAAACACAAGCATCAAGGTAGATTATGCAATTATGTTACCAAGGGAAGTGATGCAGCCATGTTTACTGTGCAACTGAAATGCCGAACAGGCTTGATGGGGTTACCAATTAATTATCAACAAGGACGATACATTAGTAGCAGTGAGGCAGTAGTGCGCCTGCTTAACTTTCCCATCCATCAAAGGTATCCAACAGTTGTTCACTTGGCAGTACATCTGAAGGAGGCCAAGGAGTATACTATAAACCAGGACAGCCAAACCCAATACAGACACTCCAACAAAGACTACTAACAGCGTGATCTCTGC
>CALYLW010000262.1:1241306-1252967 GCA_944989445.1 Ampullaceana balthica | reverse complement strand
TTGCTTTGTTATTGTTGTTGTTGTAGTTGTTGTTTTGTTGTTGTTTTGTTGTTGATTTTTTTGTTGAAAGGTTATTAAACAGGTTTCGTTCCTTACATATAAGATACTGGGGCCCGGGGGCCCAAAATGTAGTTTTTCCCTATATGAGCTATATAAAATAAAAATTATTGAAAATTAAGACGTAAAATAATGACGCAAAATAATAAACATTTTGGTGTCAAGATTAACAAGAAGGCAACTATCGCCATAAAATAATTGTTTTGCTATTGTTGTTGATTTGTTGTTGTTGCTTTGTTGTTGTTGCTGTTGTTGTTGTTGTTTTGTTGTTGTTTTGTTGTTGATGTTTTTGTTGTTGTTTTGTTTTTGTTGTTTTGCTGTTGTTTTGTTTTTGTAGTTGTTTTTGTTGTTGTTGAAGTTTTAATTGCTGTTGCTGTTGTTGCTTTTGTGTTGTTTTTGCTGTTGTTGTTGTTGTCCACATCCCTTGCCCTGCGACGACAATGCCCTTCATGTTGTTGTTGCTTTGTTGTTGTTGCTGTTGTAGTTGTTGTTTTGTTGTTGTTGCTTTGTTGTTGTTGCTGTTGTTGTTGTAGTTGTTTTGTTGTTGTTTTGTTGTTAATTTTGTTGTTTTTGTTGTTGTTTTGTTTTTGTTGTTTTGTTGCTGTTGCTGTTTCTGTTGTTGTTTTTGTCGTTGTTGCTGTTGTTGTTGCTGTTGTTGTTGTAGTTGTTGTTTTGTTGTTGTTGCTTTGTTGTTGTTGCTGTTGTTGTTGTAGTTGTTTTGTTGTTTTTTTGTTGTTAATTTTGTTGTTTTTGTTGTTGTTTTGTTTTTGTTGTTTTGTTGCTGTTGCTGTTTCTGTTGTTGTTTTTGTCGTTGTTGCTGTTGTTGTTGCTGTTGTTGTTGTAGTTGTTGTTTTGTTGTTGTTGCTTTGTTGTTGTTGCTGTTGTTGTAGTTGTTGTTTGTTGTTGTTTTGTTTTTGTTGTTTGATTTTGTTGTTTTGTTGCTGTTGTTGTTTTTGTTGTTGTTGCTGTTGTTGTTAAACCCGGGCATAGCCGGGTACTTGCCCCTAGTATATATATATATCTCTCTATATATATAAGACGCATTTGTTGTCTGTCTGGTTGTCTGTCTGTTCCCTCATAACTCGAGATCCAGACAACCAAATAAAGTGAAATTTGGTACACGCACACAAAATTATACCGGAAAGGTTATTAAACAGGTTTCAATCAAAATATATAAAATACTGGGGGCCGGGGGCCCAAAATGTAGTTTATCCTTATATGAGCTATATAAAATAAAAATTATTGAAAATTAAGACGTAAAACAATGACGCAAATTAATAAACATTTTGATGTCGAGATTAACAAGAAGGCGACTATCGCCATAAAATAATTGTTTTGCTATTGTTGCTTTGTTGTTGTTGCTTTTGTTGTTGTAGTTGTTGCTTTGTTTTTGTTGCTGTTGTTGTAGTTATTTTTATTTTGTTGTTGTTGTTTTTGTTGTTCTTTTGTTTTTGTTGTTGTTGCAGTTGTTGTTGTTTTTGTTGTTGTTGAAGTTTTAATTGCTGTTGCTGTTGTTGTTTTTGTGTTGTTTTTGCTGTTGTTGTTGTCCACATTCCTTTCCCTGCGACGACAATGTCCTTCATGTTGTTGTTGCTTTGGTGTTGTTGCTGTTGTGGTTGTAGTTGTTGTTTTGTTGTTGTTGCTTTGTTGTGGTTGTTGTTTTGTTGTTGTTTTTGCTGTTTTTGTTGTTTTTTTGTTTTTGTTGTTTTTGTTGTTGATTTTGTTGTTTTGTTGTTGTTTTGTTTTTGTTGTTTTGTTGTTGATTTTGTTGTGTTTGTTGTTGTTCTGTTTTTGTTGTTTTGTTGTTGTTTTTGTTGTTGTTTTTGTTGCTGTTGTTGTTAAACCCGGGAAAGCCGGGTACTTGCCCCTAGTATACATATAAGACGCATTTGTTGTCTGTCCGTCGTCTGTCTGTTCCCTTACAACTCAAGATCCAGACAACAAAATAACGTGAAATTTGGTACACGTACACAAAATTATACCGGAAAGGTTATTAAACAGGTTTCGTTCAATATATATATGATACTGGGGTCTGGGGGCCCAAAATGTAGTTTTTCCCTATATGAGCTATCTAATATAAAAATTATTGAAAATTAATACGTAAAATAATAAACATTTTGGTGTCGAGATTAACAAGTAGGCGTTTATTGCCATAAAATAATGTGATGTGACGTCATAGTTTGAGTTCATATTAATTTGTAAATAGGAAACAAAGTGAAAAGAGCAGTGATTATTTAAATATTTTTTTTTAATTGTTAATATACCGCTGTGGGTGTGCGTTTAAGTATTTGTGTGCACATGTTTGAATCAGTGAGTGTGTGTGTTTTTTGTTGTGTGCGTTTAAGTATTTGTGTGCACATGTGTGAATCAGTGAGTGTGTGTGTTTTTTGTTGTGAACTAAATGTTATGAAACGGTTTATTTTTATGTCTGTTAATGTTGCGCCTTTAACAAGATTACGTATATATTTTTTTATAAAATTTGTTTGCAAATTACATCTTTTTTACTTTACACTGTTTCTTTTATGTATATTCTATATGTATTTTATCCAGTCGTCCGATCAAGCTTTTTCCTTTTATTGGCGAGGGTAGGTGTCAATAATATCGTCCATCCCTGGGTGGCATAAACACTGTAGCTAAGCAACTGTGTTTATACTTTTTGCATTACTTAAACTAAACCAGCAGGGCACATTTTAAGCTCAAACCTTGCGTTTCGAAATGTTTCTTTAAAACAAATAAACCCAATACACACCTGACATAAACCTTAATATTCACATAAATATCCCTTTATATATTGTGGCTTGGCGTGTCCGTGTTAGGCCCCGGGGTATCTAATAAAATAAATTATTGCAAATTAAGACGAAAAATAATACATATTTTGGTATCGAGATTAACAAGAAGGCGTTTCTAGCTTGATATGTCTCACTTTACAGTCACATAATTTTTTGTTAACGCAATGTGCTGTATTATTGGTGCATTCATAAGTGGTGCGCATTATTTAATGCTGAAAGTGAACGTCTGGAACGCGCTTCCGGCGGTTAATAAACAACCGGTTTATCACGATTTATTTGGAATACTCCAAACTTCTTCACTGCAGTTGCCCTTTGTGCGGTATGTAATTCACTATGCATTTACTTTTATAATGACTATATCATAAATATTTATGCAAAATAATATAGCGCGTAGCCCAAGATTAAGGGTTTTATCATTACACATAAATTCATATATATAGTATAGATATACATTATTATTTTAATAATATACTTAGGCAATTTTTTCAATATATTATCACATAACCATAAAAATAATTAGCATACTTATCATTTTTAGTTCTAGCTCTAAAGCTTTCTTGATTTTCATCTTGAATTGAAGCAGATCTTTTATTTAGTTTTGAACATTAATTATATAATTTTTATAGTATGTTCAAAACAAATCAAATAAATAGTAGGGAAAATATTAATGAAAGAAAATTTATATTATTTGATTTGCTACGTTGGTATTGATATCACTTTGCTATTCATGACGGGAATTTTAATCAGTTTCTGAATGCCGGAAAGCTCACTCACCAGTTTGTGGTTGATGCCTTTTACAAGACTACGGCCAATCGATTACAGTGTGTTCTAATAAATCAAAGTGAATTAATAGCTGAAGACAAGTATGTCCTTTACACATTTGTAAACAGACAGGAATCGCGTGATATTAACATAATACCTTAATAGAAAATGATACTGCCTTCAAGTTTCCAATGAAGTCCCAGAAATATGGCTCCAAAGTTCCTAATGCGAAGTAAACGCAATACTTCTTTGTTATATTTACTTTACTGCTAGCAAACACTGCAATAAACATCACATTTACATTCCATTCCTTCATTAACAGGAAAGCATTGTCATATTTTGCTACAGTCATGCCTATGAGAAAAAAGGGGAGTCTGGGCAGGAAAACAGTCAAGTAAAAAGCCGTAGAACATACACGTGCAGTAGAAGCTCCTGATGAAAAAAGAGCAAGACTCCAGGCAGATCAGGTCCGCCACAGAGTTGCCAGAGCAGCTGAAACAGCTGAGCAAAGGCAATCACGTCTTTAGGAAGATCAGGTCCGCCACAGAGTTGTCAGAGCAGCTGAAACAGCTGAGCAAAGGCAATCACGTCTCCAGGAAGTGCATGTCCGCCACAGAGTTGCCAGATCAGCTGAAAAAGCTGAGCAAAGGCAATCACGTCTCCAGGAAGATCAGGTCCGCCACAAACTTGCTAGATCAGCTGAAAGACCTATTCAGCATATGGCACGTCTTCTTGGCTTAAGAAAACAGAGAAATGTTGCCATCACTTTGAAATGGAAAGCCCACATGCATGATGGTTTCATGTACAACCCATCATATGACTATGAAAGCAACAATATTCTTGATATTGGCAGAGTGGCAAATGTTTGTCTAAAGTGTAGTGCACTTAAGTGGAAAGGAGAAACTCCAGGCATGTGCTGCTCCAGTGGTAAAGTCAAACTGCCACCAATTCTAAAGCCACCAGAACCATTGTGCAGTCTGTTGAATGGTGAAACTGCACAATCAAAGGACTTTGTGAAACATATTAGACTATTCAATAATATGTTTGCCATGACTTCCTTCAAGTCTAATGTTGTCGTGAATAATGGGTGGACACCAACATTCAAGGTCCAAGGCCAAGTGTACCACCATGCTGGACCTCTTCATCCAGTCAATGCTGTAGACAGCACATATCTCCAGATTTACTTCTTGGGAGAAGATGAGCAAGTGCAAAGACGACTGGATTTGCTTGACCGTCCTGTTGACAGAAACATTGTCCTCAAACTGCAAAGAATGCTGCACGAGCATAACAGCTATGTGAGGTCATTTAAAATGCCTGCTGAGATTATGGATAACACTCAAGTGGACTACAAAATCAAAATGTCTGGCAAAGCACCATTAAAGGAACACAAAGGCAGATTCAATGCACCATATGTTAGTAAAGTAGTCATCATGTTTGCTGGAGAGCTAGGTGATCGTAGAGACATTGTGCTGCATTCAAGAAGTTGCTCACAAATGCCACTTCAAAGGATTCAAGACACTCACAGGTCATTTGATCCACTTCAGTATCCTCTGCTATTTGTTAGAGGAGAAGATGGCTATGATTTGAACATAAAAGATGTAAACAAGGCCACAAGCAATAACTACTATGCATATCGCATGATGCAAAGAGTCAACGAATTTAATACACTCCTCAGATGCCCGCGCCTTTTCCAGCAATGCATAGTGGATATGTATGCTAAGGTTGAGAATGAGAGATTGCGTTTCATCAGACTCAACCAAACAAAACTTAGAGCTGAGGACTATGGTGTACTATTAGAGGCAGTAAGGAATGACAACAATGTGACTTCTGAAAATCTTGGCAAATTAGTGGTGCTGCCTTCATCCTTCAGTGGAGGGCCCCGTTACATGCGTGAATATGCACAGGATGGAATGACCTATGTACGTCATAGAGGCACAAGCATCAAGTAGATTTGAAAGTATGTTACCAAGGGAAGTGATGCAGCCATATTTGCTGTTGCAAATGAAATGCCGAACATGCTTGATGGGGTTACCAATTATCAACAAGGACGATACATTAGTAGCAGTGAGGCAGTGTGGCGCCTGCTTAACTTTCCCATCCATCAAAGGTATCCAACAGTTGTTCATTTGGCAGTACATCTTGAAGGAGGCCAAGGAGTATACTATAAACCAGGACAGCCAACAGCACATTTGACAGACACTCCATCAATGACTACATTAACAGCGTTTTTTTATCTCTGCAAAACAGATCCTCTTGCAAAAACATTGCTGTATTCTGAAGTGACTAGACATTTTCGCTGGGATGCCAGTCAAAAGGTCTGGCAAATCCGAAAAAGGGTATACCTCTTGCAGACTTCCCGGGATATGTGACAGACAATGCCTTGGGAAGAGCGTACACTGTGCATCCTCACAACAGAGAAGCATTTCACATGCGCCTCCTGCTGCACCATATTCGGGGACCTATTTCATTTGAAGATCTTAAAATTGTTATTGTGAGAGATGAGGATGGTGACATCCTTGAAATTAAGCCATGCAGCACATACACTGTTAAATGTACCATTTTATTGCATGCAAGTAAACAGTTGTGTACGCTTCTACAGAAAACCTTATTTTAAATCCTGAAAAAGCCGGGTACTTGCCCCTAGTATATATATATCTCTATATATATAAGACGCATTTGTTGTCTGTCCGTCGTCTGTCTGTTCCCTTATAACTCAAGATCCAGACAACCAAATAACGTGAAATTTGGTACACGTACACAAAATTATACCGGAAAGGCTATTAAACAGGTTTCGTTCCATATATATAAGATACTGGGGGCTGGGGGCCCAAAATGTAGTTTTTCCCTATATGAGCTATATAAAATAAAAATTATTGAAAATTAAGACGTAAAATATTAAACATTTTGGTGTCGAGATTAACAAGATGGCGTTTATTGCCATAAAATAATGTGATGTGACGTCATAGTTTGAGTTCATATTAATTTGTAAATAGGAAACAAAGTGAAAAGAGCAGTTATTATTTTAATTTATATTTTTAATTGTTAATATACCGCTGTGGGTATGCGTTTAAGTATTTGTGTGCACATGTGTGAATCAGTGAGTGTGTGTGTTTTTTGTTGTGAACTAAATGTTATGAAATGGTTTATTTTTATGTCTGTTAATGTTGCGCCTCTAACAAGATTACGTATATATTTTTATAAAATTTGTTTGCAAATTACATATTTTTTTACTTTACACTGTTTCTTTTTTGTGTATTCTATATGTATTTTATCCAGTCGTCCGATCAAGCTTTTTCCTTTTATCGGCGAGGGTAGGAGTCAATAATATCGTCCATCCCTGGGTGGCATAAACACTGTAGCTAAGCAACTGTGTTTATACTTTTTGCATAACTTAAACGAAACCAGCAGGGCACATTTTAAGCTCAAACATTGCGTTTCGAAAAGTTTCTTTAAAACAAATAAACCCCATACAACAGAAAAATGAATTATATAAATTATCACTTACTGGGGGCGGGGCCAAAATGTATTTTTTTCCGTATATTTAAAACTGACTAAAAACTAATTCTCCAACCTCCCGTGAGGGTAGAAGCATGAAACTTTTGGGAACTTGCCAAATACACTATTATGACGATAATTGGTGAAAAATAATGTAAACATTTCCACTCATGGGTGGCCGGGTGCCCCAAAACCGGTTTTTCCTTATATGGGCTATATAAAACTGAATCAACACCAATTCCTCATATTCCCGAGTAGGTAGAAGCATGAAAATTTGGAAAGTCGTTGAGTACCCTCCCGCAATGGTAACAGTCGAAAAAAGTATAAAGTTATCACTAACTGGGTAGGGGGGTGGGCGGGGGCCCAAACGTAGTTTTTTCTTAAATGAGCTATATAAATCAGGCTCATCATTAAATCTCCTATTTCCTGTGTAGGTAGAAGCATGAAACTTTGTGAAGTTGTTATATACCCTCCCAAAAAGGTAACTGGCGAAACATTAATAAAAATTATCACTCACTGGGTGGTCAGAGGCCTGAATGTAGTTTTTTTTCATATATCAAACTGACTCATCAATAATTCTCCAAATTACCATGTAAGTAGAAGAATGAAACTTTTGGAAGATTTTGAGTACCATCGCGAGATGGTAACATGCGAAAAAAATATATAAAATTATTACTCACTAGGGGGCCTTGGGCCAAAATGTAGGTATTTTCCTAATATGAGCTATATAAAACAGACTAATCATTAAATATCCAACTTCCCGTGTAAATAGGAGCATGAAACTTTGGGAAGTTGTTGAGTACTCTCCCGCAATGATAACATACGAAAAAAAAATATATAAAATCCAGGCAGATCAGGTCCGCCACAGAGTTCCCAGAGCAGCTGAAACAGCTGAGCAAAGAAACTCCAGGCATGTGCTGTTCCAGTGGTAAAGTCAAACTGCCCCCAATTCTAAAGCCACCAGAACCATTGTGCATTCTGTTGAATGGTGAAACTGCACAATCAAAGGACTTTGTGAAACTTATTAGACTATTCAATAATATGTTTGCCGTGACTTCCTTCAAGTCTAATGTTGTCGTGAATAACGGGTGGACACCAACATTCAAGGTCCAAGGCCAAGTGTACCACCATGCTGGACCTCTTCATCCAGTCAATGCTGTAGACAGCAAATATCTCCAGATTTACTTCTTGGGAGAAGATGAGCAAGTGCAAAGACGACTGGATTTGCTTGACAGTCCTGTTGACAGAAACATTGTCCTCAAACTGCAAAGAATGCTGCATCAGCATAACAGCTATGTGAGGTCATTTAAAATGGCTGCTGAGATTATGGATAACACTCAAGTGGACTACAAAATCAAAATTTCCGGCAAAGCACCATTAAAGGAACACAAAGGCAGATTCAATGCACCATCTGTTAGTGAAGTGGCATCATGATTGCTGGAGAGCTAGGTGATCGTAGAGACATTGTGCTGCATTCAAGAAGTTGCTCACAAATGCCACTTCAAAGGATTCAAGACACTCACAGGTCATATGATCCACTTCAGTATCCTCTGCTATTTGTTAGAGGAGAAGATGGCTATGATTTGAACATAAAAGATTTAAAAAAGGCCACAAGCAATGACTACTATGCATATCGCATGATGCAAAGAGTCAACGAATTTAATACACTCCTCAGATGCCCGCGCCTTTTCCAGCAATACATAGTGGATATGTATGCTAAGGTTGAGAATGAGAGATTGCGTTTCATCAGACTCAACCAAACAAAACTTAGAGCTGAGGACTATGGTGTACTATTAGAGGCAGTAAGGAATGACAACAATGTGACTTCTGAAAATCTTGGCAAATTAGTGGTGCTGCCTTCATCCTTCAGTGGAGGGCCCCGTTACATGCATGAATATGCACAGGATGGAATGACCTATGTACGTCATAGAAACACAAGCATCAAGTAGATTTGCAATTATGTTACCAAGGGAAGTGATGCAGCCATGTTTACTGTTGCAAATGAAATGCCGAACAGGCTTGATGGGGTTACCAATTAATTATCAACAAGGACGATACATTAGTAGCAGTGAGGCAGTGTGGCGCCTGCTTAACTTTCCCATCCATCAAAGGTATCCAACAGTTGTTCACTTGGCAGTACATCTTGAAGGAGGCCAAGGAGTATACTATAAACCAGGACAGCCAACAGCACATTTGACAGACACTCCAACAAAGACTACATTAACAGCGTTTTTTGATCTCTGCAAAACAGATCCTCTTGCAAAAACATTGCTGTATTCTGAAGTGCCTAGACATTTTCGCTGGGATGCCAGTCAAAAGGTCTGGCAAATCCGAAAAAAGGTATACCTCTTGCAGACTTCCCGGGATATGTGACAGACAATGCCTTGGGAAGAGTGTACACTGTGCATCCTCACAACAGAGAAGCATTTCACATGCGCCTCCTGCTGCACCATATTCGGGGACCTATTTCATTTGAAGATCTCAAAACTGTTATTGTGAAAGATGAGGATGGTGACATCCTTGAAATTAAGCCATGCAGCACATACACTGTTAAATGTACCATTTTATAGCATGCAAGTAAACAGTTAGTTGTGTACGCTTCTACAGAAAACCTTATTTTAAACCCGGGCGAAGCCGGGTACTTGCCCCTAGTAATATATAAAACTACTATTTAAGACAATACAATCCAAGGAACGTGCTTATTTTTTTAGAGAATACACAAAATTAAATTAATAAATTTTGCTAGTATATTAGACGTGCAAAAAAAATAGTATCACTCCAAAGACGCACCACAAGGCACCGATTCTGTTGAATATTATTGGAATCGTGTTTTGTAAATTAGGAAGATAAATAAGGAAGTTACAGTTTGAGAGTAAAATTAATTTGATTACTATGAAACTTACTATTAATAAATTGTGTGTTCTAAATGTTGCATATCACGTTCTTGAATTAATGATTAGAAAATAGAATTGTTAGACACAATTAGTTTTTAAACTTGTAATCATGTACAACATGGAAACTATAAAATATGTTTTCATGTAAAATATATGTATGTCTATTTTGCTGTAATGCACACCTACGTTTTGAACAGTTACACTGTTTTATTAAAGTGGCATGCCACTTGACTTCGATCCCTAAATGAAGGGATACAATGTCAAAAAGTTGATAGCATTCTCCTACTCCTGGTTTACATTGAATCTAATAAGAACTCATGACCCTAGTTTAGGCTATTTATAGTTAAATTTGGCTCTTATATTGTGTTCATTCGGATTGATAACAAAATGTACATATAAATATTAGCCTTCTATTCAGATAAATACATAGTTTCTGCTAATTCTAGGATTGTTTGATGTTACTGAAATATTTATCATAATATTTGATGTATAACAAAAATATAAATCTAGAAATCCTTCACTACGTCGTGGTTGAATTTTCACGGTATAACTGCTTGGCGTTTCTACTAGTTTTATATTAGCTTGCTTTGTAAGTTTAAGCGGAACCGTCCGTCCAACTATTTGTTTTTAATTTTTTCACGTGCCAATTCACGCGTTGACGCCGACCGTCACTGTTCACACCCCTACCGTCCCTGCGCCAAGGGGAGATAAAAAGCAGGGGAGATAATTCTGTTTCAGTCTGTAAATGTCGCGTTTAAACATAATCACTACTTTTAGTTATGTCTCATTTATAAGGGATTTATAGTCAAAAGGTAAGCTGGCTTTGCACTTACTGTAAAATGCGTAGACTAAAAAGTAGAAAATACGTGCATTTTTAATATAAGACTAGTTTTTTAAAAGTGTTTTTAAGGTTAATTATACACGCTTTTATTTAAATCACACTGTTTGTATGTTGTATCCATCCATCCTTCCTTCAAATTTTGAAACGTAAAATTAAACCACTTCTGATCGTCCTAGAGAATTCAAAATTTTACTTTACCACAGATAGATCTTGGATGACAATGCATTGTGTCAAAATTTCAGATCGATCGAATGTACCGTATTGAAATTATTGCATTTTTTAGTTTATTTTATATAAGCACCGGTACCCGTCTGCTTTGTTGACATCCATGAGTTCACCACGTGAACACATCACCGTGGTATAAAACTTTGGGCGGGCGCTAATGAGGTGTTTGGTATTTAAAAAAATAGAGGTAAAAAAAAAGATGTGTGGGCGTCAGACGTGAATTGTAAAGAGATTTTATTATAAGTTTTAAAAAATAGCTGTAAAAAAAAAGTTTTTGACTATAAATCCCTTATATATGAAACATAACTAAAAGTAGTGATTATGTTAAAAGCGTGTCCTTTTTAAAAAAAGATTTTTTAAATATTTAATTATTTAAAAATAAAATAGCAGTATAAGAGGAAGTAATTCCGGCAAAGGCTCTGGCCTCTGAGGAAACGTAAATTACTGTCAATAGCAGCGCAGTACACGTCACCATCACTTTAGTGTTCATCAATTTTACTACCCAGCCTTTTCATCACCATCATCCAGTTATATACAGCTTTAATATATACTATTCTTAAAAACTTTATTGCTGCACTTATATTGATGCAGATATTGA
>CALYLW010000262.1:1156335-1236591 GCA_944989445.1 Ampullaceana balthica | reverse complement strand
AAACAACGACAAAAACAACAACAGAAACAGCAACAGCAACAAAACAACAAAAACAAAACAACAACAAAACAACAAAATCAACAACAAAACAACAACAAAACAACAACTACAACAACAACAGCAACAACAACAAAGCAACAACAACAAAACAACAACTACAACAGCAACAACAACAAAGCAACAACAACATGAAGGACATTGACGTCGCAGGGCAAGGGATGTGGACAACAACAACAACAGCAAAAACAACACAAAAGCAACAACAGCAACAACAACAAAAACAACAACAAACAACAACAAAACAACAACAAAAAACATCAACAACAAAACAACAACAAAACAACAACTACAACAACAACAGCAACAACAACAAAGCAACAACAACAAAACAACAACTACAACAACAAAAGCAACAACAACAAAAAAAAATATTTTATGGCGATAATCGCCTTCTTGTTAATCTCGACACCAAAATGTTTATTAATTTGCGTCATTATTTTACGTCTTAATTTTCAATAATTTTTATTTTATATAGCTCATATAAGGAAAAACTACATTTTGGGCCCCCGGGCCCCAGTATCTTATATGTAAGGAACGAAACCTGTTTAATAACCTTTCCGGTATAATTTTGTGTACGTGTACCAAATTTCACGTTATTTGGTTGTCTGGATCTCGAGTTATGAGGGAACAGACAGACAACCAGACAGACAACAAATGCGTCTTATATATATACTAGGGGCAAGTACCCGGCTTCTCCCGGGTTTAACAACAGCAGCAACAACAACAAAAACAACAACAGCAACAAAACAACAAAAACAAACAACAAAAACAAACAACAACTACAACAACAACAGCAACAACAACAAAGCAACAAAAACAAAACAACAACACAACAACAACAACAACAACAGCAACAACGACAAAACCAACAACAGCAACAGCAACAAAACAACAAAAACAAAACAACAACAAAAAAACAACAAAATCAACAACAAAACAACAATAAAACAACTACAACAACAACAGCAACAACAACAAAGCAACAACAACAGCAACAGCAACAACAACAGCAACAACAACAGCAACAACAACAAAAACAACAACAGCAACAACTACAAAAACAAAACATCAACAAAAAAATCAACAACAAAACAACAACAAAACAACAACTACAACAACAACAATAACAAAGCAACAACAACAAAACAACAACTACAACAACAAAACAACAAAAGCAACAACAACAAAGCAACAACAACAAAAAAATTATTTTATGGCGATAATCGCCTTCTTGTTAATCTCGACACCAAAATGTTTATTAATTTGCGTCATTATTTTACGTCTTAATTTTCAATAATTTTTATTTTATATAGCTCATATAGGGAAAAACTACATTTTGGGCCCCCGGGCCCCAGTATCTTATATGTAAGGAACGAAACCTGTTTAATAACCTTTCCGGTATAATTTTGTGTACGTGTACCAAATTTCACGTTATTTGGTTGTCTGGATCTCGAGTTATGAGGGAACAGACAGACAACCAGACAGACAACAAATGCGTCTTATATATATACTAGGGGCAAGTACCCGGCTTCGCCCGGGTTTAAAATAAGGTTTTCTGTAGAAGCGTACACAACTAACTGTTTACTTGCATGCTATAAAATGGTACATTTAACAGTGTATGTGCTGCATGGCTTAATTTCAAGGATGTCACCATCCTCATCTTTCACAATAACAGTTTTGAGATCTTCAAATGAAATAGGTCCCCGAATATGGTGCAGCAGGAGGCGCATGTGAAATGCTTCTCTGTTGTGAGGATGCACAGTGTACACTCTTCCCAAGGCATTGTCTGTCACATATCCCGGGAAGTCTGCAAGAGGTATACCTTTTTTCGGATTTGCCAGACCTTTTGACTGGCATCCCAGCGAAAATGTCTAGGCACTTCAGAATACAGCAATGTTTTTGCAAGAGGATCTGTTTTGCAGAGATCAAAAAACGCTGTTAATGTAGTCTTTGTTGGAGTGTCTGTCAAATGTGCTGTTGGCTGTCCTGGTTTATAGTATACTCCTTGGCCTCCTTCAAGATGTACTGCCAAGTGAACAACTGTTGGATACCTTTGATGGATGGGAAAGTTAAGCAGGCGCCACACTGCCTCACTGCTACTAATGTATCGTCCTTGTTGATAATTAATTGGTAACCCCATCAAGCCTGTTCGGCATTTCATTTGCAACAGTAAACATGGCTGCATCACTTCCCTTGGTAACATAATTGCAAATCTACTTGATGCTTGTGTTTCTATGACGTACATAGGTCATTCCATCCTGTGCATATTCATGCATGTAACGGGGCCCTCCACTGAAGGATGAAGGCAGCACCACTAATTTGCCAAGATTTTCAGAAGTCACATTGTTGTCATTCCTTACTGCCTCTAATAGTACACCATAGTCCTCAGCTCTAAGTTTTGTTTGGTTGAGTCTGATGAAACGCAATCTCTCATTCTCAACCTTAGCATACATATCCACTATGTATTGCTGGAAAAGGCGCGGGCATCTGAGGAGTGTATTAAATTCGTTGACTCTTTGCATCATGCGATATGCATAGTAGTCATTGCTTGTGGCCTTGTTTACATCTTTTATGTTCAAATCATAGCCATCTTCTCCTCTAACAAATAGCAGAGGATACTGAAGTGGATCATATGACCTGTGAGTGTCTTGAATCCTTTGAAGTGGCATTTGTGAGCAACTTCTTGAATGCAGCACAATGTCTCTACGATCACCTAGCTCTCCAGCAATCATGATGCCACTTCACTAACAGATGGTGCATTGAATCTGCCTTTGTGTTCCTTTAATGGTGCTTTGCCGGAAATTTTGATTTTGTAGTCCACTTGAGTGTTATCCATAATCTCAGCAGCCATTTTAAATGACCTCACATAGCTGTTATGCTGATGCAGCATTCTTTGCAGTTTGAGGACAATGTTTCTGTCAACAGGACTGTCAAGCAAATCCAGTCGTCTTTGCACTTGCTCATCTTCTCCCAAGAAGTAAATCTGGAGATATTTGCTGTCTACAGCATTGACTGGATGAAGAGGTCCAGCATGGTGGTACACTTGGCCTTGGACCTTGAATGTTGGTGTCCACCCGTTATTCACGACAACATTAGACTTGAAGGAAGTCACGGCAAACATATTATTGAATAGTCTAATAAGTTTCACAAAGTCCTTTGATTGTGCAGTTTCACCATTCAACAGAATGCACAATGGTTCTGGTGGCTTTAGAATTGGGGGAAGTTTGACTTTACCACTGGAACAGCACATGCCTGGAGTTTCTTTGCTCAGCTGTTTCAGCTGCTCTGGGAACTCTGTGGCGGACCTGATCTGCCTGGATTTTATATATTTTTTTTTCGTATGTTATCATTGCGGGAGAGTACTCAACAACTTCCCAAAGTTTCATGCTCCTATTTACACGGGAAGTTGGATATTTAATGATTAGTCTGTTTTATATAGCTCATATTAGGAAAATACCTACATTTTGGCCCAAGGCCCCCTAGTGAGTAATAATTTTATATATTTTTTTCGCATGTTACCATCGCGCGAGGGTACTCAAAATCTTCCAAAAGTTTCATTCTTCTACTTACATGGTAATTTGGAGAATTATTGATGAGTCAGTTTGATATATGAAAAAAAAATACATTCAGGCCTCTGACCACCCAGTGAGTGATAATTTTTATTAATGTTTCGCCAGTTACCATTTTGGGAGGGTATATAACAACTTCACAAAGTTTCATGCTTCTACCTACACAGGAAATAGGAGATTTAATGATGAGCCTGATTTATATAGCTCATTTAAGAAAAAACTACGTTTGGGCCCCCGCCCACCCCCCTACCCAGTTAGTGATAACTTTATACTTTTTTCGACTGTTACCATTGCGGGAGGGTACTCAACGACTTTCCAAATTTTCATGCTTCTACCTACTCGGGAATATGAGGAATTGGTGTTGATTCAGTTTTATATAGCCCATATAAGGAAAAACCGGTTTTGGGGCACACGGCCACCCATGAGTGGAAATGTTTACATTATTTTTCACCAATTATCGTCATAATAGTGTATTTGGCAAGTTCCCAAAAGTTTCATGCTTCTACCCTCACGGGAGGTTGGAGAATTAGTTTTGAGTCAGTTTTAAATATAAGGAAAAAAAATACATTTTGGCCCTCCCCCAGTAAGTGATAATTTATATAATTCATTTTTCTGTTGTATGGGGTTTATTTGTTTCAAAGAAACATTTCGAAACGCAATGTTTGAGCTTAAAATGTGCCCTGCTGGTTTCGTTTAAGTTATAGCAAAAAGTATAAACACAGTTGCTTAGCTACAGTGTTTATGCCACCCAGGGATGGACGATATTATTGACTCCTACCCTCGCCGATGAAAGGAAAAAGCTTGATCGGACGACTGGATAAAATACATATAGAATATACAAAAAAGAAACAGTGTAAAGTAAAAAAATATGTAATTTGCAAACAAATTTTATAAAAATATATACGTAATCTTGTTAGAGGCGCAACATTAACAGACATAAAAATAAACCATTTCATAACATTTAGTTCACAACAAAAAACACACACACTCACTGATTCACACATGTGCAGACAAATACTTAAACGCACACCCACAGCGGTATATTAACAATTAAAAATATAAATTAAAATAATAACTGCTCTTTTCACTTTGTTTCCTATTTACAAATTAATATGAACTCAAACTATGACGTCACATCACATTATTTTATGGCAATAAACGCCATCTTGTTAATCTCGACACCAAAATGTTTAATATTTTACGTCTTAATTTTCAATAATTTTTATTTTATATAGCTCATATAGGGAAAAACTACATTTTGGGCCCCCAGCCCCCAGTATCTTATATATATGGAACGAAACCTGTTTAATAACCTTTCCGGTATAATTTTGTGTACGTGTACCAAATTTCACGTTATTTGGTTGTCTGGATCTTGAGTTATAAGGGAACAGACAGACGACGGACAGACAACAAATGCGTCTTATATATATAGAGAAGACTAGGGGCAAGTACCCGGCTATACCCGGGTTTAACAACAACAGCAATAACAACAAAAACAACAACAGCAACAAAACAACAAAAACAAACAACAAAAACAAAACAACAACAAACAACAACTACAACAACAACAGCAACAACAACAAAGCAACAAAAACAAAGCAACAACAACAAAACAACAACTACAACACCAACAGCAACAACAACAGCAACAAAAACAACAACAGAAACAGCAACAGCAACAAAACAACAAAAACAAAACAACAACAAAAACAATAAAATTAACAACAAAACAACAACAAAACAACTACAACAACAACAGCAACAACAACAAAGCAACAACAACAAAACAACAACTACAACAGCAACAACAACAAAGCAACAACAACATGAAGGGCATTGTCGTCGCAGGGCAAGGGATGTGGACAACAACAACAACAGCAAAAACAACACAAAAGCAACAACAGCAAAAGCAACAACAACAGAAACAACAACAGCAGCAACAACAAAAACAACAACAGCAACAACAACAAAAACAAAACAACAACAAAAACAACAGAAACAAAACAACAACAAAAACATCAACAACAAAACAACAACAAAGCAACAACTACAACAACAACAGCAACAACAACAAAGCAACAACAACAAAACAACAACTACAACAACAAAAGCAACAACAACAAAGCAACAACAACAAAAAAAAATATTTTATGGCGATAATCGCCTTCTTGTTAATCTCGACACCAAAATGTTTTTTAATTTGCGTCATTATTTTACGTCTTAATTTTCAATAATTTTTTATTTTATATAGCTCATATAGGGAAAAACTACATTTTGGGCCCCCGGGCCCCAGTATCTTATATATATGGAACGAAACCTGTTTAATAACCTTTCCGGTATAATTTTGTGTACGTGTACCAAATTTCACGTTATTTGGTTGTCTGGATCTTGAGTTATTAGGGAACAGACAGACAACCAGACAGACAACAAATGCGTCTTATATATATAGAGACTAGGGGCAAGTACCCGGCTTCTCCCGGGTTTAAAATAAGGTTTTCTGTAGAAGCGTACACAACTAACTGTTTACTTGCATGCTATAAAATGGTACATTTAACAGTGTATGTGCTGCATGGCTTAATTTAAAGGATGTCACCATCCTCATCTTTCACAATAACAGTTTTGAGATCTTCAAATGAAATAGGTCCCCGAATATGGTGCAGCAGGAGGCGCATGTGAAATGCTTCTCTGTTGTGAGGATGCACAGTGTACACTCTTCCCAAGGCATTGTCTGTCACATATCTCGGGAAGTCTGCAAGAGGTATACCTTTTTTCGGATTTGCCAGACCTTTTGACTGGCATCCCAGCGAAAATGTCTAGGCACTTCAGAATACAGCAATGTTTTTGCAAGAGGATCTGTTTTGCAGAGATCAAAAAACGCTGTTAATGTAGTCTTTGTTGGAGTGTCTGTCAAATGTGCTGTTTGCTGTCCTGGTTTATAGTATACTCCTTGGCCTCCTTAAAGATGTACTGCCAAGTGAACAACTGTTGGATACCTTTGATGGATGGGAAAGTTAAGCAGGCGCCACACTGCCTCAATGCTACTAATGTATCGTCCTTGTTGATAATTAATTGGTAACCCCATCAAGCCTGTTCGGCATTTCATTTGCAACAGTAAACATGGCTGCATCACTTCCCTTGGTAACATAATTGCAAATCTACTTGATGCTTGTGTTTCTATGACGTACATAGGTCATTCCATCCTGTGCATATTCATGCATGTAACGGGGCCCTCCACTGAAGGATGAAGGCAGCACCACTAATTTGCCAAGATTTTCAGAAGTCACATTGTTGTCATTCCTTACTGCCTCTAATAGTACACCATAGTCCTCAGCTCTAAGTTTTGTTTGGTTGAGTCTGATGAAACGCAATCTCTCATTCTCAACCTTAGCATACATATCCACTATGTATTGCTGGAAAAGGCGCGGGCATCTGAGGAGTGTATTAAATTCGTTGACTCTTTGCATCATGCGATATGCATAGTAGTCATTGCTTGTGGCCTTGTTTACATCTTTTATGTTCAAATCATAGCCATCTTCTCCTCTAACAAATAGCAGAGGATACTGAAGTGGATCATATGACCTGTTAGTGTCTTGAATCCTTTGAAGTGGCATTTGTGAGCAACTTCTTGAATGCAGCACAATGTCTCTACGATCACCTAGCTCTCCAGCAATCATGATGCCACTTCACTAACAGATGGTGCATTGAATCTGCCTTTGTGTTCCTTTAATGGTGCTTTGCCGGAAATTTTGATTTTGTAGTCCACTTGAGTGTTATCCATAATCTCAGCAGCCATTTTAAATGACCTCACATAGCTGTTATGCTGATGCAGCATTCTTTGCAGTTTGAGGACAATGTTTCTGTCAACAGGACTGTCAAGCAAATCCAGTCGTCTTTGCACTTGCTCATCTTCTCCCAAGAAGTAAATCTGGAGATATTTGCTGTCTACAGCATTGACTGGATGAAGAGGTCCAGCATGGTGGTACACTTGGCCTTGGACCTTGAATGTTGGTGTCCACCCGTTATTCACGACAACATTAGACTTGAAGGAAGTCACGGCAAACATATTATTGAATAGTCTAATAAGTTTCACAAAGTCCTTTGATTGTGCAGTTTCACCATTCAACAGAATGCACAATGGTTCTGGTGGCTTTAGAATTGGGGGCAGTTTGACTTTACCACTGGAACAGCACATGCCTGGAGTTTCTTTGCTCAGCTGTTTCAGCTGCTCTGGGAACTCTGTGGCGGACCTGATCTGCCTGGATTTTATATATTTTTTTTTCGTATGTTATCATTGCGGGAGAGTACTCAACAACTTCCCAAAGTTTCATGCTCCTATTTACACGGGAAGTTGGATATTTAATGATTAGTCTGTTTTATATAGCTCATATTAGGAAAATACCTACATTTTGGCCCAAGGCCCCCTAGTGAGTAATAATTTTATATATTTTTTTCGCATGTTACCATCGCGCGAGGGTACTCAAAATCTTCCAATAGTTTCATTCTTCTACTTACATGGTAATTTGGAGAATTATTGATGAGTCAGTTTGATATATGAAAAAAAACTACATTCAGGCCTCTGACCACCCAGTGAGTGATAATTTTTATTAATGTTTCGCCAGTTACCATTTTGGGAGGGTATATAACAACTTCACAAAGTTTCATGCTTCTACCTACACAGGAAATAGGAGATTTAATGATGAGCCTGATTTATATAGCTCATTTAAGAAAAAACTACGTTTGGGCCCCCGCCCACCCCCCTACCCAGTTAGTGATAACTTTATACTTTTTTCGACTGTTACCATTGCGGGAGGGTACTCAACGACTTTCCAAATTTTCATGCTTCTACCTACTCGGGAATATGAGGAATTGGTGTTGATTCAGTTTTATATAGCCCATATAAGGAAAAATCGGTTTTGGGGCACCCGGCCACCCATGAGTGGAAATGTTTACATTATTTTTCACCAATTATCGTCATAATAGTGTATTTGGCAAGTTCCCAAAAGTTTCATGCTTCTACCCTCACGGGAGGTTGGAGAATTAGTTTTGAGTCAGTTTTAAATATACGGAAAAAAATACATTTTGGCCCCGCCCCCAGTAAGTGATAATTTATATAATTCATTTTTCTGTTGTATGGGGTTTATTTGTTTTAAAGAAACATTTCGAAACGCAATGTTTGAGCTTAAAATGTGCCCTGCTGGTTTCGTTTAAGTTATGCAAAAAGTATAAACACAGTTGCTTAGCTACAGTGTTTATGCCACCCAGGGATGGACGATATTATTGACTCCTACCCTCGCCGATAAAAGGAAAAAGCTTGATCGGACGACTGGATAAAATACATATAGAATATACAAAAAAGAAACAGTGTAAAGTAAAAAAATATGTAATTTGCAAACAAATTTTATAAAAATATATACGTAATCTTGTTAGAGGCGCAACATTAACAGACATATAAATAAACCATTTCATAACATTTAGTTCACAACAAAAAACACACACACTCACTGATTCACACATGTGCACACAAATACTTAAACGCACACCCACAGCGGTATATTAACAATTAAAATAATAACTGCTCTTTTCACTTTGTTTCCTATTTACAAATTAATATGAACTCAACTATGACGTCACATCACATTATTTTATGGCAATAAACGCCATCTTGTTAATCTCGACACCAAAATGTTTAATATTTTTACGTCTTAATTTTCAATAATTTTTATTTTATATAGCTCATATAGGGAAAAACTACATTTTGGGCCCCCAGCCCCCAGTATCTTATATATATGGAACGAAACCTGTTTAATAACCTTTCCGGTATAATTTTGTGTACGTGTACCAAATTTCACGTTATTTGGTTGTCTGGATCTTGAGTTATAAGGGAACAGACAGACGACGGACAGACAACAAATGCGTCTTATATATATAGAGATATATATAGAGATATTCTATATTTACTTTACAACAGATTAAGGCGTCCTATAAAGAAATCCATGGTTTATGTCTAGTCTTGCAGTTCTATTAGAGTGTTGAATGTTGATAGTTTTGTTGGTTTTAATAATTTGTTTAAACAAACCATTCAACTTCCGAATTCCAGATTGGAAAAAGGAGACTTTGTTTGCGTTTGTTCTTGCATACAAAAAAGACACCTGTTTATATCGCTATATCTCAGGGTTGTATTAGATTACCATTGGGATGTATTTCACATTATAATTTATTTCTTTATGTATTATGACTACATGTTTCTTTGTTCTTCTATAATCTTCAGTGTTTCTAGGTTTACTTATTTAATTGACGTCAATGCTCTTGTAATTTTGCAGAATTTCCAGGAATGAATCATTTTGCCAATTTTTTGTATCACGTGGATTCCATGTTAATTTCTAATTTATCATTACTCCGCCCGTTGAATCTTTAGTTTGGCCCAATTTTTTTTTCTTGAATAAAATATAATAATATTGCATTTTTAAAAATTTATTTGTCCTTCTTCGATAATCATAGCTGTGGAAAGACTGAGTATATTTATTAGTTTCTCATTTTTGTACTTCATCAATAAGTTTTTTTTTGTATATATGAGATTTTTCTTGCTATCTTGTTCTGTTTAATTCTTCTGTAGATTATATAAAATCATCAGCAAAATATCCTAATTTTTGTTCCCGATGAGATGTCTGTGCAAATCATTTATGTAAATTAGAAAGTTTAGGTTGCCTAGAAGAGTTCCGTGTGGAACCTGCTAAGTTTAACGCTATTGATGCTGATTTAGATATATTAATTACAGCAGTTTGTTTTCTACCTATAGGAATACTTGGATCCACTGATGTATGGGATCAGAAATGCCAAAGAATCTAAGGTTGCTTTTTTTAATTTACTTTTTTTAAACTTATGATTGTGAACTTTGTCAAACGTTTCCAGCAGTCTAGTAATGACAGATGTATTTAAGTAATATTATCTAAATCTATTGACATATCATCTATTAAGCAAAATACATGTATGATAGACATAATCTGTTTTTCTTAAGGCCATGTTGATGTGTTTAATGGATATATTTTGTTTGTCTATCTTTTGTGATATAATATTGTGATAAAAAAAAGTACTTAGGATGTGGTGTACATTACTTACAAGTATTGCACAGTCACCACTACTTGACTGTTTTGGAAGATCTTTCTTAGATCAATAAAAATAGCTTTTTAAAGATAAATTATCTACTGTATCATAAATAATTTTGTGTAACTTGTTGCTGTTAATACATTCAGATTAATAAACAAATCATTATAAAAAACACAATCCATAAAACCTGGTGCATTTCAGTTTCATTTTTTTAAAAGAGAATGTGCCAGCACTGTGGATTTTAGCATAAAGTGAAATGTCATTTTTTAAATACAAATAATACATTTACAACATTCTGTATAATAACAAAATACTGCATCTTTATATAAATGAATACACACATCTTATTATAGCCATCTAATTACCAATAAAGCTTTTAATAAATCCATCTGTTTATATATTAAATTAATATATTTCCAGCCGTGTCTTTGACGGCATCATTTCGTTCACAATTTTATCAACATGCTTATCAATATTTTTTCATCGATTTATTTACGTACCTACCTGTTATAAACTACTATACACCATTGAACGAATACAGTTACCTCTTATTCTTCTGGTGTTATATACGACAGCTTTCTTGTTCAAATTTAAAATTGGGAAGGGGACATAAACGTTATCACAGATTAAATTAATCTCCCTCTCCCATATCTCAGTCCATGTTTTTACAATGGACATATCGTACTATTTTAAACATATGCAATTATATAATAAAATACCCTTTTCGTCTAAATAGGTGATACATGGCATTACAATTGGTTCACTAAACAAACTAAAAGATATGGCCCTTCTCCAGACTTGGCACGCTCTGTTGCCCATAAGTTCCAGAGCTGACCACATTTTTTAAAAAAAGTTATATCATGTGATGCACAAATTGAACCACCACTCCCCACCCTACATTTCCAAAAGCCTTTTTTCTGAATAGTTAGTTGTTATTTCAAATGTCGTTTTCTCATGCTTTGGAGAAAAAATACACTGGTGACACTTATGAAACTCGACCTTGGTGTTCAACAAGGACGTACAAAAGAGGTTCTAAAATTTTGATTTATTTTCCCGTAGAGGACATTTTCATCGTGTTGAAGACTCAAGTATTGATCATCGCAATAAAATAAGAAAAAAAGTGTGTTGATTTTAGTGGATTATTTGTTTCGTTTTTTTCTTAACATATTAATACATTTTAGATATTCATGTATTTTTATATCTAGCAGTTTAATGAAGGCAGTTTCAAATTATTTCACTAAAATTTTTTGGTTTAAATAGAGAAAGAAATATAATGTATTCCTTATTTAAGTATTCAGATCAGAAAACTTAAACAACACATTAAGGAAATATACGTTTAAAAAATAATTAATTAGAACAACAATTTTGATTCAATAAAAATGAAGATACATTTACAAACAATCGTTTCAATAAAAGAAGTTTTCATTCATATTACTTGCATATTGCTGAATAGATGACACACCGACTTATACAAGAAACAGTTATTGAATAAAAAGCAAACTAATGCTCGCAAAATATTCAGAGTTGTATTTAATTAAGTATTTTTTTCGAAAAATGAAATTGCAACTGTTCCTTTCACTAAAAATCACCGCCGACCAGTATGGGGTCGGTCAACTAGTTGGGAACCACTTTGTTTTTACCTGGTTGGTTTAAAACAGAGTCACATTACAGTATAGGGAAGAGACGGCTCCATGTAACAGCTCTAAGACAGAGCACAAAATTGTAAGTAAACATTATAGTATATTGTTACAGTATTTACATTGTGATAATGTTAGTAATACTAATATTGAACATACACATGATTTACGTATTCAAATAAATTTTACATTACATCAAATCAATGAAAGTAGTTATAACATAACAAACAGTAAATGTCTATCAAATGAAAAAAAATGAAATATAAACTGAAGGATTATTTCACATCACGTGCCATTTTTTAATTTTAAAAAGCGTTTAATTAATATAAATAATATCTTAGAATCGGTGCCAGTAGTTTATTGCAAACATTGATAAGTTTATATTATTTGTTTTTCATCGTTTATGGTATGTAAAAACTAACATTAGAAAAATTGAGAAATATAAGTATATAAATAAACCAGGAAACTGATTCTTAAACCATAAGGGATTTACCTATATATTTTTAATGGGAAGACAAATGATCTATGCTAAAACAAATCTTTATATTGCTTGATGTTTCTGTATAGACTATATGTCTTCGGTATAAAAGTACATACATATAAAATTTAAGTTACATCTTCCAAAGATTTACTTTAAATAATTTTACAATCGTAAATATAAATAATTTCTTGGCTTGAATTTCCAATACAACTTGGATTAATCTAATAAATATACGGAAAAGCTTTCAAGGAAGTTTTCTAAAAGTTGGAGCCCTAGAAAAACCTACTACACAGCTAGCACCAAATGACCCTTCATTCTCCTTCCTCCCTTCTGTTACGTGTGAATCACGAGTTTGATGACAGAGAGGTCACTTGAGTGAAAGCGCGGGAGAAGGTTCTAGAGAGTGTTTCAAGATGGCCGGACTGGTGTGATTATGTTTCCACGAAGTGTAACCTCAATTTGATATTGGTGTACATAGTGTTCATATTAAAGTTATTTTGTTGACAATAGTATTTCAAGGATTTATTGCACGAAAGTTTGTGATATGTGAGAACGCCTACAACACATATATAAAAGCAACCAGTTACACCGTCCCCCTCTTTCTCTGTCTTTATATATATATATATATGAGTGTGTATGTGTATTCATCCACAGATGGATGCCAGTCTACAATCAGAGGATAAAGACGGTAACTTCAATGCTGGTCTATTCTAATGCAATCAGTTTTTCATTTTCAATTGAGCCACTCTAGTTTTTGAATAGTATCAATTTTGATTGATTTAATAAAAATATATATTTATTTTAATTCATGAACTTGTTTTATTCAACACATTATCTAACACAAATGAAATACGTGTTGTTTTTATGAGCTTAACATAATTAATTGTGTTATTATAATTCTGCTCTTGAGAGTAAGTTCTTAAATATTGGTCGACAGATCAACAATTTTTTTAAAAAATTAAAAAATTAAGCGTTTGGAGAAAAGCGACAAAAGTAATTATTTGCAATTAGTATGGTGGGTGTAAAAAATGCCACATATTTAAGGGTAAGAACCGTAGAGTAATATAAATGTAGGTTCAAAAGCAAGGTATGTTATGAAAATGTATGCATGTGTCAGATATATGGTAAATGGCATTTTAAAAAAATTTATTACCTTTTAATAAACGATTTTTCTGATATTTTGAAACAAAAGTAATTCAATATTTCTAAAGATACATTGCACAACCATTTTTGCATTCACCTTACCATGAAGCGTTATAACCTTTTGAAAAAAAGAGTTAAATAGTAAAACTTAATGAATCAATAAAAAACTATGTAAACTTACAAAGCCTTTCATTTCAGCGGAAATAACAAGTAACACAAATAAAGAAATTGATGAGTCAAAGAATGGAATTGCAGCAATCTATGTGTCAAATAATGGCATTTCAGCAATCGATGAGTCAAATAATGGAATTGTAGATGCCTCCAAACTATTCAGCTGTGAGCATTTTATATTTATTTATTTTTGTGGAATTTATTTACTAATTATTTTTTTTTAAAAATCTTATGTCTTTTTATCTTTAAAAATTTCACAAGTTGTATTTAGTACGATGTTGAAAACTTTGCCACACATGTACAAATACATGTAATGTTCTGCATTGCATCTTTTTTTTTCGTTTCTAAAAATCAGTAGCAGAAACCTTCATCAACAGACATAAGAACACTACTTTTATGACATGTAAGGTCTTCAGCATGCTACAACTTGGCGACCTCGTGTTTCCTGTTGTATAAAAACTCCATAGCTCTTTCAGATGATCTTTTTCTTTAAATATTTCTGTTGTTGTTGCTGCGGCTGTTATGGTTATTGTGTTCTTGTTGGATGGTTAAGTTATTTCAATAAAAAAAGGAGACGGTAAAAGTTTGTAGCAGCTTGAAAATATCGTATTTTACAACTTCCTATCATTTTTGGAAATCTTAAATTATTTTCTTTTTAGACAGTTAAACTAAATGAATTATTTATTATTATTATTATTATTATTTTTTGTTGTTGCATTTTGTAAATATATTCGATCATCCTTTCATAAAAATTCCATTAAAATTTTTAAAATTAAAAATACCTTGAATACTAGCATACATTGTTCAATGTAGTTATTTTTTGTTGTAAATTTAAAGGATGTAAATATTTCAAATTCAAATATTTAAAAATGTTAATTGATCTTAGAATAATTGTTCCTTTGTTTACGTTTCGTGAAAGATATTTGGTGTTTGTTGAAATTCTCCTTTTTACGATCGACTATTTCATTACATTTGATTAATACAATTATTTGAGACATGTGAAATTATTTTAAATGAAATAATTTGATTTAAAACAAAGAAAAAGTAACACTTTCAAAATTCGAATGAAATAAAATAATGCTTACAGAAAGTCTATGATCTTGCCTTACCCGAAGCCAGAAGCGTAACTGGGCTTTCCGCGCCTTTGGCTAATTCATTTTTGGCGCCCTTGAGAAATAGGGAAAATACTAAATTATACAGGAAAATTGATTATTGAAGGATTTGCACTCGGCGCCCTTGGCAACTACCCTGATGCAAAGTCGTTGTTACGCTTCTGCCGACAGCATTTCTGTTATTCGACGAAAAGATGTTGATTGAAAAATAATTAATTTCAGGCCTGCACAAAATACATGTATGCACTTTGAATTTATCATAAATTTAAAAGATGGCCGATTATGGAATTTTTAAAAATTGTGTTTATTTCTTTTTGTTGGGGCTATTTAAATGCCAAAAACAGTAGTGCAAACATACCTGAATAGGACGAAATAACGTATTATATTTTATTATTCATCCATTTCACTTTAATTTTAGTATCTCTTCATGACAATTAAAAATCAAAACCACAACCATTTTAATGTTTTGTAAATCAGAGATATACAAGAGCAGTATCTGTAAGGAATTTTCTCCCATCTCTAAGTCCCGAACACAAAAATAAAAAACAATTCCCTTGAATGAATCAGTCGTCTATCTTGCTCTCCTTATGCAACTTTCCCTTGCGGAGAAATTACAATAACGTGTTTTTTTTATAAAATCTATTTTCTAAATAAAATACTAGAACGCCTGACAATCAAACATACAGTTTCTCTTTCACAAAAATATATTTTTAGAACTAAAATTACAGTATGTCTAATTTGTTATTATTAATTATTTTTATTCTTAGGTGCACATGAAACTGAAATTTCAGAAGGAGATGAGGCAGATCTTCATAGGCACTACAGCAGCTGTAAAAAAAACCCAGGTCACAAAGAATTTATACCAATCAAGAAATTATCGATTACTCATTTGCCTAAGGATTACCAGGAGAGCAGTGTAATAGAAGTATTAAAAAACGCCGCTGACCTAACTGTTAGGGTGGACGTCAGAATGACCAGCACTGAGAGACCGGAGTTTCATCCCAACACTACCAAGCCTTATGCATTTTACGATCGTAGAGGACAATCGTCTCTCAGGTGCGGAACAGGCAAAGTCTGTCTTGTTTACAGTTATTCGGAGAGAGAAAAAACTAAAGGACTTCAGGGCACTTGTAAATGCGAGAAGTGTATACATTCGGACACACCCAGCGAAGAGTGGTATGAGATAAGGGTGTGCACTGCAACACACGTTGTCTTTGATGAGATGGAAGCTCAACACACTACTTGCACGTTCTTTTATGACGCCAATGATGGTCCTAAGATAACCATAGGAGGTTGGAAGCTGCGTTCTACAGACATCAGGGAGGACTACGCATTGTTGGAGAGCGCTTCATGCGATGATCAGGTGATGGGGAAACTAGAAGATATTTATATTCATTGGCATAGACAATGGACTAAAGTCAATAAAAAGTATGCCGCTCAAAGAGATAAGGACAAGATAAGTTTCATCATTTCACACCCTCACGGCTGTTGTAAACAGCTTTCTATAGGACACTGGATGCAAAGGTATGATTTAGGTAAAGACAACAACTCGACTGCTCGTAAGACAAAGTACACATACACTACGTGTACATGTCCTGGAAGTAGTGGCGCTCACGTCCTTTCATTGGGATATGATGACGAGATGTCTGAACATGTCCACAGTGGAACCTTCGAAATAGGGAAAAATGTGAATATAAGTGGCATTGGACGAGAATTTAAGTAAAAGTGAAGCATTCAGTGAATAGTAATTTAAATTTGAATTTAAAAATAAATCTTTTCAACCAATTATCTCTGAATAAATTCTACTCAAATATTCTATAAAAACGCATTATTTGTATAATATTTTTCTTAACCAAAGCAGTTTTTCACGCATATTATTATTTTTATGAACGTTATAATAAATGAGCAATATTTTTTTCCCAAGAATAATATTTTATAAAAATGCTGTAAAAACTAACTATAGCCGTTGTGTGGCGTTTTCATAAGGGTTGTCAATATTGTTAAAAAAAAGTTCCCGGGTACCCGTCCAAATTTTGAAATATGTAAATACATTTTTAGATTCTTATTACTTAATAGAAATTATTGTGTAGCATGTATTTTGGTTGCTTGATTTTCCATTCAATGAAAAAAATTTTCTCGGTTTTAAAAGAATATTTCTCGTTACACACACACGGTACCCGTTCGAAACGCTGCAAAATTTTCGCCGTCATGACCGCTATACAATGCAACCTAGCCACAATTGATGCGACCCATTTCGCAAAGTGGCCAACGACATGCTTCCAGTAACATACCTTTGTGAACTTTAATGCACTACAAACGTATATTCCAGCTGTAAATGCATTTGTCATACTCATAAACTAAGTTTTAAGTATCATGCACGTTGGTTACTTTTATGTTAAGTTGAGGATTGGTAGCTTGACCAGCTGAGGATAGCAAAAAAATATAAGAGTGCATAAGGCCTATAAAGACTTTAATATGCAGATGAGACTACTGATTATACATTTTTTAAAGTCTCGGAGTACGATATTCACCATGTGATGATTTTTTAAAAATAATTCAAGGTATTATAGCTTCATCCATTCTCTTCCATTACTCTCGCTAGGTTGTCAATTATAACTTACGATCGTTAAGCCATTTGCTTGATGTGAGCGAAGATTTTTAGTCCTAAACCTAACCATTATTAAAAATTACATTCCACCATGGGACACCCAAGGCTTCATGATCTGGCATCGTCTTTGCCAGTGTACCAAATTAAATCCTTCCCCGTAAATGTTTTCTCCTGGCGGATGTTTCTATTGCAGAACATATTTTTTCGGATAAAAACAAATTATCCCCTAGCAGTAAAAAGCCCCCCCCCCACACGACCTTGGACTTTTGAGGAGATTTGTAGGGGATTAAAAAAGTCATCTTATACTTATAAGCCGCAAAATACTTTAACTACTCGAGCGGTTCTTGTTCTTTTATAGCCATTTTCGATTTTCTTTCGAGTTAACTTAAATAATTCAACAATAATTTTTAAAAAAATAATTATGGCAAATCGTTTAACTGTATTTCTTTTTGAAATATTTTTTTATATTACAAATTTAAACAGATGAGGGTTTATTCTTGAGTAGGCGTGTAACGTAGATAGTTGAAAGAAGTTTACATTTATTAGACAATTGCTTCTTTGCCGAAGTGCGGGTATTCTATGCGATTAAAAGACATTAGATGCTTAGTCTATGCGATACAACTAATTTTATTTAGAAATTCAGAACACAATGAGTAAATAATAAATTAAACACATGCAAGTAGTAATGGAAAAACATCGAACGTGTCAAAAATAGTATTTGTGAATGACCGTTCTAACCATATACATATTGAAACTTATTTCCTTTTAAAAAAATATATTAAACTCAAATATCAATGCAATGATAAATACCTTTAAAACTACGCGTTATTAGAATTCAATAAAAAGAAATAAGTGTGTATATGTATATAGATAAAACTGTTAATCATAAATGTTCTTTTAGAAACGTTCGATGGTTTTCCATTAAGTACGGAAATAGTAAGAAGACTGATGAAAATCCTAACATTAACGTCTTAGTGTGCTTTGTTTTGACTCTGATTAGAGGAAAGTGTCGGATCCTCACTTTACAGCTTTAATTAAAACACCCTTCGTAACTAAAAAAACTATCTTTGCGGGAAAAGAAAATAAATAACCCTGTTATATTTGAAAAATGCACGAAATATTAAATATAGCTGGTTCATGACACTATAATCCACAATTAACGGTAGGCGCTAGGGTACACGCCTTTTGGGGGAAAAATAGGGGCAGCCACCAAAAGTTGTATCATTTAAACTCAACTTTTTAAATCAATTGATATCACTTGTCGTTAATGTCATATCAGGAAATTAGAATGAACTCCAGATGCTCGATTGAACCATTAGTAGTTTCAAACATGTATACTTTAAAAACTAATAAATGCTAGAAATTTTGTTTAAAGTAACAATGAGAATTTTTACAATAATATCTAAGTGACGTTCTCAGATGCTATATGGAGAGCGGTCCTTTCTTGAATTATTGTCCTTCTCTCTAGAATAAAATATTAAAAAGCAAAATGAGAAATTAGGATCAAACACCTGAGACATTCCGTATATACTCATTCTATAGTTCGTTTGTTCATAAGTCGACCCCCTCTTTTGGGAGTGAATAATATAAAAAAAGTGTAACCCTATCGTGAGCTGACCAAAAAAAATAATAGGTTAGCGTAAACAATATGGTACACATTTTAAAAAAAAACTACATGCTTAGTGAATAATTATGATTGTTTACTTTTGTTTAGGTTGGAGAACAAAGGTAATTGAATAACAGAGAAGATGGATGTCCTTTTTAAATCCCTTATTATGGCATTCGCTCCAGGCATTTTTATTGTTTTAAAACGAACATATTTTTGCCTTTTTATATCTCATTTTAATAAAGTCAGTAAATAGCAACAGAAAAATTTGATCAATATAGTTTGTAAATTAAAAAAAAATGACAGAGTAAATTATTTTCTTATACTACCTATCTTCGTCTCTGTGCTCTTTGTTAGGCAAGAGTTAACGGCATTTGTTTGTTTGTTTGTTTATTTGGTAAGCAGTGGCGAAAGCGCGTACATTAAAAATTCGTTGTTGAAAACAAAATTTTTAAAAACAATTTATTAAAACATTCAGAAAAAAATAAAATGAATAAATAAGGTAAGTGCAGATGTCTATTATTATTTTATTGCTTCTCGTAGAGCAGTCGAATCTTGAAGAATGTAGACACATGTAGGTCCAGGTACATAACCATGTGCGTGAATTGTGCGCCAAAACCACAGCTAAACTGTCCCTGGTGAAGAAACTGGCTAGCACTAGTTGGGGTGCGAATGCAAGACTACTGAGAGCTCTCTATCTCGGTAGTGTGAGGGGTGCCATTGACTACAGCCTCCCGGTCCAAGCCTTTGCGAGCCGTACGGCTCTAGAGGGACTGGACCGAATACAGAACCAAGCTCTACGGTTCGTATGCGGGGCGTTACGTACGACACCCACAGCCGCTGTAGAAATTATGTCAAACGTAGAACCCCTGGCGATAAGGCGAGAAAAAGCAATCATGACCACGGTGGAGCGATACCGTAGGTTGGAGCATGACGAACCCTGCTTCCAATTACAAGACCGATGGGTAAAGAGGACCCGACTGAAAAGCCCATCCTTCATGGATACGGTCTACGAACTAGAAGACTCAGTCCCCATACCCAAGCACAGGGAACGAATGCAACTGGTCCCTGCTCGAGGACCACATGAAAGCTTTGACTTGCCTGAACTACGTTTGACACTGGCAAATACAGCGGTGACGAAAGCCAGTCCCGTCGAGCTCCAGCGAGACGAGACTCTGAAGACAATCGAGGCTTATGGCGACAGCGTGGTAAAAGTCTTCACGGACGGCTCACGTTTCAAGGATGGCAGAAGTGGATACGGAGTACTAATTCAATACCCTCAACCTGGACCTGACAGTATCGAACTGTCAGGGCCGTGCGGATCTGCATACAGTAGTCACGACGCCGAACTGGAGGCGATCTGCAAGGGTTTGAAGGAAGTGCGCCGACGTCTAGCAAGAAGAAAGGTTTTCCCGACCGTCGTAGTCTTCACCGACTCACGGTTTTCGCTCGAGACTGTGGGTCGATCCTCTCTGGAGACGAAAACGGTCAGTGTCATTTTGGAAACAGTAGGTGAAATCCTAGCACGAGGCGGAAAAGTAGTCCTTCAGTACATCACTGGGCACAGTGGCGAGCCTCATTCAGACAGGGTCGATAAGTTGGCGAGAGAAGGTTCAGCTCAGCCCCAACCCGATCGCCCGATGACCCAGCTGGGGGTCAGATCGTGGCTTAAGGACCATTTCCGAGAGAAATGGCTCCAGGGCTGGGCATCTGGAAGCACGGCCAGAAAAGTATTCCAGTACATGCCACGACCGAGCAAAAGCGACTCCTGGTGGAAAATTGGACGTAGCAATCAGACGCTCATAACTAGAATGAGAACTGAACATTGTCCCATACGAAGCTACTTGTACAAGTTTAACACTAGAAGGGAACTGGCCTGTCGGCTGTGTGGCCACCCGGAAGAGACGGTGGCCCACGTACTCGAAGAGTGCCCCGAGCTGTGCGGGGATTTGGAAGGAGAAGTAACGGTACCTGCAGAGGATTACCTCTACGGCGATGCCCGCTTGATGAGGCTCGCTTGCGATAAAATGAACCGGGTCCTAAGAGCCTAACGGCTCGACCCAAAAGAGAATGAACATTCACGATAATGTAGACACGGACCTTGATGATTTACAATAACAACACCTATATTCAATGTACGTGCAGAAATCACCTATGACCGACCTCCCAACAATTTCCCCTAGATCTTGTCCAAAAAAAGTCAGCTTTAAACTGATTTTGCTAATAATTACATTACATTCCAACATTGTGCAATTAATTTATTTTTTAAAATTATGTTAAATGAACAACTGAAATGCTGCAAACAATCTAAAGTCAATTCGCAATATCGCTACTGACACATGGCGAATTTCTTAAGTGTTCTGAGTCAGTCATTATATATACATATATATATATCAAAAATCAAATATAATTTATGTGATTGCTGGGACAAGGGATTTCAATATCTCAATGTTTGATTTATCGGTAGAGGGAAGGATGGATAGATCATGGATGAATGGATTGATGGAATTTATGTTTAGATACATTTTGGGTTTCTCTAAAAACTGAATTTCATGTTTTTTTGTTTTTTTTTGGTTTCCCAATTAGAAAATAGTTTATTTTAATTAATTGAACTATCAAAGTTCTTAATGTTATTTTGATTAAATCTTATCAATTTTTGCTTTTTCATCAAATGTCAAAAGCGAAACAATATTTAATACAACTTTATCATTATCACCTAGCTCACACTTTTCTGGTGCGTGAGTAATGCTGAAGTAATAAAAAAAATGACATTTAATTTTGGGAAATCCCAATTTTCACGAACATTGTAATGTTAGTAGTTATATAATAATATAGTCATATACAATACTAGATGTAATTTGATACGACACCCGTTTCATTATGATGTAATTTTTTTTATCAAACTTAATAATAAAAAGAGGTTGAAACGAATATTCTATGAAAATTAAAAGTGGGTAAGTTAAAAATATAAAATTAACCTTCACACAATTTCAAAAATTTCCGATTACGTCTACGTTATTTATTATAGTAAATTGGCATGAATTATTGTTTATGATTTTAATAAATTTTATAAACTGCGTTTCAAATTTATATTAGAATATCATAAATTTCAAATGTAGTTAAACCCATGAAACTATTTTTTGCGTTACTTTTTCTTATGTGATCTCTTGCCAATAATTAATAATCAAAACAGTCATATCATTTGCTCCTTCTCGTTATACTTTTTTCATTTGTCATGGTGACATCAGGATAAGTCGTAGATACCATTACGTTGTAGAAAAGTATAAATATCTGGATTTATATAAAGAAAACACTAGACATTATTTCCTTATCATGGCGACTTTTGGTAAGTCATAGAATCATTATCAGTTAAAGAAACTGAGACGAAATTACAAGAATATAATTAAAACATTGAACTTATTTAAAAATCATAAATATTTATCTCTAAATATTTCTGTTTGAGAAAATAAACTGAAATCAGTAAATGTGTTTGATTTATAAATATATTTTTGATTTGTTTTCTTCTCTAAATCAGTTTATTCAGTTTGTTGTGTTATTATCGTAAGAAAATAAATGTTGTCATCCGATGTGGTTGTTGTGTTAAAGTGAATTCCTTGATTTGATTAGATATCTTATTTAAAATGTCTTGTTCCAGAAACATCCGATGACCTCCTGGAGGTTTCAGTGTTATTGCCCCTGTCACGTGAACAAAGACGTGTCCCGATTCATATTGTTGATGTCAATGGCGATGACGTCACAGTTAAACAGGTTTTTTTTGTTTTTTTGTTGGTTTATATTTTTTTCATAATACATACTTTATTATTTTAAATTGTTTGATGTTATTCTCAATTATTCCAATAGTCCAATAACACATCGTTTTCATTAATCAATTAAAAAGACGATTTCTTTTATCTCAATTATGAACATCAACATTGGCAACAAAATCATTGCCACAATATTGTTTGCTTTATATTAATCATACGATTTCATAATGTTGATCGTGATTTTTTTAATAAAAAATCGTACTTAATAAATACATATGATTGTTTCTTCACTATACAACACAATGAAAATAACATATAGCAAGAAAAGTCCCTAAATAAGTGTAAAATTAGTTGGATGATCACAATTCTGCAATGGTTATTTAAAGCTTATAACTTATATATTGAAACAAAATGAATAACTGTAAATAAAACGTCATTTTTTCACTTAATGCTCTTAATCAAGCAGGAAACTTACAGCTAAATTTGTCATGATATCATGTTTGGCTTATTTTCATGGCGACGCTACATTGTCAATTTAAAAAAAAATTAAATACAGTTATTTATTTTGTTGATCTTAATATTTTATTTTCATTTCTATATATTTCAATTTTATATTTTAAAAAATACTGTATGTATGTCTGATAATCTGAAACCATTACTTAAAAGTACAGGCTATAAATAGTAACTGACTCAGGTATCTGAATAGTGAACTAGCAGCTGTTTTATTTGTTTAAACTATGCTCGATATAACTTTAAGTTAATAGTATCTTGACTTGTTGTAACTGGTATTTGGAATATATCACAAACAGTAACGTAGTTCTGTAACTATATTAGATTCATTGTGGTAATGCACTCAGTTATAAATTTTTCAGTAGCAAATTTAAAAAAAAATCTTATATTTCCAGAATCTTGTTGCAAGGTAGAATTTATAGCCTCCTACTATTGTGTATTTTGTTTATCCAACAATTTGTTTTAATTTACGTTTTTAAAAAAGTCAGAACATGTGTGTTGTGTTTAAGGTCAAGGAAGCCATACTTTCACATCAGGGCTTGGACCCTTCCAACAGATACACAATGGTCGGTAACTTAAAGGACCGCTTAGTCCAGATGGAAGACAGCTACGTCATAACTGATTACATGGATTACATTCTCAATGGATTCATCAGCTTCCAACAACGATGAACAGTTATGAAATATGTTACAAGTACGCAAGTGTCCGAACATTTGAAGTTATGAAAAGCTATGACAGTGGTAGTGATCATTTGAGCCATATTCATAATTATTTGATACATGCAGTGATTGCAGTCTGAAATATTGTGTGTAACAGAACTTTTTGTGATAATCCTCTTAAAACCAGTGCAATACTTACAAGTTATATTATGTAAGAGTATGTTTTTCCCTATTATTATAATGTGATACATTTCCAAAGAGAATAACAACTTATAAATAAATACTTTTGTAATTGAATGAATGGGAAAAAAAATGTTTTAAGTGTGCAGCTTGATCACAATAATAACAAAGATAATATTTAGATACAAATTCTGTTTTCAAAATAACAATCTTAAATATCTCTTGCTCTAATGGCTGATTCCTTAGATGCTGTCACAATCCCCAGGTTGCTTTACCGTCAACCCAAGTGAATTCCCAGAATCCTTCTTCAACAATTATTTATAAATGACTGTTCTCTTTATGTTTAATTCTATCTCTTTAATTTCAAAATTTTAATAAACAATCACGGAAGTTTTGTATATACATGTTTAGAATATTGGTATTACTAATTTAAGCAGTTATAATAATAATACATTGAGAACTAATAAATTGTGCATTACACCAGCAAGCAGCTGGTTTCACATTAAAATGCTACGCGGTTAATATATACAGCTCAGTTGGTGGTTGTGTGTTTGTACTAACTCTTAGTCCAACAATCACGAGAAAGCAAAAAAATGGCCATGGACCAAATTTGGCAAGACGGTTACTTTTAACACC
Organism: Ampullaceana balthica; assembly: GCA_944989445.1. Lineage (NCBI taxonomy): Eukaryota > Metazoa > Mollusca > Gastropoda > Lymnaeidae > Ampullaceana > Ampullaceana balthica. The sequence continues at coordinate 1,211,351 of CALYLW010000262.1, read as the reverse complement.
ACAGCACTCTCTGTTAATCTCGAAACCAAAATGATTATGATTTTACATGTATTTTTTCAATTAAAAAAAAACCCAGTAAAAAACAAGTTTTAGACTATAAATCCTTTATGTACGAGACGTAACTAAAAGAATGTTCATAATAATACGCAGCGCAAGACCATTCAAAAATACAAAATTGCAGTTGTGTCGTAAAACATGTTTAATATAATGCGCACCGCTCAGGAATATGTTTATAAAATGTGTTGTCAATAAATACGCACCTTATTGCGCGACAGAAAGTTCGTTCAATATAATATGCACCGCGACACTCTATCTCCATTAATAACATGATACATAGAGATAAATAAAATAATCTAAAAATTCAATAATTTAATTACGGTACATGCGATCGATCTGAAATTTTGATACATCGTTTTTACCATCGGCACGAGTCTGCCTGCAAAATTTCAGATCGCTAGCTTACGAGGAAGTGGGTTAAAAATCGATCCAAAGTTTTGGCGACAGACAATCAAGCAAGCAAGCAATGGTTCAGACACCACGAGTTAATATAAATGATTTTTAAAAAGTAATTTTCTTTTTTAACTGCTATTGACTGTTGCACTATGTCCCTCAGCGTTATTGATGGAGATAGACAGACAGGGACTTTAATATAATTTATACAATTTAATTCTATTTCTTTGGTCGTATTAAACCAATATTGTTTCATTTTTATACATTTATAATGTTGGATTTCTCATTAATTTATATCTTATAATCAAATTTGATTGATAACATTTTTTACACAAATAAATGCCTAATATCCCTTATGCAGTAATTAAATCTTGCTTGCTCATTCCATGAAGTTTATGTATTAAATAAAATTTTAATGATCTGAACATATATATATGTCTAGGACCAAGGCTTTCATTTTTGTTTACATTTGCTATACACTTAAATAATTTAAACTTGGGCTACCAGACTTTTAACATGCATATGGTTTTAGTACAATGTATAGTGATTGTAATTGTCCATTTTGGCTGAAAGCCTTAAATTTAAAAAAAAAGAAGAAAATTTAGAGTCAAAGATTTAAAACAAATATTTTCATGGATGTTCGAAAAGAGGAATTTTTGTTGTAGTATTATTTTCCCATTTAAATTTTGCTTGCTCATTCCTTTAAATTTACATATTAATAAAGTATAAATGATCTGAACATATATATGCCTACGACCAAGGATTTCATGTTTGTTTACAGATGCTATACACTTATACAATTTAAACTTGGGCAACCAGACTTTTTTATAAATAAAAGTCTCACCTAACACATTCACTTATGTCCTGATTTTATTTAGTTTACTTAATACAATTAGTTTCAAGTGTTTCCAAGTCTTTTTTTTTCTTTAGGTAAATGAACGAAAAATTATAAATATCATTTCTTTTTGGGGTGAACTAATTAATTATTTATTAACTTAAGATCTTATTGTTGCTCAAATATACAGAAATCCCGCAAAGTAATTAATTTATTAGATTCAAAAATAATTAATTTATTAGGATAATTCTTAATTTCAAGAATGCTAATAAATATTTTTCGAATAAGTATCGATTCAACCCCAGAAACAAGCCTTGCGGATCACCTCACGCATTGCTCGCTACGTTCTCCATGCATGAGCTACAAAATACAAATTACACGAACAATGAACAAATTGTGCAATGAAAACAATAAATGTAAGCTTTATTATTTAACTAATACAACAGTAAACATTTCGGCTAATGCCTCCATCAGTACAATTAGACATACAGTACTTACATAAGTATTAAAATTATATTAACATTATTATCACATACTATATAAAAGATACAAAGAAAGGGAAAACAACAAAAAACAAACAATGACACAGGATATAAGAAAAAAAAGAGTAAGTATCAAAAGTTACAGTAACAAAAAGCAAAACGGGAAAAAGATTCTATAGTGAGGCTGTGGTAAAGTGGTTTCTTGAAATTCTTTCAATTTATCAAACAATAGTAAATTCATTTTCGATTTTATGTATGGTGCTCTTAGTCTTCATGGAACAGAAACCGCCAGAAGTGTAAATGGGTTTTCCGCGCCCTTGACAAATTCCTGCTTTGCGGCTTTTTCGAGGTAGGAACATACTAAATTTGAATAAATGGAAGGATCAATCCTCGGCGCCCTTGGCAACTGCCCCGGTGCCAAGTCGTTGTTACGTCTCTGGATACCTCAAATTGCAGGCCACAACCATGTCATAATGAAGGCTATAAGACAGTGGTTCCCAAACTTGTTTGACCCACGGACCCCTTTTATAATCAAAACTTCCCCACGGACCCCCAAGTGAAAAAACTACATAAATGCATAGTACAAAAATTACAAATAAAAAAGCAACATTTTGATGAAGTATTTATTGAGATTATAACTTTTGTTTAAAATAAAAGTGGAAAAATAATAACTTGGATAAACGTTATGCGATTTTATGAACGACTCAATGTTTGTGAGTAGCAACCGCAAATTCCCACGAGCAGCAATTTCTTTATAGGTTTCTGATTTTTATGTTGAGCTTCACAGCGGCACTGAATCTTTGTTCTACCCAATAGAAAGACGGTAAAGCAGTCAACAACTTCTGTACAATAACTCGTAATGCAGGCTATAAAATTGGGCTGTACATTGACCCAAAATGCAAGATGTAAAATTGAGATCTGATTTTGTAACCAGAAATTGTTGTATCCTAGTTTAAACATTGGTTTAAGTTCCTCATTTCAATAAGCTGCTCCAGTATTAGTATGAATTCATCTGTGTTTGGGATCTGAGCTTCTCCACGCGCAAAAGGGTTCAACACCCAGTCGTGAATATCCAAGTGAAGAATGTCTTCAAATCTTTGGTTGACGTGCGCGTGAAGAACTGTTAAGTTTTGACAGTAGGCCAGCAAATCTTTATCTCCATTTTTCAATTTCAAAATATTTTGAAACTGAGAACATTCTCCTGTTCCTAAGTTTTGTTTGTACAGAAAAACGTTTGCAACAAACCAGATAGTATGCTTTTGATTAAATTTAATTGCTTTACTTGTACTTGTAGTTTCAAATTAGTTTCTTTAAAGTTGGTAAATAAATCATTTATTAAGGATATGTCATTTTTTTAGTTAATTGTGTCGCAAATCATTGTCTTTGTTTTCCAGGAATTCGAACACTGAATCAAAGAGAGCATAAATCGATTTAAATAAGTACTTGTTGATAACCAACGTACTTATGTGTGAATAAGTAAACGATTATAGGCTTCTTCATTGTCCGCACAATGTTGAATAAACAATCTCTCATTGAAGGCATTCTTCTGATTTTATTAACTGCTCTAATGACATTATCTAGTGATCCATACAAATTCCACTAAAGTTTTTTGCGAATAAATGATGTGGATGATGGTACAATGTACTAAAAATACATTCCCTTCAGCTTGTTTTAAGTATGCCAGAAAGTCAAGGGTATTGCTTTAACTTGAAAAAATCTTTTTAATTCAGTTAATAACGTTTCTCCTTTCGTATCTGTTTCCAAACATTTAGCCATACTTCAAATATTCAACAACACTGTATTGTCGGCATTGTTTCTTCGGCTCACTCAGTGATGGATTTACCTATTTGCTAAACAAGCTATAGCTTAGGGCCCCCGCCTTCTTGGAGGTCCCCGGAACTTTTTTCCAGATTTGGCACTGACATAGAATATCTGGACTTCAAAAGGGCCCCTTTATCTCAAATAGCTTAGGGCTCTATCAAAGTCTAAATCCAGCCCTGGGCTCACTCATTCTCTTACTCTTATCTATGGTAACAAACCACTGTTAATAATAATTAACATTTTCAATGGAATGCTACAGTAAAGCACTATGGAAAAAAATATTTGATAGGATACAATTTAGATAAATATAACTTCCTGGCACATCGAAAAATACCCTACCTTGCAACCCTCGTAGATTCAAGTTAAAAACTTGTATTTTGCTGACCTACTTATTGGAACTCGCATTTCTTATGCATCAAGCTAGACCTTTCAACAAACCAAGTACATGTACTTTGATTGGTTATAGTTGTAGAAATAACCTCAGTTCTACTACCTTTTCTAGGTAAAACAACATTGTACTCCATGACTGATAGCACCTAAGATAGTATTTAATCAGTTGAAAATATACTATTTTATTTATTATTTATTTTAATTTCCATAATAATAAAAATTGATCAGTTTTATTATTTTATATTAAACTTTTCGCGGACCCCCTGACGCTGTTCAGGGACCCCCAAATCAATTTTAATTTTCCACGGACCCCCTGAATGGTACCAGGGACCCCTGGGGGTCCGTACGGACCACTTTGGGAACCACTGCTATAAGATTAAGTATAAGAACAAACCATATTTAGAGATATTAACAGTCTTTAGTGGTATAAGTCTCTTTTTACTCCACTGACAGGTGTTCTTTTAGTACTGGCAACTTATTCCATCGTGATGTTGTATCAGAAGTTGGTTGTTATATTCGGTCTCAAAAGAGAAGCTCTATTTTATTATACATGTATATTAATATGTAATAAAATGTACATATATTAATCACCTCTTAGCCGTTGCCTGTGAACGCTGTGTCACTTGTTAATAGACTAGCACAGTCGGTGCTTTATTATTAGAACTTAGGACGCAAGAATCATGCAAAAAAGGGTATTATATATATATATATATATATATATATTTATATATATATATATATATATATATATATATATATATATATATTATTAATGAATTTTAAAATTAAGGAAAATCTTTATACCTTTTTGTCTATTTTCACCTATTTCCAACTCACATACAACCACAGTTTTTTTTAAAATTATTATTATATCATTACAAGGCTATTTAAAAAATGGATTTCTTTCACCACCGACGTCGTTGTTATATCGCTTATATATTAGGGATGGTACTGTTTATACCAGATTTGTTTGATTAATCGGGAAAAAATTAATCGATTAATCAATTAATTTCGATTAATTATATTTTTATAACGCATATATAGATCCCATTATTTTGGGATTCATTATTTCGCGAAATCTGTTAAGTTGAAGTAATTCCATGGCTCCCAAATAATATGACGTAACACAGCAAACTCGTTATGCTGTGCAAAATATAAGGAAAAAAATCTTTTTGCTTAACGTATGAACGTCTAAGTAAATAATAATAATACGAGAGAAATGCATGTAAGTAAAAAAAATTTTTTTTTAATAAATTGAATTTTAAAAAAAATGAAATATTCTCCTAAATATTAATCGAATCTTAATCGATCAAATTAATTTTAATCGATTATAATTTTTAACCATTAATCGATTAATTCCGCAGCCCTTATAATATATATTTTTACGTGATATTACTTGAAACTTAGTCGAAACAAAAAAAAAGAAGTTCGAATCTGTTGTCCTTATGAGCACCAATCTTTCGAATAATGTATTCCTTTTATGTAATGCTACCAATATATTTATTTTTAAAACAACGAAGCAATATAAGGATGATTTAAGCTTAACAACTAAAATACTTTCATCACCTTTAATGAACTCCTTTTGTCTGCTGGTGAATATATTTTATTCAAAACGTTTCTTACATTTATAGTTTCCACAGGACATTTTTTAGTGACTACCTTGAAAAAGTTTGAGTGTATTTTAATATTTGAATGCAGTTAAGTATACATAGTTGTAAGAAGTTTCTCACAAATGATTAACTAAGCACAAACTTTCTCAAAAAGATGGATCAAAATTGTTGCTTTTTTTTCATTAATCTTGCTACTTCTTTATTGTTATTTGTTTTGCAAAGACCTTTATGGAACTGAATATTTCACTTAAAAACTTCCTCAGATAGTACGTGTTTCAATTTCCACAATTCTAATTACCTACCAGAGAAGTTTTCGTTCTTTGCACGCTTGTATTTAACTTGCTATTCTGTGTGTCTGTCTGTTTGTATGTTAGCTTTAAATACTGCACTTCGAATCGCTTGATTGAGCTGAAATTTGGCAGACACCTGTATCTCCAGGGACAATACAATATTCCAAAATTTCTTTCAATTTGCACAGTGAAGTCGGCTGTTATTTTTGCAGACTTGAGAAATTTTATTTTCTCCTTTTTTAGTGCAAAGGAATAAAAGCGTGTTTTTAAAAGTCTTTTTTTAAAAACCCATTTTTCATTGTCAATTTCCCACAAAATTTGCCCAATTCAATAATGATTAATCTTGTTATTTTCCGGTCAATCGCTAAATTGGTTTACTTTTCGAATGAAATTATTTTTTTTTAATGTATACAGATGAATGTTCATCCTTGAGAAATCATGTAAATGTAACGCAGAAAGCTGAATGCATTTTAAATTTATTAGACCATTGCTGCTTTGCCGAAGCGATATATTTATGCGAAAAAACTATTAGTAATTAAGAAATTTAACACACTAGACGCCCCGCGGCGTAGCAAACGCCGCAGACTTGCTCTTAGAGAGTGCAAAGAAAGTGGAGAAAGAACGGACACAAACTACAGCATGAAGAAATCAAAACAACGCGAGTGAACATTGATTTGGATGGGGGGAAACTGCCGACTCTTTATTGGTTTTCGAGACATTCGCACTGTGGTTATCTACCTGCCCACCACCCTTTACCACATTAGCTTGCCAACCATAAACTGTGATTGGCCGACCCTAGCGAGGGTCAGCCATGTTGGCAATAAAGGGGTAAAAGAACGGGCACAAACAGACATTTTTAAAAATAAACAAAAACATTGCTTTCGCTGGGGCTTGAACCCAGGACCTTCCACCGTATAAGGCGGACGTGATAACCAGTACACTACGAATCTCACGTTATTCTGTGAAGGAGCAATGCAAGTGAACGCAAGGACAATTGTTGGTCTCGAGACATTGGTCGACCACAGCGAGGGGCATTCGTAATGCTCGTTTGCACATACTCGCTTTGGTGAAGGGGGCGGGAGGAGGGTTAGAGAGTCGGCGTGTGTGCGTGGTGTCCCGCATGGTCGGGCGACGTAGAGAATTATAATAAATGCACTTGGTAGTGGAAAACCATTAAAAACGATTTTTAAGAATAATTATTTATTATCGACAGTTCTATCCATTAATATATTTGCCCTTATTACTTTTCTTTGAATAATATTGAAAATGAAAAAGTTGTGTTAAAAATTACTTACTATTGCATTTATTTTTATTCCATAGCATAATACGAATTGTGCGTAATGCGCCTTGAATGCCTTGATAAATCAATTCAAGGGTGACGAAAATCTAACAGCTCTGCTGTTGGACCATTAACAAAAATCAAGTATTGGTAAACAACACACTCAAGTTTGATTAATGCTGTAAAAATTCAAAAACGGCAGTATTTTCTTTTTAGAGGAGCAATGCGTCACAGATGCAAATTACGTGCACTCAGGGCTGGATTAACCTATAGGCAAACAAGGCACGTGCCTTGGGCACCAAGCGTTTGGGGGGGCACCACAAGTCCTCAAGAAAAATGTGTATATTGTCCATAATCGACATGACGTTAGCAAATCGCAAATGTAATATTAAATCGCACAGGGGCAGATTAAATGGAAGTCTGATTGGGCTAAAGCCAAGGGCCCCCAATGATTTAAGACTAAGTTAAGGGACTCCAAACTTATTAAATTGTATAATAAAATGGCTGAACAGGGCCCCAGGTGGAATTGCAGCCAGGGGCCCTGTGAAATCTTAATTGAACCCTGAAATCGCTTTTAAAGGGACAAATGAAAAATGTGGATCTTTACAAAATTGAATTTTCTAGTGTTGCTGGAGTTGCTCAGTCAGTTTGATCCATTTTTAGCATCACACATTGATAAATAAGGAAATTCTGGGAAAAGAAATCCTTCTTATGTATCCCAAACTATATGTGAAGAACTGAATAAAATTATGTCTCCAAAAGTCCATTAAGTAATTATAGGTGAAGTAAAGGCTTCCGGTTATTTCAGCTTGTTATTTCACCCGATATTTCACTTATAGATCAGTTAAGCGTTGTTCTTCGATATCTGGTAGATGGAGAGCCCATTGAGCGCTTTTTTGACTTTCTTGGTGCTGCAAAGTCACACCGGTGAAGGTATGGCTAAGCAAGAGTTGCAGTACTTACGTGAAGTTTGCAATGCTTATTTTGCGAAATGCAGAGGTCAGTCTCGGATAACGCTAATATGTCTTGGTGTTACAAGGGCATGCAGAACAAAATTCTAGAGGGAAATTATTTTCTATCTACATACCCTGTGCTACCCATTCACTAAATCTGGTAGGCAGAAGTGCCGTTGACTCTTGTTTAGAGGCAGTAAACTTCTTCCATACAGTGCAACTGGTCGATATTTTTTTCTCAGCTTTAACCAGATGGAAGATTCTGAAAGGATGCTTTATGGATTTAACGCTAATAAACACTCTTTCCGATACTAGATGGGAAGCACATGCTGTTGGAACTAAAGCTATTATAAAGTCTCATCCTCAGATTATAGAAGCGAAGAGTGTGTACAATAGGACCTGTCACAGAAGGGGGGCACCAGAAGAGACACAAATTGCAAAGAAGATACAAGAATTAGAATTTGCTCTCAAGCAGTTAGATTTTCTTGTCTGGTGGATGTACCACAAACATCTCAGTGTTATATAGGACTAATACATGCTTATCCTGAAGATCTGAACAATAATTTATATTCTGAAGTACAAAAGTTACACTCATATGTTCGCCACAAGTTTCCTGCATCAAAATCTGAAAACAACACGTTGAGTCATGCAGAATTATACAAAGTAATAGAGACAAAATCCAGTTTGCTTTTCCAATGTAGAAATGGACTTGCGCATATTTTTAACATTAATGTTTACGAACGTTTAAACTGAGCGCTCTTTTTCTCATTTAAAACCTACAAAAAATCCAACTAGATCGACAATGAAACAAGAAAGGTTTGATTCCTTATCTCTGCTGAAAATTGAGGCAGACTTGTTGCGCAAAATTAACTTTGATGATGTACTCAAAAAGTTTGCCAGATGTAAATCTAGAAAAAATAACTTTAAAATGTAAATGTCTGCTCTCTCTGACTTTCTCATCTGTTAAAAAAGTTACAGTAGTTAACTATTATTTTAATACAGAAAAACCTTATTGTATGTTTTATATGAGTGATAATAGTACAATTATATGTAGGAACAACTGTTTTTCTTTGTTAGTTTTTTTGCATAATTTTTTTTTAGTCCCATAACCTTTTTTTGAGGTCGTAGGGGGTTCTAATGATTCCATTAGAACATTTTCGGGCTTAGTAGACCTTGGCGGCGCCCATCCCTCTCCAGGTCAGCGGATGACTTTCTTAGCGTTAGTCATTCATCAACATTTGTATAGTAGCCTTAACGTGGGCTCGAACCCACGACCCTCAGCTTGTGAGGCGAGCGCACTATTGACTACACTATCCAGTCGCTATTTTGCATAATATTGAACATAAAAGTGGTCAGTGGAGGATCGGGGCCTGGGACAGAAGGGGGTACCAATGTGGATTTGTGCCTTGGGCACCAAGATGGCTTAATCCGGCCCTGCGTGCACTAGTAAAGATTTGGGGCTATTCTTTGTTTTGTACACAATTATTTTGTGGAAATTCCTGGAGTTTCAACGACGTATTACGGCTTAGTAAGGTTGCCCAATAGCATACCATTTATGTAGTTAAATGAAAACACGCCAAAACGATTTCATAATAAATTGATATGTAAAAATGTTTGTGTCACAATCAAACTTTGATGCATTCTTAAGGATTTGTAAAATTATATAATAAAATATAATTAAGTAACATTTGCACATTTTGAAATTATGATTGAACATCTATTATTAGAAAATTCCGAATTAATTGCATGTTCATATGTGTAGGCCTAAATATGAAACATCACACCATCGTCTATTTATATCTTTGGGTTTTCAAAAGATTACGTCATATGAAATGAAATAGGTTACTGTTGTTTTCTAACTGCAATAAATACACACAAATGTAAGTTTATTATTACTATTTTTGTTATTGTTAAACAAATTATAGAACTTAATCCAACATTCATTTTAAATTAAACTACAACCATAATTATTTAAACTTTTATAATCTATTAAAATTAATTTAAAGTAAAGCTTGTGTGCTTCAAATTTACAGTTATGTTTTGTTAAATTTCACCAACAAAACACACAAAAAATAATTTAATATCCTTTCTTACATCTTTTAGTTGTCCATGGAAGCACATGGTCTAAAGTAGTGATGAAACTGTTATTTAAAATAAGAATTAAACATTTAAACATTGGAAATAGAGATCTTTCAAGGAGTAAAATCCATGTAAGAAAACTGATGAAAAACCGAACGCTAATTTATTATTATTCTTCGGTTGATTTGTTTTGACTTGAAAAAAGTGATGGATCTTCATTTTTTTTAGTTTAAAACTTGAAACACCTTTCGTAGCTTAAAAACGATCTTCGCAAGCAATAGAAATAATTAATCCTCATACATATGCAAAACACACATACTAGTTAATTCAGGTTGATCTCATGATTATTCACAACTAACTGTGGTTGGTAAGGGTAAACCATTTAATATAAGTATATAAAATTTAAAAAAAGGTTTCAGTCAAAACGGAGTTTAAAAAAAATAACTTGATATCTAGACCAAACATATTAATATTATAAAGATAGAATGAAATCCAGGTGCACGATTGGATCAGTGGCGGATTTAGGTTTGTCTGCGTGGAGGGGCTTGGAGAATTTCGGGGGGCGCCGCAAAAATTTATTTTATTCATTCACTTAGTATAAATATTCTAGGTGCTGAAATAAAATTCATTTGTCTAAATGGCTGGTTCTGCAATGTAGATTAGAAATCTGATATGAGATTCACTCTTATTACTATATTTTATGTTGAAAAAAACATTTCTGCTCACTTTAAATGTGAGATTAACTTTAATAAGTTTTCATCTTAAGAGACTGCTTCAGTCTCAAATATGAAAACTAAGGTGTGTTGTTTATGTTACATACATTTTCAGAGTTGCCCGTGGCAACTTGCTAGACAAAAAGAAACATCCAGTCTTTAAGTAGACATGGTTAATCAATTGAATTTATGAAAATGGTAGTTAATTTGGGAGCTGTTATTTGTGACAAAATCTAAATATCTCATAATCCTTTGTATTCACTTTCAATTGCTGAATATCCGAGCAGACTTTAACATAGAAAACTCCGCATAATAAGTTTATAGTCTTTGGGCTAAATAAAACATCTAAAATATTTTGAAAATGAGGTAGAATTTGATTAAATTTTCTATAGGCCTCCAATAGTTTGTTGTACTATCTGCAAGATTCATCAGTTTGTTCAGCTTGCCATAAATAGCAGTGACAGTAACTCAAACAAATAACTAAGTGTTAAATAATAAATGCTGCGTTGATCATTCAAAGTAAATTATTTAATATTCTTTTTGTTTACATCAAACCATTGCAATGAATCTCTTCAATATACAAACCATTTCTTTATATTCAGGAGAGTTATAGGTCACAAATGCAAACAAAATATAATGAATTATAAAAAATGTTAATCCTTATATAATAAAAGGGAATGTTCTGTCGGGTCATCGATAACGATTGACACATATGACTCCTACAGCCAATCATATTGAACACGTTAACGCGGACGTTCAAAACTAGTTATTTTTTGTGCAGTATTTCTTCCAAGACTTTATTTTGAGTTATGCGCGTTGGGATTTATAGTAAAAAGCTCTGTTTTTACGAGTTATTTATTTTAGTTATAATGGATAGTATTTTTGACGTGATGCACATGTAATGCCGGTCGAGACGGCTGTTGGAGGGGAGTTACAACATGCCACTGAAGGGTGGCGGAACGTCGTTGGACGGGCTTTGTTGCTCGTAATTAATAAAAGGCCTAAGCAATTAAAGAAATCATTTATCATATAAATATTATATGCATATATCATAAGTAGGATAAAACGATGACGGTAAATTATGAAATTAGTTCCAAAGAGAACAACTTATTTTTACTAATACAATTTTAAGAGCTACTGTTTTTAGTTCTTGTAATAGTTTTCTATCTGAAAGAATGAAATGAGAATTTTAGCTGGCAAAATAGTTCAGTTTAAAACATGGTAATCTGATGCTACAAATAATGAAAAACACAGAGACTTTGGTGGAGCGGATTGGTCAGGATTAGTAACACACACAAAGAATGCCAATAATATTATACTTATAAATAAACTAAACAATTTACTTCAGAATTTAAAAAAAATAATTCATCACTGGAAGTTTGAGCATCAAACTTTTGGAAAATCAATGAACTTTACACAAACAATAATTGAAATTTCCTTAAATAAACATTTAAAACTCTAATAACAATGCATGACTAAACACAAACCATGGATAAGCATAGGACGCAATATTCTTCTGTATAGAAGGAGCATCTGTAACAGATAAGATAAGATAAGATAAGATATGATAAGATATGATAAGATAAGATAGAGCCCTGAGCCCTATATAAATTGCTTTCTGCGTGATTTCATTGAAGCAGAACGATTTATCGTTGATTCAAATTCAACGTTCTCAGCTAGATCACGTTCGATTGAAATTAATGCCAATCCAGACAGACGTTCGTTTTTCAGTGTTGAGCGCAAATAATTTTTGATGAGTTTCAATCTACTGAAACTTCTTTCAGCAGTAGCACTGCTAACAGATAGAGTCAAGTAAATTTTATATATAGAGTATTGACAAATTCGGGAGACCTGATGCCATTTGTTTTTCAGTCAAGAATGGCTGAACCTTTTTAAGTTGTAGTTCACTAGATAGTATTAAATGGTTTGTTGCATACAAATCTTTGAAGGTATCATATTTCCTGATTGCTTCTTCAAGGTTAATGTCGTGTTTGTAAATTTTGCATAAACTTCGAAAAGAATCTTTATTAATTTTCTTCCGACATTTGTGATGGATCAATACAATAGAAATAAGTAACTGTGCCCCAAAAGTCATTAAATCGATCATCTATTTGTGTTACAAGTGTATCCATGATAGTGAAGTACGTTTCAGATTTAAAGCTTGTGGTTGGATCATCAGCCATTTTATCTCTGCTAATAAAGTTCGCCTGACATGCTTTTCTTTTTTTGTTTGTTTGCAATTCACTTTTCTTTAAATTCTGATTTAACATCTAGTTTTGAATCCATTTTCGTTAATAAAATGATTTGACATCTATATTCAGAATTTCAAAAGCTTCATCGCTTCTCATTTCAACAAATTTATTTCTTCCAACATCGATCAATTGTTTTGCAAAGGCGTTGCAAGTAGTTTGATAGCACGAAGTACAAATAGCATCAGAAAAACAAAATAATATTTTGTTATTAAAAAAGATATTCCCATAGCCTCTGCTCTGACACTTCCTTTATATTCTGTTGAATCCCCTGTATCAAGTGTGGCTATAATAGCAGAGAATGATCCAATAACTGCATGAACTGCATGCGTACGACGTGCACATCTTGTATCTGACAGACGTTTCAGAGTATCTACTGTTGATTCATATTGAGATTTCTGGTGTTCTTTAAGAGTATGTAGACGTGATAAACTAGACGTATGGAATGCACACAACTTTAAATCTGTGCCAAAAAAAAACAACAACTGTACATCACTGTTTACAGACTTTGCTTCAATAGTAACCAAATTCAAAACATGGGCACAACAATTGAGTGAAAGTTTCTTTATCTGAGTTTGAAGACCACTCCTAATTCCAGAGTATGCCTGTCCTCGACAGAGTGTGAAATCAATGTTTCGCTTTTTTAGTTCCGTTAAAATCTTCTCAGCAAATGCGGCAGCATTTTTTATTTATTATTTATTTTTTAAAGTCCCTTAAACGGTGGTCGTAGGGGGTCCTAATGTTTCCATTAAAACCTACTAGGGGCGGTGCTTGGTAGACCTTGGTGGGCGCCCCATGTCCCTTCCAGGTCAGTGGAGGACTTTCTTATCGTTAGTCATTCCATGTTTATTGTGGCTTTAACGTGGGCTAGATCCCACGCCCCTCAGCTTGTGAGGCGAGCGCACTATTCACTATCCAGCCGCTGTTTACCAAAGGATAAAAGCCTATAAATCTTTCCACATGTCCTAATTTTAAAAAAAAGTTAACGTAAAGAAACTGACATCTGATCAATTCTAGATATAACAATGGTTGAATTAATAATTAAAGAAAAGAATTGTGCACACTTAACTTCATTATCAATTGTCGCCGATAATTCAGATGCGAGTGATTGATTTAAACCAGATATTACAGTTTCGTCATTTTAAATACGATATTTAGCAAGCAGTTTGGTGTTTATTAGAAGTTTCGTCTTTAGCAATATTTTTGTCTGCTCTTGTGGCACCTTTTCAGTATTACTCGAGGGCATCTAAAGGGGGCGCCATTTCAGACCCAACAGGGGCGCGGGGGGCAAGCCGCCCCCCCTGCCCTATAGCTAAATCCGCCACTGGATTGGATCGCTGGTATTTTTAAAAAGTGTACAAGTAAAAAATTTAAATAATGCGGGACATTGATATTGTGTTTTAACTAACAACGTTGATTTTTAAATATCTCGTATGCACTGCAATTTCCCCTCCCACCCACACACACAACTATTTGAAATTTAAAGGCGAGAACCTGCTTGGAAATGAAAGGCAAGGAAACGAAAAAAAAACAAAAAAACTGAATGGATTGATTTGTAAACGACACGATTTTTATTACCAGAAAAGACAACTCTCATTGGTGGTTAAATTAAAACTCTGGCTGAAAGGATATGAGTTTGACCCCCCCCCTCACGACTTCTCAAAATATCCCTCAATAAGAATTTAGAATTATTAGCAAATTTCAAGCTTATTTGTAACTCTCATAGCTGGCGTTGTGTTATTTATATTATTATATTTTCTTTTTTAAAATTTGCATCTATTGAAATAGTATGTTTCCTTTTTCATTAAACTCAAAATAACTTCACAGACTCCTCTCCTACTGTGAGGGTATGAGTTCTAAAGTGTTATAATTCATTACAACGGGCATCAAAATCTAGCTTGGAAGCATACTTATCTTACACAACACTCCGATAGACCTATGGATAAAAAAGAGAAAATTAAAAAATATATTATTTCCCCTTATAAGTAAGAACAAACACAAACAAATCATTATTCTTCCCATCTATAACTTGGGGTTAGAATGAGTTTCCCAAACAAACAAGGGACAAAAATGCACAATCAAATTCTAAAACTCTAATACAATGCAAGCACAAACTTATACCATAGACATTCAAATATATTTTATAGAAATAATGTATGTAATTTATAATAAATAAAAACATGACCATGTTACTCCACTACTTTACTCACTTCATTGGCTACCTATACAAGCTCGAATTGATTACAAACTGGCCGTTCTCTGTCACAACTTCTTTTCTAACTCATGCCCTTCCTATCTTACTGAGCTTCTGTCGGTCTACTCACCAAGTCGTCAGCTACGCTCTTCTGCAGACACGCGCATTCTCTGTGTTCCTAAGACACGAACTAAACATTTGGCGAAAGGTCATTCTCTTTTTGTGCAGCCAAACAATGGAAGTCTCTACAATTGCACATCCGGAGTATTTCATCTACCAAGTCCTTCAAGACTGCACTTAAGACAAATCTTTTCAAAATGTATTTTTAAAATTAAAGAAACACTATTTCTTTTTAATGATTAACGTTGCTTATGTGTATTGTACTGTTATTTATGTAGTTATTATGTAGAGAATGTATATTTAAATTATTATATGTATGTTATTATCTCCATGTAAAGCGCTGTGAGCCCGGCTCCTTCCTGGGAAACAGCGCTATAAAAATTACCAATTTATTATTATTATAATATATATATATATATATTATTGTACATGTCATTTCATTAGATCAGCAGTTTGCAGTAAAATGTTTAATGCTAAAATAATTCTGATTGTTATATTTGCTCATTTAATGTAATGTCAAGAATTCTAGATATAAATTGTAAAAAACTAAAAAAATAATTTAAAAAAAATATCGGGAAACTATATAGTTGAACAAACTTAAGAAACTTATAAATTAACAGAACATTTATATTTGTATGGTTTTCTTCTCATTATGTTTTAGAAATAAAATAATTGAAAATTTAAAAAAAAATCAAATTTTATTTCAGATTTATTTATTTTTTTAATTAAAAGAGATGCAACCAAATATGGAGGATCAATCGGAAATCATCAAAAGTCTTTTTTACGGTAATTACCTATGAAAGGTATCTCAAGTGTCACATTTATAATTGAAATCGAAATTTCATGTTAAGAGATAAGTGATTATTTGGATTGTTTCCTTTGTTGTTTTTTTTGTGTTTTTTTTTGTTGTTTTTTGTTGTTGTTTTTTGTTGTTGTTTTTTGTGTGTTGTTTTTTCTTAATTTAGAAAGTTAAGAAAAACTTGATAATGGTTAAAGTATTTTTCCTAGACAGTTTTTTTTTCTTTTGTAAAAAAAAATATGTAAAAAGAAAGGCAAAACACGTGTTTTTTTTTAAAGTAAAGTATTAATTATTACGTTTCATAGTAATCTGCATGCATAAAATAATTATTTTATAAGTAAGAAACACTTTCCTTAATATTTAGGAACTCATGAGGCCCTGGCATGTGAAGAAGCAGATCTACACTCATCTTTCAGAGGTTGTAAGGGATGTTCAAGGCACAGTGAATTTATTCGAGCTACACATTTCTGTGAAAATAATCTCCCGGAAAGCTATCGCGACAGTGAATTGTTTGATTTTATGAAAACAACATCTGACCTGACTGTGCGCGTGGCCGTAACATGGACCAGCCGAAAAAGGCCAGCTACATGGCGAGATGAAGATGGTAGGCCAGCTACGTGGCCAAATGTTAGGCCAGCTTCATTGCCAGATGATAGGCCAGCTAAATGGCCAGATGAAAGACCAGCTACATGGCCAGATGGTAGGCCAACTACATGGCCAGATGAAGATGGTAGGCCTGGTAGACCATTTCCTTTTTACGACATTCGGGGAAAATGTCGACTGAGGTTCGGATCTGGGATAGTTACAAGCGTGTGTAACTTTGCTGAAAAAGACAACATGGGAAACTGTGAGTGTCCAAAGTGTCAGCGGTCAGACAAAGCGAAGAAAGTCGCGGGTGCTGTGTGGTTATGCACTGCCAGACATGTTGTGTTCGACAATGACGAGGCTGAGAAAACCACGTGCAGATTTTTCTACGACAGTGATGACAGCCCTTTGGTTAACCTCAACTCGTGGTCGCTGACGTGGAATACAAAAGACGATCGAGTCAATTTAAAGTGTGTAACATGCGACGAAGATTTGTTGAAGAAGCTGACGCAATTGGTACAGACATGGCACGTTCAATGGGAGAAGGTTAACAAGAAATATGAAAAGTCTAAAGCTTCTAAAAAAATGAACTTCATCGTGTCCCACCCACACGGCTGTTCAAAGCAGATCTCAGTGGGCCACTGGATACATAGACATGTTGATGGTTCTAATGATTTAAGATCGAGAACACAGTTCACATATGACACAGCCACATGTCCAGGCAGTAGCGGGGCTTTTGTCTATTCCCTCGGATACCATGACATCGGATGGCTAGCTACCCGCCATGTTCATTGTGGAGTCAACGAAATCGGATTGAAATTTTGCAGCATTGCTGAAGAATGGGGACACTAACCATATTGAAATACTATGATTTTTTTCATATTTGTTATAAATAATAATAATATACACATCTTAATAAATTATTAAGTTAATGCATACAATTGCAACAAAAGAACTTTTAGTCATTTAGGAATAGTTTTACTTTGTAATATTTGTAAATAATTGTTTTTAAATAACATAAAACAACTAAGTTGAAATTTTTGGAGGAAAAATCTCACATTCATTTCATTATTATTATTTTAACGTTGAATGAGTAATTGACTAATTTTATATAAAATGGCGTCAGCATTATTTTGTTTCCCTAACTAGTTTTAGATACCCACCCATTCGAAGCTGGGTGGACTCAGGGACAAATCCACGCATTGACATAGAACGCAATAATATTAAATAAAGAAGGAGCTTCTGTAATAGATAAGATACGATACACATTTATGAATTTTATTTGCGTTTAAAAAAAAATTTGTAAAATATATATATTAAAAAAATTCTTAGATCTAGATGAACATTCGAATTGTGACATTAATAACAGAATGAACAATACCAAGCAATTTGTTGACATTTTGATGCTTTAAAAATAATTTTTGAAAAATATCATTAATATTTTATTTATTTATTTATTTTATTTACATTGAAAATTATGTATTTAATTTTGTTAAATAATTTTTGGAATCTTTTGTTTCATTGATTCATTTAAATGCATGCACAGATAGCCTATGTATAAATGTAAATAAATGTACTCTAATAAAAGTAATTTTGTTGATTATATGGATTTTTTTGTAATATCCTCTAACTCTAACACAAACAAATATTTCAGTTTCATTAATTTCTTCTTAAAAGATTGTTAATGTAACTAATGGATATAAATATATGATAACAAATAATTAATGAGTAATTATCATGAAATCCATTAAGTCGTGTCAATGAAGTAATTTAAAAAATCCAACAAAACCGTAGGTTTTATGAAGAGAAAGACTTACAAATATAAAATTTATTAGCATATAAAACTAAAATGCTACCTTGCTTTGTGTGAGACCTGTACTAGAATAACAACAGGCTTATAAAATAAGATTATTGGTTGGCTAGTGTGTATTTACATATTCGTGGGTATTCGCCTGCCTCTCGCTAGTAGCATACTACGAAACTAACGTAAAATTTGAAGTAGACACGCAATTTATTAAATATCTCCAGAAATAAGTAGCATGTAAAAAAAAATTAAAAATGATGATATTCTGAGGATAATAATCTATAAGTTATAACACATATAAAAATATTCCACCCCTCAATCAAAGCCCTAAACAAACCGATTTCACATTCCCTTTTCACAGTCACTGAGGTTTACATTGCAGTTGGCAGTTGCTAATTCTTTCGACCACCTGCAATTTTCCTTTCATCAGATTGATTACTTTTAGTTATTAGCTTATATTTTATTTAACCAAAATCTAATCACAAATGAGTCAATGAGTCACCTGCATTTTAATTCGCATTCACGTCCCCCACAAAAATTGAATTACAGTAAAGATTCAATAACCTTCTGTATAGACCAGCAGTTCCCAACTTGTAGGTCGCGGGGGTCACGAAGGGTTTTCTTGGGTCGCCAATTGTCCACTAAAAAATATTCACTATAATTCAAATTTGCTCTATTTTGTAAAACCTATATTGACAATGACTTATTTGCATTTCATGGGGTTCGCGGGTCACGTGGCTTTTATAAAAAGGGGTCGCCACTCAAAAAAGGTTGGGAACCACTGGTATAGAACTATAGACCAATCGTGGCAGAATGGAGGCTCGCTTACTGCATGCGGCTATTCTGTGTTCACATCGCGGCTCGCGAACAATTTATGAAATTAAAAACTTTTCATTTGAAATGATTAATGTCAAAAGTAAATGCAAGTTAATAAAAAGAAGTTTTTTTTAAAAAAAGGTATTGACTGAAACTCAGAGGCGTCACTGGGGTTGGTGTCACACGGGGCGGTAGCTCATGGTGTCACCCCCTCACGACTTAACCCATATAACTCCTCCAATTTTTCCAGTGCCAAATAACGGGAAAATACAGAATTTTATATTTTGGTGTCACAATCCTGATGGTGTCACCCGGGGCGGCCCGCCCCCACCGCACCCCCTAGTGACGCCACTGCTGAAACTGAAACCAAACTGTATTTGTAATAAGTAATAAGCTCCTGCCAGAAGTTAAAATATCCCCATCAGCCACATCTATATATATAAAAATCAATGTATGTATGTATGTATGTATGTATGTATGTATGTATGTATGTATGTATGTATGTATGTATGTATGTATGTATGTATGCATGTCTGTTATAGCTGACTATACCATTCATCCGATCGCCATGAAACTTTTGGAGACTTTTGAGTACGCTCCCGGGATGGAAATAGGCTACTTTTTTTCAAAATTGAACACTCATGGGGCGCCGGGGGCCCATAATGATAATTTTTTCTTATATGAGCTATATAAAAAAGTTTAGGGGTTAGCTGCTTGGAAAATGAATGGATCTTGACCAAACTGGGTACATAAAAACTTGATAGCCTATTTTAAAGTACCATATGGCATTGAACTCCTAATATCCGTTCCTTCGGGGACGGGGGCCCAAAATCTTTTTTTTTGTAAGCGTTAAATACTTTATTCCCGTTATGATTTACACGATCTTGAAAAGCATCGACTAATATATCTATCATGATCCAGATTGAAATGAACAGGTATTTTAAAGTTAATTTCTAGCACTGATTGGGCCCGGGGGCCCTTAATGTTGTTTTTTCTAATCTTATATCTATATATATAAAAATCAACGTATGTATGTATATATGTATGCATGTCTTTTATAGCTGACTAACCCATTCATCCGATCGCCATGAAACTTTTGGAGACTTTTGAGTTCGCTCGTGGGATGGTCGCTGGCTACTTTTTTTTTAAATTTAACACTCATGGGGCGCCGGGGGCCCATAAAATGATTTATTTTCTTATATATGAGCTATATAAAAATTAGTTTAAGCGTTAGCTATTAGGTAAATTGATGGATCTTAACCAAACTTTGTATATAACAACTTGGTAGCCAATATAGAAATACTAAAGGGACTAATTTCCTAATGTCCATTTCTTCGGGACTTGGGGCCCCAAAATTTCTTATTTCATAAACTTTTAATATTTTATTCCCCATTCAATTATTAAAGATCTTGAAAAATATAGATAAATATATCCACAATGAAATTGATTGAAATAAACAGGCGTTTTGAACTTGACATCTTGCACTAAATGGGCCCTGTGGCCCTTAATGTCGTTTTTTGCTTTTATGAGCTATATAAAAATGAGTTAATGCGTTAACTACTGAGTAAATGAATGGATCTTAACCAAACTTGGTATATAAAAACTTGGTAGCCCATATTAAAATAAAAAAGTGCACTGCACTTCTAATTTTTAATTGTTCAGGGCCGGGGGCCCCAAATGTATTTTTTCGTATGTGTTGGAGATATTATTTCCCATTCTATTTTAACGATCTTAAAAAATATATAAATGATGAGACTGAATTAAAATGAACAGCATTTTGAAATTTACATCTTACATCGAATGGGCCGGGGGCCCCAAATGTCTTTTTTTGTGTATAATGTAAGATATTATTTCCCACTCAGTTTTTAACGATTTGAGAAATATATCCATGATTAAAATGAATTTAAATGAACATGTTTTCAAAATATGCATCTTGAATTGAACGGGCCTGCGGGCCCCTTAATGTAGTTTTCCTTATATCTACATATATATAAAAATTAGTTTAGGTGTTAGATAATGAGAAAATAACTGGATTTTGACCAAACGCGGTATATAAAAACTTAAAAGCCTATATTAAATTTCTATA
The DNA here is from genome assembly GCA_944989445.1 of Ampullaceana balthica. Lineage (NCBI taxonomy): Eukaryota > Metazoa > Mollusca > Gastropoda > Lymnaeidae > Ampullaceana > Ampullaceana balthica. The sequence continues at coordinate 1,189,796 of CALYLW010000262.1, read as the reverse complement.
GGGCACTGATCTCCTAATGTCCATTTCATCGGGGCTAGGGGCCCTAAATGTGTTTTTACTAAACTTTTAATATTGTATTCCCCATTCAATTTTACACGATATTGAGAAATATAGATACATATATTTATATTTTTGTTATGAAATTGATTGAAATGAACAGATTTTCGAACTTCATATTTTAAACTGATGGGCCTGGTGACCCTTAATGTAATTTATTTTTTATCTATATATATTCCTTTTTACCGAGATCGTTGCAACGCACGACGGGTCTGCTAGTCCTAAATAAAATAAAACTACTTTTTGAATTATTAAAAAAATAAAATTATAATAAAGTATATCAATTTTTTTTACAACCTTCTGCCGTGAATCTACCGGTAGATTCTAAGTACTCCACAATATGGTTCAAAGTCAAAGCATCGAGCATTAACTAGTAACCATCATCTGATAGAAATCGAACATTTTCGTCTTCGCACCACAACTGCTAACTGCTAGCTACCAACTAGATATAAAGAAACTTGCCAGTTCAAAGTTCAAAAATGCAAAAACCCCATCAGCCTTTTGCGTGTACCTTATGATCCTTGGATCCAAATGAAAGCAAAACAAGTTACAGAGAAATAGATAGAGAGAATGAGAGAGTACGATACGACGATAGAGTACAGAGATGAGAGAACGAGTTTGTGTTGAGAGAGAGAGAGGAAAACACAACAACAAGGGAATAAGCCCGTGGCGTGGGAGTTGGGGGGGGGAAATACTACCCGAGACTAGCGCCAATCACTGGCACAGAGAGGGGGGAAGGAGCGGGAGGGGGGGGGGGGAAGGCCGGGGGGGACACCGAACCAAGACACTACTCACATAGTGAATGGATGGTGGAAATGGGCCAGTACCAAATAAAAAGGGGAGCATAACCGCAAACCCAACCACACCCCCAACCGCACCCTTAAGTAGTTAGGGAATTTAGTAATGGGGAGGAGGCAAAACATTTGGGATATGGACCCACCCTGGGACGGAACTACGTCTTTGATGTTTTTTTTTGTTTTTGTTTTTTTTTGTGGTATTATTAGTGTTTATTTTTTTGGTGGTTGTTTTTTTTTTTTTTTTTGTTGTTGTTAGTTTACTTTAAGGGGGACTTTGTTTTAAAGGAGAAGAGGAAAGAATGTGGTAGGATGTTGGGGTGTAGAAAAAAATTACACAAAATGAATAATTTCTACTATACGCAGAATATATATAGTTATAATGCTTGCCCCGCATTTGCTAGGTACTTGTATTAGTTCTCAGTAAATTACGGAGGGGTCCATTCTTTGAGTGTGCGGCATGCTGCGAAGGGGTAAAGCACGCGGGCCCCAAAAACGTTCGCCATCACTGTCCTAGTCCTATTACTCCTATACTATACTATACTATGCGGCTCACTACACTATGCCTAGCAGTAAAATTAAAATACAAAATACACAAACAAATTGTGCAATTAAAACAATAAATTTGAGCTTTATTTTAAACTAAAACGACAATAGACGTTTCGGCTAATAGCCTTCATCAGTACAATAACATAAAATAGGTACTTACATATATTTAAATTCTTAAAACATATTATATATCATAAAATAATTTAAAATATTCATGTAAAATAAAATGAAAGGAAAAACAAAAACAAACAAGGACACAGGATATAGAAAAAAAGCTTTTAAGAATTTAAATATATGTAAGTACCTATTTTATGTTATTGTACTGATGAAGGCATATTAGCCGAAACGTCTATTGTCGTTTTAGTTTAAAATAAAGCTCAAATTTAATGTTTTAATTGCACAATTTGTTTGTATTTTATTTAAAAGCTTTATCGCAGTCCCATTCTGTATGATGCCTAGCAGTAGCTGTACTCACTGTACTGTAGCAGGCATAGCTTAGTTATTAGTTAATATTAATATAAATATAATAGTTAGCTATGAAAACATTGAAACCATATTATAAGGTTTTCAGTTTCGCTGTTAGTTAAACTCTACGAAACGTATATATTTCATTTTCATCAATATAGTATACTATATAATTATAATATTATATACGTTCTGTTTAGTTTCAGGCTTTAGGAGATTCACATTTATTTTTATTTTTTGGTAATCCTGCAGTTTCTACACGTAAATTTCACAGCGAAATTTAATTTTCTTGTGAGAAATTATGTTTTTAATTTATTAATGTTGTATTTTAGTTTTAGCTATTACTACTGACAACTATTACTATATATATACTATTATTATACTAGTATTACAGTTTCAGTACTTACAGTGTTAATTTGTGCGTCTTATTAATTTCTAAGGCTTCTTTTCGGCCTCTGCAGCTACATAATTGGAGTAGGATACATCCATTTTATTTATCTAGCACCCTACTTGCCGGGTTGGCACAGTAAGAAGCCAAATGAAATTTTCTCTCTTAAAAACAAAAAAAATAAGAATCAAACATCTTGTAACAAAATAAAAAATGTAATTGTCTTTTTAAAATATTTATTTACCTTCTAAGAACATTAGATTAAAACAGATAAATAATACTTTATAAAAAATATCTTCAGTCAGTAAATTTATTTTAGCATGGGTCGTTCCAGGTAAAAAATATCTGGCAAGGTGGGTGCTAGATATACAAAATTGATGTATCGTGACCAGATAATGTATTATATTGAGCCGGAAAAATTGCCTTAGAAATTAATAAGACTTACGAATGTGCGCTGTAATAGCTAAAATACAACATATATTAATGCATTTAATAAATTAAAAACGTAAGTTCTCACGAGAAAATTAAATTTCGCTGTGAAATAATATACGTGTAGAAACTGCAGGATTACCTATTTTAAAAAAAATTATATAAAAAAAAACATTTTTTTTAAAAAAGAAAATTTAAAGTAAATTAATGTAATAAAATTTTCTCTAAAATATAAAAATACATTCTTTTTTTCATTTTGATGGATATTGCCATTTCAGCTCCATTCTCATTTTAGATTAATGAAACTAATCATAATAAAAATATCTTTTTTTTCCATTGTAACCAAACACATTTTTATCAAACGGCAGTAAAAGTGAGACCCATTTTTTAAAAATAGATAAGACATATGAATGTACTAGTCTAGTAATTTTAAGCTTACTTGGCAATTCTATTTCTATTGTTATTTTAAAATAAATTCAACAGATATAAAAAAGACCAAAATAGAACAAGCATTACCATCATACAGCCCACATCCAGCTGTCAATGATCAAGGTAATGGATTTAAAAAAAAATAAATAATTGGTTTAGCTTATGTCACTTGTGTCAAATACAAGATACACAAACTAATTGTGTGATCAAAACAATAACTTAAACTTAAAGCTTTATTAATAGAATAGTACACAAGTAGATGTTTTGGCTAATGCAATAATCGGTTAAGTTAAGCCTTATCAATAGACAAATATTTGTTTGCAGTCCTATTCTATATGTTATATTGGCTTGTGTACTACATTTCAGTATTTTGTCTGTAACTACAGTATATTATGTATGTCCCCATTTATACACAACACAAAAATAGAGTCATCAAAATCAAATTATAATTTTATAATTGAACAATGAGGAAAATATAATAATTATTTTTAATTAGGAAATGAATGATGAGAAGTTATTTACAACTATTTTAACAAATGTGTCACATTTTCATCTTAAAAAGAAAATAAGAAGTAATTAACACCAAAATTATAGAGTAATAAAAGTAAATAAGCTGTGATAAATTAGAGCAAATATATCATATAAATTCACACACTCACATACACAGACATACAGATACACACATTTTTTAAAATATATTTATATATATATTACTTATTTCCAAAAGGAAAGCATGAAATTGAAGTTTGTGCCGAAGGTTATGAGGGTTTCGGGCATTGGAATGCTTGCAAGAAGAACCCGGGTCATTCAAATTTCATTCCTGCATCTGAATTTTCCATGAATCACCTTCCAGCTTCATACAGGTAAAGTTTTAAGCCTTTAAAATCATGGACCAAGTATTAATTAATAAACGATACTTCTTAGAAAAATTTTAACAATTTCCCATATATTTAGAAAAATATATATTTACATTACCATGCTATTTTTGATATGCTTTCACTTTCAGATTTATTTTAAACCAAAGTTTTATTTGATCAAAACCACAAAAAAAAGCTATATTTGTTCATGCAACTTTCTAACTGGCTTTTACAAAATGGCTTTTAAAAAAATAAGTTATAATTCAATTGTTCTTTTATTAAGTTCCATATAAACTTAAAAGCTATCATATTCCAACACTTTAGCTAGTACTGTGAATCGTTCTTCTGTACTGAAGATCTAACTGAACAGCATTGGAACCACAGTTGAACCCAGTTATGTTGCCGGCCTAGGGGTTTGCCAAAAAGCTTCGAGATAACCATCTGCTTGCAAACAAATTCTTCAATATTATTTATGCCGTCTAAAACAGTTTCATCTCCTACAAAAGAACCATGCCGTCAAATTTTCTGTAGCATTTCTACCACCTTATATATGCGAAAATACAGTAGTGAGATTGTGAAGTGGCATCTATAACTAACATTTTTAAAAGCTGGCGATTGGTCATGGGGATCGAGATAACAAACGTTAAGTGGCAAATTTGACCCTCTTTTGTGCCCGAGATGTTACGGTCAGGTGACATAAAAGTATCGACATAACTGATGAGTAAATGCTAAGACAAAGAGAGAATTTGGCGGTTCCACTTCAAAAATGCAGACTTAATAGGGCTTGCGAGTTAAACGAGGTTGAGATAAGTGGGTTTGACTATATTCTATTTCCTGTTATAGGAAAACAAACATCTTTCCATTCCCAATGAAAGTTAATTGAACCAAATTATTGTACCTCAATAGGGGGAAGACAAAACACTGTAATGATAACTTCACTGATATAGTTTTTGACAAATATTTTAAATAAAAATATAGTCATAACAATGAAAGGGTTAATAGATAATTACTGATTATGCTTCATAAAAAACCCCACTAAAATTATTATTATCAAAGTATATTATACAGTTATTCACAACTGCTGGGGTGCATCTGTCAGGTAGCTAATAGACTGCACATCTTAAACTTTAAGTTAATGGGAACATTGGACTTAACATTCACTCTAATCTGTTACTGTATTAGAAAACCTATTCACCATATTTTTATCTCGTTAAAAAATAAAAATTAATATAAGTCTTACAAATTTCCAGAGATAACGACATTCTGAAATTTGTGAAGCTCTGGATGGAGTTAACAGTGAAGCTGTCAATATGCGCCACAAGCATGGATCGTACTGAGGAAGACCCTTTCTACACATATCGTGGCAAGACCTTTATCCGTTCAGGTATATTAGCTACTAATATATTTTTTGAGGATAAGCACAACATTTGCTGTAAGTATGAGCAACAAAATATTTAAAATAAAATGAACATTGCTGCTAACAATGCTGTATTTGATGCTCATGTCTGTCAAGGTAAGTTAGGAACTGCTCTATGAGACCATTAATGATATCTGTATGTGATCCAATACAAAAATAAAATGATTTTTGTTATATTGATATGGCCATTAGTTACTGCATATGAAATATCTTTTGTCTCATACTACAATATTTAAAAAAAAACAAAAAAAAACAAACACACACTACACAGTATTGTTTGACTCAGAAAAATGTAAGTTAATTAAATGAAGTAAAACATATTTAAAACAAAATAGTTTTCAAACTTAAGCCTTTCTCTTAAATTTAGGCTTAAGACAAATTGTGTATTATTGTAATTCCATGGATGCTCTTTTTTAAAAGAAATTTGTATGTAGTCTTTATGATAGGAAAAAAAAGCGAAGTCTTGGTAATTTAATATAATTTATTATCAATACAATTTATTTAATTAGAAACGTCAAATTTAACTGGTAAAATATATATAAGTGTTTAGCATTTTATCTTTATTCTATCCTAATCAAAATGAAATGATAGTTTGACTTTTTTTTTCTATTCATAATAACTAATTTTAAGTTCAGTTGTATTTTTCATTGTTTTCTATTCAAGTTGTCATATTTTATTACATAAATTTTACAATATCAGTTACTTGTTCAGTATCTGTTATTAAAATACAGTCGAACCCACTTACCTCGAGCTCGGTTAGCTCGACCACCCCACTAACTCGACATTTTTTATTGGAACCGCCAAATTCTCTCTTTGTCTTAGCATTTTTTCATCGGCTAATTCGATTTTTCTAAGTCGCAGAAACCTAGTACCTCGAGCACAAAAGAGGGCCAAATTTGCAACTTAACTTGGTTAGCTCGATCCTCGTCGGTTGGCCTAGCAATGCACTCTGGCATTTTTAGTTCAAAACAGTGTTGACATCTCGCTTTTCTTCGAGACTTCCGGCTATTGTGTGATTCTACGAGATTTCAATAAAAATTACCGGATGTTTTGCGTGTGTGAATTATTAGTTCGACGTGTATCCATGGAGTATGTATTCACCCGAGGTACTGGACAATCGCGTTATAGGTCGTTAATCGTCATTTCGCAGTGCATGTTATATTATTATTAAACTTAATTCATTTTCTGATGTATTAATCATTTTATTTTTTAAGATAAACGAATATCTTTAGAAATGAAAATAAAGGTTTGTATCGAGAATCGACGGTGGTTTTTATTTATTCAAATAAAAAAATTATTATTCTTTTAAAAGTTTTTTGTTGCTTTGTTACCAGTTAGATACGTGACTGTGACTAACACGCGTGTGACGATGAAATCAAATCATTTCTGATAAGGAATGATTTTTTAAAAAATTCGCTTAGACTTATTTGCCGGCCGAGGTCTAACACAGTACACACAGCCCACAGCGTGCTGTGATCAACGGTCAAGGCCACAATAGTTTTATCTATATTACAAGTTTGATTGACTGAGGAATTTCGAGAGCGTTCTGATAGTAACAAATATCCTGCACGTCAAAAGCATTAAACTTAAAATAACCATATTGATTTGTTTATTTGTATTTTAAATTCGCTGATAACGACGGCAAACGCGAGCGGCTACGCCATGCTATTTTAACACATGCGCAGACAATTATAAACTGGTAACTTTTTTTTTATTAAATGGAATTGAAACATACCACTACCACAGAGTCGTAATCAAAGTCCTTTACTTCGGCATAAATATATGTATAAAAATAAAAAAATATATATTTAAAAGCTGCCGATTAGTCATAACTTTTCCCGACTTTCAAGGCCGAGAAATTTTTTTTAAAGAATTCCCGACTTTTTCCCGTTTTCCTGAGTGGGAACCATGGTTATATTTAAATTTTAAACGGTCCTTAAAAACGAACGGTCATTACAACCTTAGAAAAGAGTGAAGAAATATTAGGGTTCCGATACGATTCCGATTAATCGTCCCATCACTAATTAACGCTAACTAATTAATCATGTACATAAAGAAATTTCAAGCACATGTTAATATTTTGCCGCCATATTGGTTTTCGTTTTAACTCGATCATCGGTTATGTCGACGCCATTTTTCATACCCCAACGCCGTCGACTTAACCAGTTTCGACTGTAACACTAAATTAAATCTATTTAACCTAAGCATTAGCATTCAATGTCTCTTTTTTTTCCAGAATAGCATGACATTTTATTATTTAAATATGTGTGACTTTGTTTTTGATATTTTTATAGCAAAAATTGAAACAACACCCACTCCTATAAAGACTAAAGTTAATGTAATCTAAACCTTTTTAAAAATTTAAAATTATTTTTTAAAAGGTTAAAAAATAATAAATAGGAATCTCTTGTTTATTTTTAAGGTTAAAATGACCCCCATTAAATTATGTGAATTTCTGAAGTATGGAACAGAATGTCCAGGAAGAATTGCTAACAAATTGTCTAATAAGAAATTTACAAGGCTTTTCTTTTTTTTTATGTGCCTTATAATTAACTTTAATTTTTATATTAGCAACTGTAAAATTTAGGTTTTATCATAACAGAAAGAGAAAAAAAAAGACCGAGATGTGTATTCAATCTTATTTGTTAAACTTTTCACTACGAATTACCAATATTTTTTTTAACAAATAGAGACTTTTAAAAGAAGTCAAACACTTAATTAGCTTGAAAATTCAAAATCTGAACACCAGAATTCATAGAACATATATTTTATAAGTCTAAGGGATTTAGCTTTCATGTAATCAGGTTTACGCCTTATAAAATTATTAGTTTACCAATTTCATTTCAATTTCAGATCATTGCGTCCATCATAATATAACAATAATGTTCACAAAATGGTCATTGAAAAAAAAACAACTGATAAATATTTACAGTTTTTTCCCTCCCCCACTCCCTCTGGAATATATATCTACTTTTCATTCTAGTTTATCGAATCTCATGGTTAAAAGCATGCTGATTAGCTAATTAAAATTAAAAAAAAATAAGTTACACAATTTCCAACCTATAATAAAATTATCATACATTTCATTCATTGCTATAATTACAAATAACAAGATGAAACCATGGAGAGTTAAAATTTTGAAAACTTTTACAGTGTTTCAACAATTTAATGAAAAGAAGAAAAAAAAACCAACTTGTTACTATACACTTGAGATAAGTCTTATTTGACTGCAGCAGATATGTCTATTAATAAATTTTTAACATGAAACGCCTATAACATTTTTTAAAAGTCTGTCAAATATGTCAGTTTCTCTTCAGGTTGATTCAAACATATTAATGCCAAGTAGTATGATAATTATATTGGAAACAATTTTACTTTTGGTTTTACCATATCTATGTATCTCTTGTTTCCTTGTGAGCAGACTTCATATTCTTTACTTTGATAATTTCGATTAAAGCCAAAAATAGAAATTTATGACGTCATTAAACTGAACATTTCTCACAGACATTAAAAAATTAAGAATATTTTGAACTAAATATTATGACAATGTGTTGATACTTGATCGGATGTTTGTGCTGAAGGTGGTACGTCAGCGATGTATTTGATCCTTTAAAAGAAAATTGTTTATGGCAGTGAACACAGTAAACTTTTGTAACCATCTTCGACTTTGCCATCCGCAGTTAGCTTAAAAACACAATTTTTGCTCAACTTTCTAGTTATATGTTTAAATTTAACTGCGCTGATGCTGTCAGCCATTTTTTAGCTGACGTCTGCCGGTCCACATAAAGTAATAAAATAAATTATAATATTACGCGGGAGAAGTTTGTACGTAAAAAAATATATAAATTATTTTTAATTATTAATAATTAATTATTTATTAATAAAATTTTATTTTTAAAAATATTATAAAAATTTTCATTAATTTTAATCGAATTTTTATCGATTAAAATAATTAAATCGATAAAAAATTTAACGATTAATCGAGAAATTAATTATTAATTTCTGCAGCCCTACAAAAAACGATTTGCTTTTTCTTTTAAAGGTACCGGTAAAGTGACAGATGTACATTTTATTGAAGATGACAGCACATGTCCTTGCCCTGAATGTGTATCTTCCAAAGATCCATACAAAGTTAGATATTTCTTGTGAATGCTAATTGTACATTATTCTTAAATAAATTTTTTTTATTAAATCTAACCAGCCAGTAAATTTAAGTTAAATTTCGAAAAGTAAAAATAAATACATAATTGAAAAATAATAATTATATATTTATATTCATTTTCCTTCCAGAAATGGGCTGCCATCTGGGTAATGACTGCCCTTCATGTTGTGTTTGATGACGTGGAGGTGGAGAAAACTTCAGTCTTCTTCAACTATGACAATGAGGATATCACAACCAAAGACACCATGAGAACCCTCCGTGGATGCCGCGTCGTTGACTTTAACCGTCGTGGCGACTGGTGTAAATTTGAATGTGCCACTCATGATCTGGAATTCGCCAAGAAAATTGACGATGCTCTGACACCATTGATGGGTCTTGCAGAGACTATACAAGAGAGGTACCACGATGACGTTAATTTTAACATGGCCGTCATAGCCTCACACCCACACGGCTGTGCAAAACACGTGACCGTTGGAGAATGGAGGGATAGGGTAGCGTTTGAGAACAAGGAGGAGAATCTGGAGTGGACGACATACACATACTCCACGGCAACGTGCAGGGGGAGCAGTGGTGCCCCCGTGTGGATACTGGGGCCTGACCGCAGCAACCTGTACGCTTACTACAGCCATGTGCATTCTGAAGGTGGTGACCACTCCCGTGGTGAGCCAAATAAAAGCGGGGCAGGAGACGTCACCAAAAGGTGGGACTGGGGAGATGCAGATTAGATGTGACAATTCTGATTACTTTTGTTCAGGAATGATAAATTATATGAACCACCTTCATATGCAAATACAGAGTTAGTGTTCTTAAGTAATGCTGAAAGTGTAAATTTGTATTGTACGCCAATTTAATGGTACATGCTTAAGATGTACTTACTTTTATTTATATTTGCTTTAAGTGTTTACATAAAGTTACCTAACAGATATCTGTGAAATTTAGAATTGTCATTGACGTCTTTTGTGTGTACTTACTGTTTACACTAAGCTTATTTAGTAATTCTAGTTAATGAAATTAAAGCTAAAATAAAAGAATGAAATTAAAAATTATATAATTTATTTTTTTGCAGTTGTTTTTTGTACAAAGCTTGAAACATCTCAGCTAAGCTGTCAAATTTAAGCTTTATCACTACACTATTGAATTTCTTTTCATAAATACACCTAAGTCTTATGCTTTTATAAATTTAAAAAATGGATGTTGTAAAAACATTTACAATTTCTAAATATCTCTTACTAAATCAAGAGTTGCCGTGTGTGCTATGTTTGTAGTTCTTTACATTTCAAGGTATTCAACCTGCCCGGTCTGTATGTTAAAAATAAATGAAGTATATTATTTCAACTGGTATCTGTTTAAATTATTTTATCTCAGTTTAGTTTATGTTGTTTATTATAAAATGGTTTGATGGCTTTCTATTATAATTTTCTATTGAAAAATTGAAAATATTTTTTTTAAAAATGATTTGATGGTTTTTAAAAAAAAATATTTCAAACTTTCCACTTTCTTAATTATTTTTACTGTTACTGAAGAACCTGCGAGCGGAAAAAAGTGTGTTTAATGAAGTTGTTATTTATGATTCAGTTGTCATTATTTTCATATTTTAAAAATGATTTTTTATTAAATTTTAATATCTGTTGCTTATTTGCTCAAAAACAAACTTTTATATCTCAAAATTATTTTCTATCTCTTTAAACGCTATTTTGTAGAAATTAATTTTCAACGGTTCGGTAATCAAACACTTATTTGACAGCTTGTCAAATAGTAAGTTCATTTTGTTAGTAGTGCTATTCTCTCAATGAAATATAAACACTTAATGTCCATTCTACAATGGTTTAAAATGTTGCTTTTTCAATGATATTAATATTATTCCCAAATGGAGTACCCAATATATGGTCTCTAAATTAAAGAGAAAGTTCCAACCAATATTCTTTAAATTTTGGTAAACACAAACCACATGTACAAGGAGGATGTGGTGAATGCACAAGATGGAGGTGGTGCATGCACAGGAAGGAGGTGTTGCATGTACAGGAAGGAGGTGGTGCATGCACAGGAAGAAGGTGATGCATCATTCAGACATCTATATACATTTTAAATTTTTATTTTTTGCTTGTACATTGTAAATTATATTTAGAAAATTTGAATCTTAGGCCTAAGACAAAAGGACCATACTAATACAGACACATGTTTTATTGCCCTATGTATTAATTATTCACTTGCATTTAACAATAAAAACAATTTTTTATTTAAACTGGAATTGACTTAACACACACAAAAAGTCTACATCATATTTACAACAATTTTCGAAAAGCGAAAAAAAAGAAAAAGAATTGAAATAGAATGGCAATTCAATAAATTAAGTATTTAAATTTGAATGAGTTTATAATGTGTATTAATTTAATTGACATGCACACTATTTTCCAATTAAACACATAACATATATATAAATATCCTTTTATGAATCATCGACCTACCTTAAAATGTGAACCCACAAGACTTTACACTGAAGAATATGGAGACCTAAATTCGAAAGTATGACACTGTGTGCATGCATTCTGCAATATTGTTAACACAGCTCAACCATGTTTTGAAGGGATTAACATCTTTCATCGATTAAAAAAAACTATGATCAAATACAAGTGCAAAAATCTAATTACTCTTTAACTTTAGGCATTTATATTTTCTGGGGATCTAGCCCTGCTAAACGTATAAAATGACGATTTTAAATGGACTAACTTTAAAACAGTGTCAGTTGCTTTTAAATCACCCATCATCAGTATATATCTTGCTTTTAAAATCTTCCTCCAGGAAATAAAGATTATATTCATAACTTTATATTTTTTTAGAATGGACCCTTCATTGTAAAATTGGAGATTGCTGTATGCATAATATAAAGTTGCATTGTCACTGACCAGAATATCAGAATCTTTTGACCTGGATAATTAAGAAAAAAAATGAATTTCACAATATTTTAAACAATTAGTTCAACCCTTCGGATTAAATGAACTAATGAACATTTATTTCTTAGACACAAATTGCGTAGTAGAATTAAAGAGCTTAGTGCTAGAAATACTTAAGTCACAAATTACACATTTTTGAGATAATCAAGTAAGAAATGTTAAGTTCGAATTTGATAAAAATGTGACTTAAGTACTTGTAGCACTAGGGTCTTCAATTAGTAATTACTTGGACAAGATTTTAATGAACACTACGTTGGGTGCTGGGTATCCCCAAAAATCAGGGTGTAAATTAATGAAAAGTTTTGTGTTTGGTAGGTGGAGTGGGGGGGGGGTGAGGTTGGTGAGTTAAAATAGTTTATAGGGAGACAACTTTCTTTAAAAAAGAATAATAAACCATTTGGCTTTCTGAGACCATTTTTTCAGACTCTCTATACCATTTTTTAATTTTTAAATTTTTAATATATTTTTAAAATCTCTTATCACAGGAATGTTGTTTTCATGTAAGAATAGTGGTATGTGAATGTGTAGAGAGTAGGTCTACACTTGTCATGTTCGTACCTGTACTGTAGAGAGAATAGGAAATCCCCGAAATGGTTCATGCTATATTGTATATATAAATCTGTATTTATTTTACAAAAGCTGAATCATTATCCAAAATCACTCCTAACAACAGACGTTGACAACAAATTTAAGGAAGATATTCATCAAAACAGACAGTTTTTACATTTCGTATGTATATTATTTTTAGTATATAATTGTAGGTATTATTCTAGAGAAAATTAGGCTGAGTAGTAACGATTAAATACTAAATGATAAATGCATTCTTAAGATATGAATTATATTAGTTTATACATTCCGATTAGTTGGTATTTACTTTACAAATTGTTGTTATTCCTTCACGAGTTTACGCAGTTCTTTTCACCTCAATATTTTCTCTTCAGTATTTTAATTTTGTAGTAAATTTATTAGAAAACAACACAGTTTTGAACAAAAATATCAAGTCAAGGCAAATGTAACTTCATATACCTTTTAAATTAATTTAAATGCATCTGTTCTTGAGATAAATACGTATGACGTATGTTATCTATACCATAACATTTTTAATTTTCCACCTCTTTATTTATACCAAATCCAAACATTATTCTGGAAAAAAAGAAATCATCATAAATCAACATAATTTATCCCGGTATAAGCAGTTGTATCAACACCTGGTGGATATATTAATAAATGTGTGCAGTTTATCAGTGCTACTCAAAGAGGTGGTCCTCAGAAGTTATCAAGAATTTGTCAAGAAAGGACAGGAAATTAATTATAATCCCCCATTTGCAAACAATAATAATAACAATGAACAATATAGAATATGTAATTTTTTCGGCAATAATCATATACAATGAAACAAATAACATTAAAAATAAATTACATTTTGCTACCATGTTGGTTCAGGGAAAATAGTGCACCGGTCCCTGGTGCAATGGAAAAATTCCTGCCGGTCCACCATACTAAAAAGTTTGAGAAGCGCTGGCTTACGCAATTGATGATCATGCTCTGCTCATTGATGAGGTCTGCCTTATTTGTTAGATTTCTTCATGCGTGAATTTTACGTTGATTTGGTTTAGTCCACAATATGTTTAGTAGCCGAGTTGTGCCTTTTAAAATCTCTTTGTTTTAATCTTTAGTGACGTCAAAGTCTTCAAATGGAGTGCAGTCAACTTAGCGCAAGAAGGAACAAAATACCAAAAGATTTGTTATATGGTAAAATATTATTTTATTGTTATAGCTTTATCAGATATTTGTTTTTTAATTTGATTGTTTATTTGTGTGTGTGTGTGTGTGTGTGTTCGTTATAGTTAATCCATTTATATAATCGTATTCATTCATATATAATAACTAAAATTTTGACAACATATATCAGTTATCTCATGAGGGAATATAACATAATATTTAGTGTTAATCTTTCAATCACAAGGTGTTCGTGAGTACCAAATATCCGAAGGCGGAGAAGCCGATCTCCACAGACATTACAACAGTTGTGAGAAAAACCCAGGACACAAGGAATTTATCCCCATCAACAAGTTTACCATCCTCGACCTGCCCGACAAATTTCAACAGGATGACATCGTCGAGCTGATCAAAATGACCGCTGACTTGACCCTCAGAGTGGACGTGAGGAACACGAGCACCGAACGACCACAATTCGTCCCCAACACTGACCAGCCCTACGCGTTTTATGAGTTGAGGGGCCGAGACACACTGCGGATTGGTACGGGAAGAGTGAGTGAAGTGATTATTAAAGACGCGGAGGAGTTCCGCGAGAAGGTGTGCAAATGTCAGAACTGCAAGACATCGGGAAAACCCCGAACGGTGCGAGGTGAGATAATAATGCACACGGCGACTCATGTGATATTTGATGATATAGAGGCCAGCAAAACGATTTGTAAGCTGTTTTTGGATGATCAGAAAAGCGAGGTGGTGGTTCTTGACGGATGGAGTGTTGAAGAGGTAGACGTTGAGGAAGACTGGAGCAAGCTGGTGTGTGCGTGGTGTGACGTAGATCTGCTGAGCAGGCTGGACAACCTGGTCAGGGAGTGGGGTGATGTATGGGAGGATGTCAACGGCAGGTACGAGCGCACGAGAGACGTGGATAAGTTAAACTTCATCGTGTCTCACCCTCACGGGTGTCCGAAGCAGGTGTCCGTAGGGTGTTGGGAGGACAGGTTCGTTGTGTGGGAGGACGATCACAGCCAGGACACGATGTACACGTACACCACAAGTACATGCCCGGGGTCCAGCGGGGCTCACGTGTACACACTGGGCTGCGACGTTGCATGGTTGGGTCACGTGCACAGTGGGGTGAGCACCAAGGGAATGAACCACAGTGGCACTGGCGTTGAGCTGCTGGAGAAGAAATAACTGCTACTTGTTGATGGTGTGTTACTTGTTACGGAAGATGTTATATTGTGTCAACTGTTCTAAATAAAGATTTTATTGTTTTAACGGTTATATAAATCACAAATCATTTCTCTTTGCAACTATTTTTTTTACATATAGATATATATTTCTAATTAATGTGACAGTAGCATGTATATGATCACAGTTGTGAAACTTTTAATGTTTATTAATATTAATAAAAATTGTTATTTATGTTTCGCAGTCTTGTGCATGATAGAGAATTGTGATGAGCGACCCACGCTTTTATGTGCAGTGGATATGTTCACTTATTTTACCTGTTATCATAGAACATTTTTATTTTCTAGAAATAGTGCACTTTCTATATGTAAATATAAGCGTGTACTTTTTAAAAACAGAGTTTATAAATATTTTATTTTCCACTTTTTAGTATCAAAATTTTAAAAAATTGATTTTCGACCTTATTAATTCAATTTAATTATTTAAACTTTATTGTTAATAACCTAAATGTGATAGTGGTGAAAAGATAGATTATTTATTACAAATTTTTGTATAAAAACATTACCCCCCAACTGAAAATTGAACCTCGTACCTCCTTGTCGGCAATCGATCACGCTAATATTTCGGCCAACAAGGCTTAATAAATATTGATCTTTCTAAACTTATAATAAAAACTCTTTACTATCCACTTCTGACGTCAACACATTGAGATTACTTGTATCCCCTCTAGGGTGAATTGAGGCGTGACTCATCGATTTAAGTGATAATATTTTATATAGACGAAAACTAAAAAACTAAAAATGCATTAATTTATTTACGGTACATTCAATCGAGTATGTAGACCCTCTGTTGCGGGACCAAAAAGCTGTGGCTTTCGCACCAACAGATCCTGCACTGACCAGATAGTTACACTGCGCATCATTCTAGAGCAGTCACTAGAGTGGAACTCGCTGCTCTATGTCAATTTTGTTGACTATGAAAAAGCATTCAACAGTGTTAACATGAAAAACCCTGTGGAGATTGCTAAGGCATTACGGCATGCCACAGAAGATTACGGATATAATCAGAAACATGTATGAAGGGATAAACTGCCGAGTTGTCCATGGTCAGCAGGTGACAGATGCTTTCCAGGTGAAGACTGGTGTGAGACAAGGTTGCTTGCTGTCACCATTCCTGTTCCTGTTAGCCATTGACTGGTGGATGAAAACATCTACACAGCAGAAAAGGAATGGCATCCAATGGACCTTGTGGGATAAACTTGATGATCTTGACTTTGCTGATGATCTTGCCCTTCTTACACATACCCAACAACAGATGAAGGAGAAAACAAACATTGTCGCAGCCACTTCTGCTAGCATGGGTCTCATTATACACAAAGGGAAGAGTAAAATCCTCAAGGTTAATGCCGCCAGTACATTACCCAAAATGCTTGAAAGAGAAGCCCTTGACGAGGTGGACAGTTTTGTTTACCTTGGCTGCGTGGTAGATAAACAAGGGGGTACGGATGCTGACGTCAAAATAAGGATCGGAAAAGCAAGAGCAGCCTTACAGCAACTCAAGAATGTTTGGGTCTCCAACAACTAAGGCAGCAAGTTAAAAGTAAGGATTTTAAACGCTATGCTGAAACCTGTGCTGCTATATGGAGCTAAGACATGGAGAACAACGGCCGTAAATCTGACTAGAATCCAGTCCTTTATCAACAATTGTCTAAGAAGGATTCTCAGAATTCACTGGCCGGACAAAATCAGCAACCGGGAACTGTGGCAGCGGACAAAAGAGAAGCGTATTGAGGAAGAGATTCTTCAGAAGCGGTGGAGGTGGATTGGTCATACACTAATAAAACCTGCTTCTAATACAACAAAGCAAGCCCTGAAATGGAACCCACGGGGTAAGCGGAAAAGAGGCCGCCCAAGAAACACTTGGCGCCGAGAATTGGAGGCAGACATCAAGAGAACTGGCCACGAATGCAAGATCCTGGAGAAGCTGGCCAAGGATAGAGATGCCTGGAGGTCTCTAGTAGGTGGCCCTTGCCCTTGAAAGAATTGCAGACGCCTACGATGATCGGTGGATGCCCCTCATGGACGAGAAGGCTCTCAACATTCAATCGATCTGAAATTTTGATACAATGCATTGTCATCCAAGACCTATCTGTGGTAAAATGTTCAGATGTCTTGAATCATCAGCAAAGGTTTAATTTTACGTTACAAGATTTGACCGATACAACATACAACATACAAACAGTGTGACTTAAATACCAGCGTGTAAAAAGTTGAGCAAACATTTTTTTTTAAAGCTAATTGCGGATGGCAAAGTAGAAGATGTCGAAAAAGTTTACAGTGATAACTGCCGTAAACAATTCGCCTTTAGGGGATCAAGGACATCACCTTCAGCGCAAACATATTAGACAGGGGAAATAACTCAATAATAATAAAAAAAGACAATTACTTGTTTTTGTTACTTGCCTTGAGATGTTCAGTTTAATGACGTCATTATTTTTTTATTTTTTTTAAAATCGAAATTAACGATTACTCTATGAAATTAATCGTTAATTTTTCAAATGCTGATGACCTTCGGGGTATATAGCTTTGTCAGCCCTACCTCATACACATTACATATCCCCTACTCTAACACATCTACTGGTGGAAACCTTTATTAATATGTATCGACTAACATTAAAACTTCAAAATTAATTTTGTGTCAAGGAAGCAAATAATTGGGAATGTAACAAGAACATTAAAATATACGGATAAGTGTAAGACGCAATAGTTTGCTATATAGGAGGAGCCTCTGTAACATAAAAATTACTCCTCTCTCTCGCCCTCTCTTACTAATACAACAATACAACACTACCACTTGACTACATCCCTTTGTTTAAGTAGCGACCCTTGCACCTAAGGATTGTCAAATTTTAATTTATAAGAGAGCGAGGGTCAAAAATAGATTGAAAAGGGAAAAAAATATTTTGATTTTATCAATATCATGTGATTGTGACAAATACTTTCATGGGAAAAGAATTTAGCATTTAATGTTTTGTTAGTAACACTTGTAGCACAATTAAAAATTGACTAAACTTTTCAAAAGATATTTAGAATCATTGTAAAAGCAAACCAATCAGTAATGTAAGTGTCCTTACCAAATCTGTTACAAACGCTCCTTCTATACAGAAGATTATTGCGTCCTACGCTTATCTATGCTTTGTGCTTAGCTCTGCATTCTTATAAGAGTTTTAAAATTTGATAAAGATTTGGTTTTCCTGGTTTCTTCAGGCAACCCATTCCAGCCCGGACGGGAAGAACGAAAATTTGTAGGTGTTTTTTCTTGCATACGGAAAAAGAAAGGCTTTTTAATCCTTATGTTTATCTGAGGGTTGCATTAATTTATATTTGTGTTGCATTTCTAAGTTAGAATTAATTGCTTTATGTATAATTACTACTTTACTCTTGGTTTTTCTATCCTCTAGTGTTTCAAGGTTTAATGATTTGACTAATGGTGTTATTCTTGTCAGTTTTGAATATTCTCCAGGAATGAATCTGGCAGCTCTTTTTAAATCATTTATATTAACTCGTGGTGTCTGCTTGAGGCCTTGATTGATTGTTTGCTTGCCGAAAAAACTTTGGATCGATTTTTAACCCAATGCCTCGAAAGCTAGCGATCTGAAATTTTGCAGGCAGACTCGTGCCGACGTTAAAAATGATGTAACAAAATTTCAGATCAATCGCATGAGCTGTATTTAAATTAATTCATTTTTAGATTATCTTTATTTATTTCTATGAAACATGTTCATTTTTGGGCTAGAATGTCGTGGTGCTTATTATATTTAACAACCTTTCCTGTAGCGCGATAAGGTGCTTATTATACTCACAATCATTTTTAAAAATATATTCCCCGAATGGTGCGCATTATATTAAACATGTTTTACGAAACAAAAATAAAATTTTGGATTTTTTGGATTTTCGTGCGCTGCGTATTATAATAAACATTATTTTAGTTATGTCTCGTATATAAAGGATTTATAGTCAAAAACAATTTTTTTTACGTTTATTTATTTTTTATTAACTTCTAGTTTATCAATGTTTTCTTTGGTTAACGGGTCCCATACAGAAGATGCATATTCTAGTACAGGTCTCACCAAAGGGAGGTAGCATTTATTTTTATATCTCTATTGCATTTGTAAAAGTTTCTTTTTTATAAAGCCTAAGGTTTTATTATTTTAATAACTTCATCGACATGGGGATTCCATGATAGTTTCTCATTTATTATGACTCCTTAGTATTTTGCATCTTTAGTTTGGGTTAGTTCTTTTCCATGAATGAAATAGTATGAATTTATTTGTTTCTTTTTGTTTTTT
The DNA here is from genome assembly GCA_944989445.1 of Ampullaceana balthica. Taxonomy (NCBI): domain Eukaryota; kingdom Metazoa; phylum Mollusca; class Gastropoda; family Lymnaeidae; genus Ampullaceana; species Ampullaceana balthica. The sequence goes on along the minus strand of CALYLW010000262.1, from coordinate 1,170,043 downwards.
ACTCTTAACAGTTGACACTTTTCTGGGTGGGAAGACATACTCCAGTTAGTTTCCCATTTTATCAATAAGTCTAAGTCCTTCTTTGTAAAAATATTGCTATCTTGTTCTGATTTAATTGTTCTATAGATTATACAATCATCAGCAAATAACATAACTTGTGTTCTTGTTCAGATGTTGTTGGGTAAATCATTTATATAAATTAAAAAGAGTAAGGGACCTAGCACAGTTCCTTGTGGAACTCCTGAGTTAACCTTTATTGGTGCAGATTTAATTCCAATAATTATTACAGTTTTCTCCTTACCCAAAAGGAAGTCTTGGATTCAGTGATGTAAGGGACATGAGATTCCAAGGTAGTGAAGTTTATCAAATGCTTTTGAGAAGTCTAGTAATATTGTATGTATTTGATCAATATTTTCTAAGCCTTTTGATAGTTCATCTATTAAGCAAAGAAAATGCTAATTCTGAAATGCTGCTTGCCCAATGCGATGCATAGTTTTTAAGTCTATGTAAATGTTATAATCTCTTTTTAGTATCTCCCGAAATAGATTATCAGGCGGTCAAGGGGTAAACAATATCTCGGTATGCATGACCCCTGTTTTCATGTTACCCTCTTCACACTTTACACACTTCACCTCACTTAATATACACTTGATGCCAAATAAGTGAAACAAAAAGAGAGTGTTTTCTAACGTGAAGTCACAAGAATAAACATGTCCAACAAAAATAATAACATAATTTGATTATTTCATTTTAACTTGTGTCCAAATTTAAAAAAAAATAAAAAAATAAATAAAAATAAATTACCTTAAATTGTCCTGGTAGCGAGCTTTTTTATTTTACACACACATACATTTACTGTGAATAAACGTATAACTTGGACAATGATTGAACTTACGTTTTTTATGTTATGCTCATTATAGGAACCTTTTTGGTGTGGACTTCGATGACACTGTCTGTGAGTCAGCATTGTAGAATTACATTAAGAACAAAAAAAGACAATAAGAAATAAAGTACAAACTAACTCTGCCTTCCCAAACGGGCTTCAAAGTTTTGTCCGGTATGTTAAGGAAAAGACCACTTGCGCTGGTAGCACTGTGTTCAACAGCTGATGGAAATTGTTATTTTGATCATCTTTAAATTTACTTTATCATGAAGTTTTCAAATTTTATTTTTCTTAATATCAAACAAGCGTTCAAAGTGGTACTCATCTGTTTCCAAGGGATCAAAGGTTTAAAGAAAAAATGTATTAATTTACATGTATTATACGTTTCAAAAAATAATATTAAAAAAAAATTAAAAAATTAAATCTGCGATTTGCCTTGAATTGTACATTTTTTCAATATACATTAAAAGCCCAAAGGATAATTTTGTATCGCTATCTTACAATACAGGTCAAGCAAGTTGTAATAACAACAATATAGATTTATTAAAGGCATATGCTATACGTTTTATAATGAAAGCCTTACGTGGCAAAACGCGAAGGTAATAAAAACTCGTTAACTGATTTTTACATAAATAAATTCAACCCTACATTTATTTGTTTTAATACATGGCAATAGTTGAATAATAGTTTGACAATTTATTGTTAATTATTGTTTTCTAACAATGCTAAACTCACATGTTTAAAATAATATTACCGATCATTTGTCATGTTTTTTTAGAAAACAAAAATTGTTTTTTTTTGGTTCTAGTTAACGTTCATTAAACTATAGCTGTAAAAGAGCAAATAAAATATAGCTCCGGCTCCCGTGAATCTGGAATCCGGAAATTTTTAAAAATCCGGCAATTTTTAAAAATCCGGCTTTCACTTCATAATTCCGGCCGAATCAAATTCGGTTATCGGTTTGAGAAAAGGTTTGAAAAACAATTTTTACATTCTTTATATATAACTGAATGTAATACTTGTGCAATTGTTAACATTGTACAATCTTTTAAAACGAAAAATATTTTACAATTATTATAATAATAATAGTAATAATTATAATAATAATAATTGTAATAATAATAAGAAGAAAAAGAATACTGAGAATATGAAAATAAAAATTTAAATGGAAGAAATAGAATCTTTTGTTTTCGGTTACTCATTGTCTGAACTAAGAAACTTTAAGAAAATTGTGTTTGTGTGTTTTTTTTCTCCAGAAAATTGGGTAATATTTATTTTTGGAAACAAAAAGTACTTAAAATTCATTACATAGCAGTTATTTAATATAAAACATTCTCAATAATTTAATCAAAGTGATTGCTAAAAAATGTTTTTTTATAAATATTTTCATGAAAACGATTTGAACCGCTAAAAGGCAATAAGCTAATAAGGATTAACCTTTGGTGAACAAATGTCCACATCTGAATGATCAATTGCCTTTGAAACTATTATGAATAAACAAGACACATGTGTTTACAAGTTCATATTTTTTTCTTGAAAATTTATAATAAACTTATTTATTGTTTACCTTGAAATATTAAATTTACTAATTACCACTTGTACAATTTTTACCCTTGTAATATTTAGTAAATAAAACGAAAATGACACCCGGCCGGGTCAGTCTGGAGAATAGACTAATCCATGAGTATTTGACTCTTACACCACATGGGATCAACGTTGTGTTCGCACTGACAAGCTGATTGATTGGCCACACCCACCCTTTCCTTTCCTATATAAGCTCTTACTTTTCTCTCCTTACTTTATCTCTACTGGACTACTTGGATTTCACCGCAGCTAAGTGTTTTTTCTATTATTTCTTTTTATTCGTTTCATTTGTGTACTATTTGTCCGTTGAGGAAGGCTCTTTGCCGAAACGTTCGCTGTTGTGTTACGTTCTGTCATGCCTACTAATACCCTATTTTAGATTATACATTTACCTAATATTTAGTAATCACGTCTATGACACATACCCACAGGAAAGACATGGGGAGATGCAAACTTATGTAACGTTAATTTAAAAACATGATATTAATTTTTACTTTCAATAAAAGTGACATGAATCAATGTTATATGGAAATCTTATCTGATCAGATATATCTAATCATATTGGTATTTAAAGCTATTATTACTATATTTTATTTATTTTTATTGTTTGTCTTTTTTTGAGCATTTGAAAGAATAATTACATTGAAAACTTTTAACATGAATTACAGAAAAACACGTGAACAAAAATTTTAAAATTATTTAAAAAGAGATTAAATGGTATTGTAATCCTTTCTTAAAAAAAATATTTAAAAAAATATATTAAATTAATTAGTTAATAAATGTTTATATGATTTTCGATTTAATGTGGAGAAAATACAATAGATTTTCGCGGTTTATTTCTGCTGTTTATTCTTATATAACAGTCCCCGAATAGTTTTCTACCTTTTTTTTAACTCTCCTGCAGATACCGTTGTTTTTACAGCAGCGGGATACGCCGCGTTTAACGATAAGCCGATGACAAAGAATCACTACAATAAATGGAGGTGAGACAGTACGATTACATTGGAGGTGACACACCCACAGAGGAGGATCATAGGTTCTACGTAAACTTGGCCCCGCCCAAAAACACATTTCCCCACACCAGTCCAAAAGAAATGACATAATCCAAGACAAAGACACAAGACGTGGTTGAATCACCATGAAGCAGAGACACAAGCCTACATAGTCAACACCACTAAAAGTGGAGAAAATTTAGAAAACCACACAGTATTTTGAAATGATTATATTTATAATAGATATAGATCTTACCCAGTAATAATTTACTTTAAAAAAAACAAACAAGATATTTAACGTTAACAGATATAACAGCTTTTACTTTCAAAATTTAGATTGATAAACTTTTGAAAATAAAAGGATTATAAACAAAATTACACATAGGGATTATTATTTTTTTTTAAACAGTACTATATGTGTCCTCTGAAGTTAAGAGTAAGAAATATATCTTTTATGCAAAAATAAAGCTTTGCAAAATATTACCTTAAGTGTATTACATAACAAAAATGTAAAGAAAATTTACATGGATACTTTGCCAACAGCGAGAAGCTGGAGAAACAAGTCTTCTAATCTACAACAACCAGCATTACATGTAATTGATAGCCATGAAGTAATTAAATACACGCGACTATGGCTATGAATTGGGATGCTACTAAATAATAACCATTAACAGCAAATTCATTAGTACTTTATTAATTAAAGTTACCTCACTGTAATTGTATATTTTTATTGATACGATTCCATTGTTATTTTTTTACGAAGAAACAGTTTTAATGAATAACGAACATTTATTCCATGAAAGATTACTAGTTATATATGTTTTGAAAATAATGCCATAGCAAATAATTATTAAGGTAAGCATTAAAACAGCAACAACAACAACAAGAAAAATAAAAGAAAAAAAAATCCATTTTAATTCAATCATACAGTAATAAAGTTAGGTTATTTGCTGATGATTGTATAATCTATAGAATAATTAAATCAGAACAAGATATAAATTTTTTTACAAAAAGACTTAGATGAATTGATAAAATGGGAAACTAACTGGAACATGTCTTTCCACCCAGAAAAGTGCCAACTGTTAAGAGTAACAAAGAAAAAGAAACAAATACATTCAAAATATTTCATTCATAATAAATGAGAAACTATCATGGAATCCCCAATGAAGTTATTAAAAAATCAAACAAAGTCTTAGGCTTTATAAAAAGAAACTTTTACAAATGTAATCTAATATATAAAGCTCAGTTGGTGTTTGTATGTTTGTATGTTTGTATGTTTCACTTTTTCGACTTTCTGTTAGACAGCCACGGAAAAACCAAATGACGGACGGGGACCAAATTTGGCAGGATGGTTCCTTTTACCCTGAAGGTGGTTTTAAGTTAGTTTTTATAATTGTCCCTTTTGCCCGAATGCCATACATTAAATAATCAGAAAATGCAGAGACAAAGAAAAAACAATTTAACCTCATTTCTGTATTGAACAAATTTACGCGGACGTTCAAATGCCGTTTAAAGCGAGTTACTTTTGGTGACGTTTTTTACCCCAATACTTTATGTTCAGCGGTGCACATTCAAGAAATATTATAATGTCTAATTACGGTGCGCAAATTTTCGTATACGCTTAATAATTTGAGCTGTGTAGTACAAAGAATTTTCATTTTCTTTACTGTTACTTTATATATATTAGATAGACATGTAAACATATTTAATTACAACTGCCACACCATGCATTAGAATTAATTGTTTACACGTTTAAATTTAATTGCGAATTTGTTTTAATTGTTTTCTGTTCCATAACTTGACATTTAATAAAAACCTATTTATGTAATAATTGTGTCAGTATTTTTTTCAAGGCTTCATTTTCAGCGGTGCGCATTCTAAAATCTTTTATCGCCTGATTACTGTGCGCACATTTTCGTGTACGCATCGTAAATTTATCTGTGTCCTATTAATATAACATTTATATCTTGTTTGTCTTTTACATAAACTATTGTTTTTTTACATAACCTATACACTTATACTATTTAAACTTAGGCTACCGGATCTATTAACATAAGTAGATTAAACTAAATAAAGTAATCCTGAAAAAGCTTAATTATTTTGTATTGCGAATTGAATATGTTATGTTCATTCCTTTGATGATGGATTAACATAGGCCATTTTAAAAATCAATTATTGTGATGGTTTCACATGCGTTTTTACCATAAAATTGATTTGTTTTGTTTAGATTTTTAAAATTAGTAATATAGCCTAATTTCTTTATTTATCTTTATTATCGTTATCTCATATACGCTGTTGCAAATATTGTATTAATTACAATTGTGTTACGATGCAGAGTCGTAAATATATAAGAGCTTTTTTAGTGACGACACTTTTGGAAAAATGTCAACAAAGCAGTGGCCTTTTTTAAATAGATACAAACAAACAAACATAAAAATATCAACTGAGCTTTATATATTACATATGCGTTTAAATTATTTTATTTCAATTATTTTCACGATGCATTGTATTAATATTTTACATGCAATGAATAAAATTGGGATTTTTAAAAATTTAATTCATTACTCGACATTTAATTAAAAACCATAGATGTAGCGAGTTTATTTTATATGGAAAATCATGGCCTTTGTCAAATAATCTTACACTTTAAAACAGTTTACTTAAGCTTTATATACACTATACATTATAAACTTTGTCTAACAAACGTATTAACAAAACTTGACTAAATTTAATGAAGTGATCCTGAAAACGCTTAATTAATATGAATTGCGAATTGAATATGTTTTTATGTTCATTCCTTTGTATTCAGAATAGCATAGGCCATTTCTAAAATTGCCTTTTAATCATTTTTAAGATGCACTTATTAAAAGACGGTTGAATCTTTTTTTTTCTTCATTTTTTTCAGATATAAAATCTGGTGTGTGTGTGTGTGTGTGTGCATTGAATATAATTTACAAAATATGATGCCTTATCCGAAATAGGGAAAACAAAAAAAAAGATTCCTTTTTGAAATTATACACATTGCTTATCGTAAAATATAGAGACATAACATTTTCTAAATATTATTTCCCTGTTACAACAATTATGAATACGTCAAAGGGAGGAGTTATTTTGGTCCTGTACATTTACTTTATAACAAGACTTTTTTTATGCGGCCAGCTTTCTATATTGTCTAAATATGGTGTGCACATTTTTTTGATATCATTTTAATACGACCGGTTTTTAAAAAAAAAGTATTTTAGAAAGTACATTTATAATTTTGTTTATTTGTGCTATGAGTCACTAGCTTTTGCCTTTTAAATGGATAGTGCCACATGTTCTTTATCTCAGAGACGTGTTTACAAATATTATATAACTTACAATTGTGATACGATGCAGTTTCATAATTATATATTACATTTTTGAGTGACGAGGGTGTTAGAGCTCTTTCGGAAAACCTATAAGTTATGTTAATTTTGTACAAATGGAAATGAAATTGTAAATTTAGTTATTATGGTCAGCAAGAATCATTATTTAATCAATCATATCTTTTAAATAGTAAGGTTATGTTAATCGGCACTGCATTCAGTGAAAACAACTCACGTGGTAAAATGGCATATCTCTGTTTCTCATAAGATTTTAACTAAATGGATGAATCTGAAATTTAACTTGGCAAATAAAAATTGTAATAACCAGCAACTAGTACTTGGATAAAGGGTCAGCGCACTCTCACTACAAAGTGCGGGTATTTTTCTAGTAGTAATAAAACTAAAATGCTACCTCACTTTGGTGATATCTGTATTAGAATATGCATCTTCTGTATAGGGACCCATCCACCAAAGTAAACATTGATAAACTAGCACAAATTCAAAAAAGAGCTGCCAGATTCATTACTGGAGAATATTCAAAACTGACAAGAATAACATCATTATTTAATTCATCAAACTTTGAAACACTAGAGGTTAGAAGAACCAAGAGTAAAGTAGTATTCATACAAAAAGCAATTAATTCTAATTTGGAAAAACAACACAAAGAGAACTTAATTCAACCCTCAGATAGACATAATGATAAAACCAAATTTCTTATTCCGTATGCAAGAACAAACACATACAAATTTTCGTTCTTCCCGTCCGGAATTCGGGCGTTGCATGGTTTGCCTGAAAAAACCAGGAAAGCCAACACTTTATCAACATTTAAAACTCTAAAAAAATGCAGGACTAAACACAAACCATAGATAAGCGTAGGACGCAATAATCTTCTGTATAGAAGGAGCGTCTGTAACAGATAAGATACGATAAGATAAGATAAAGTAATGAATTTCCTATATGCATTTATAAGAACACAAAAAGTTTTACATTAATTTAAAAACATAATTTGGATGAATTTTAATAAATAGATTTTACACAAAGATTTTTGTCTATGGAAATAATTGCAATATCATTTAGTCTTCCAATTACAAACTCACATCACAGCCAAAAGCGTATTAAGGCAAAGTGTGAATTGTCAAGTAGAGAATTAATAACCATTAACACAAAATTCATTCTCTACTTGACAATGCGCACTTTGCATTAATACACTTTTGGCTGTGATGTGAGTAACAGATGGGGTCGGTGCTGGGTTGATCCCTCATTTTAATGTAACAGTAACAGATGGAGTTGGTGCTGGGTTGATCTCTCATTTTAACGTGACAGTAACAGATAGGGTTGGTGCTGGGTTAATCCTTCATTTTAACGTGACAGTAACAGATTGGGTTGGTGCTGGGTTGATCCTTCATTTTAACGTGACAGTAACAGATGGGCTTGGTGCTGGGTTGATCCCTCATTTTAAAATAACAGTAACAGATGGGGTTGGTGCTGGGTTGATCCTTCATTTTAACGTGACAGTAACAGATGGGGTTGGTGCTGGGTTGATCCTTCATTTTAACGTGACAGTAAAAGATGGGGTTGAGCTAGGTTGATCCTTTATTTTAACGTGACAGTAACAGATAGGTTTGGTGCTGGGTTGATCCTTCATTTTAACGTGACAATAACAGATGGGATTGGTGATTGGTTGATCCTTCATTTTAACGTGACAGTAACAGATGGGGTGGGTGCTAGGTTAATCCTTCATTTTAACGTGACAATAACAGATGGGGTAGGTGCTGGGTTGATCCTTCATTTTAACGTGACAGTAACAGATGGGTTGGTGCTGGGTTGATCTCTCATTTTAACGTGACCGAAACATCTTTTAACCAACCACCACAAAAAAATTTTAAAAAATAAATAAATTTTAAAAAAATTAAAAAAATTGACAGTTATAAATAGCCACCTTATATATTTCTTAGAATTATTTTTTTCTGTATGCTATGCACGGGTATACAAAATATATTAAACGTATACTAGTTTACAAAGCATACACACACTTATATATATATATATATATATATATATATATATATAACTGGTAATAATGAATTAGTAGATAGATAAGCAGTTATGTATACATATATATAGATTAGACAGCGTCGGGAGAAAGGAAGACAGGTCGCTCACTTCTGCGATTTAAAGATGTCTGCCGCAGGGACATGTGGGCAGCCAGAATAAACACAAGTGACTGGGAATGAAAAGCAGAAGACAGATCTACGAGGTGCACGCTGTAGTTGACAGTTGTCAAAGAGGGCGTCGTAGTAGCCGAGGAGCGAAGGATGAAGGAGGCTTCAGACGGAAGAGCTAGAAGAAAGGGTATAAAAATATTTGGAAGCACAGAAATCGTGTGGAAAAACTATGGAACAGACTGTCACTCAAGGATATGACTGCTCAGCCACACGAGGAAATGCAACACAACCCAACCGCGATGCACCATCGTCTCTCGAGACGGAAGGATGCCGATGATAGATTAGACAGGTAGAAATATAAATCGATTATATTGATAGATAGATAGATAGATAGATAGATAAATAAACCATATAAATATACAGTTAGATAGATAGGTAGATAAATATATAAATAAATATATAAATAGATCGATAGACAGATAGATCGATAGATAGATATCTCGATAGATAGATAGATAGATAGACTGATAGAAAGATGGAAAGATAGATAGATAGATAGACAGACAGATAGAAAGATCGAAAGATAGATAGATAGATATATAGATAGCTAGATAGATAGATATATAGATAGATATATGGATAGATACATAGATAGATAGATAGACAGACAGACAGACAGACAGACAGATAGATAGATAGATAGATAGATAGATAGATAGATAGATAGATAGATAGATAGATAGATAGATAGATAGATTGATAGATAGATAGATAGATAGATAGATACATAGATAGATAGATAGATAGATAGATAGATAGATAGATAGATGGATAGATAGATATATAGATAGATAGATAGATAGATAGATAGATAGATAGATAGATAGATAGATAGATAGATAGATAGATAGATAGATAGATAGATAGATAGATAGATAGACATCTTTTCAAAATTTATTTTCAAAATTAAAGAAACAACATTTCTTTTTAATGATTAACGTAGCTTATGTGCAATGTACTGTCATTTATGTGGTTATTATGATAAGAATACTTATTTAATTATGTGTATGTCATTATCTCCATGTAAAGCACTGTCAGCCCGGCTCCTTGCTGGGATACAGCGCTATATTAATAATAAAGTTATTATTATTATTATTATATATAAATTTATATATATATATATATATATATATATATATATATATATATATATATATATATATAGATAGATAGAAATATAGATATATGATAGATAGATAGATAGATAGATAGATAGATAGATAGATAGATAGATAGATAGATAGATAGATATATAGATAGATAGATAGATATAATTAGGTTTGGGATGATTTTTTAAATGTAATATATAAAAAGGAAAGTTAGTTACTTCGATGACTCTGTTTGTCAATCCTTACTTTTAACAACAAAACGTACATACACGTGGTGTATTTCGTGCAAATCAAATTTAGAGTTTCTTAAAAGAAATATTTTTTTGTTGAATTTTCATTTGGGATTTTCTGTTATCTTTTACTTGAGCGCTGCATACGTTCTAAAATTATTATTATTACCATTAGCGCATGCCTTAACGTTGTTTCCGGTTGGTTTCCGGACCAGACCACTTAGTGCATAAGGGAGTAAAATGTAATAATTGAAATACGATTGAAATTGAGAAAAAAAACAAAAAAATTACTTTGTACTAGAAAAGCATCTTTTGTTTTAAGACGTCAATTTCTTTCCGACATGGTGTTATCAAAGACAGCTTTTCTCAATATGCTATTAGTCATTTGTTTAAACAGATTATTGCATAGAGCTAAAGGTGAGTATATTTTGTGTTTAAATTAACTTTTAACTTGATTTATTTTAGAAACGTATTAATGATTGATGCGTGAAATAAGTACATATTATTAAATCCTTTATATTAACTCGTGGTGTCTGCTTGCTTGCTTGCGAAAAAACTTTGGATCGATTTTGAACCCACCTTCCCGAATGCTGGCGAGTTGAAATTTTGCAGGCTGACTCGTGGCGATGATAAAAATGATCTATAAAAGTTTGAGATCGATCGAATGAACTGTTATTTAATTAATGCATTTTTATATGATCTATATTTCTCTCTATGTAGAATGTTATTTTTGTGCTAGAGTGTCGCGGTGCGTATTATATTGAACTATCTTTCCTGTCGCACCGTGCGGTGCGCATATAAAACATGTTTTACGAGACATAACTAAAATTTTGTATTTTTTTATTGTCTTGCGCTGCGTATTATAATGAACATTCTTTTAGTTATGTCCCTTATATAAAGGATTTATAGTCAAAAACTTAGTTTTTTACGTTTAAAAAAAAATTGTGCTTTATAATTTCTGTTAACATACTTATATCATTTAAATATTTGAATTTTAACAAAGCTGTTAATATATCTATGAAACACATTATCTCATTGTACGTTAACGGGTCGTTTTGTTTCTAATTCAGGACAAACAATTTGTTCTGGTACGTCTGAGCGATTTATAAACGGCACATGCTATACGTATTATGATGAATCTGTTACTTGGCAAGAATCAAAGGTAATTATGACATAAGTAAAAGCGCTAGAATAGCTATATTTCTTACTAATCCTATCAAGGGAACAGGTAAAAAAAATATGTACATGTAATTTAAATAAAAACACATTTGCATATACGTAACGTATATAATATTTTCCCTTTTTTAGGTTTTTATTTTGTCATTATGCATTAGATTTTAACAAAAAATGATGATGTGTACTTCATTAGATCTATTTTATTTAAAATAATATCAAGGTGGCAAATATTCCTCTTTGCTTCATATCAATTGTAGATGTTGAAAATTATTCAAATTCGCGTTTAAAATTAAATAAACATTATATGCAAATCTCATAAACGATTTTAAATTTGAAAATTATTTTGATAATTTATTAACTATTAATCTTAATAACTGTAATGTTCATTATGCATTCTAAAAATTATTAACATATATAATATTTTTCTTATATATACTCATAGCAAATAAATTGTCATAAACACGTGTAAAAATATATATTTTGCGTCATCAATAATTTGTTAATAAAATTTATTTTTTCATATTTTTTTAACATACACATAAGCACAAATACTTAGGAAATATATTTGAAGATATCAAAATAGACACCAAAAAGAACGTATAATCATTTACAGGTTTGTATTTAATTTTTTTTAAAATGACCATAATCTTATTGCCTTGCTTCTTTCAGCGTAGGTGTGAGGCAAGTGGAAAAGTTCTTGCTTCAGTTGAATCCAAAATACATATTGAACATATTGCATCCATACATAAAATCAGTGGTCCATATCAACAAGGTGAGTCAAAGTTGTGCACTATAATTTTCCTTATATTGTATCTGTTTTCTTGAATTTTCATTATCAATTGAGAATTTATCATTTATAATTGGTTTTTCTTTTTCATGTTTCACACAAGAACGAAATTAAAAGAACAAAACAATCTAGAAATACAAAATAATTAAGAAATAGTTTCTGTAACATGAAAATAATTTTTAAAAATTTAAAAAATCTGATCTGTTTGAAAAATATATTCTTAGCAACAATGAACATCAAATTAGCCCCCTTAGCATTGAGAGAACATTATTATGTCTATATATTTAATGCTGTTGATTAAAATATTAAAACTCATTTTTCAAAAAAAATCAAACTAGCCAATCGGCCAGTCGTTTATATATGTTGCTCTTCTTAATAGAAAAATGTTTTTAATTAAAAAAAATAATTGTACATTTAAAAATAATCATCTTTACATAAATTTAGGATATTAGAAACAAACAAATTTCTCAATTATATTACCTATCATAATATTTTAAATATTGTTTAAAGAGTACATACTCTGTAAGAACAGTTATTGAACAGAATTTTCGAAACAATGATTTCACTAAAGCAAAATAATTCTCAATAATCCTCGTTATTCAACTCAAAATATACAGGAACTCCAAAACATTCCTAACCCAAACGGACCTCATTAGGTTTCCAAAACATGAGTTTTAGCAGATATCTAAGGTACAATCTCTACAATTACAAGTTTTACGATTCATGTTAAAAGAAGGAATCTGATAGATCATAGAATAAGAAAAATGTGTGTTAATAAAAAGATTAAATAGTAATCCTTAATTTATAAACGACATTCATGTTATCAGGTTCTGGTAGTGCCAGTGCCGCCTTAACGCATAGGCACGTTGGGCATTTCCCCCGGGGGGCCACGAGGATAGGGGCCCAATGGGAATATGTTTATTTATATATATTATGTATATTTAAATTTATTCCTGGAGGGGGGGGGAGGCGCACTCTTTCTTTGCCCATGAGCCAACACTATTTCTTTGCCCAAGGGCTAAAAAGGGTTTAAAGACGGCTCTGAATAGTGCATACATGTTTTCATCTGCATAAATAAAGACAATGACTTAGACGAAATTGTAAATGTTCACTTATTTATTTTTACAATAAAATAATATGTAAATATGAAAAAAAAATTGGAATGTGATAAAAAATCAACAAAACTTTAAAAGAGAAGAACTGTAATTTAGTTCAGTCTGTGCCCCTAAAATGTGTAGTTAGATATTACGTAAGGAATATGCAAACATAAAGTTATAATATATATTTCATTTAATACAATTTAAACTTTAACTAGTTGTTTTTTTACATTTATAAAGTTTGTAAAGAGTGTTAAACACAGCACAATTTAAAAACA